>OX411549.1:27837271-28437271 GCA_948146395.1 Fragum whitleyi | reverse complement strand
GCTTCGCCAAAATTATTCCTGAGGTATTTTCCATAAAATCGCCGAAGATTCTCGATTGTCTTTTCCGTAAACTTGAAAGTGTCTCGGACGTAAGTGAAGTAATTTTATGTGACTCTTAGGGCAAAAACTAATAATCTATTGTAAGGCGCCGCCTCGATTAACATTAACTGAAAACTGTTAAAAGTGGTGTTAAACCACATTCTAATAAACTTCCTGATGGCATTGCATCCTTGTTCGGTTCAAAGTCAAGACTCTGCGGATGACAGTACGACCTGCGTTCGAGATTAAAACGTTCGTCAAACGTGGTAAAATGGTAAAATTACATGACCTTTGTCGCGGGAGTGAAATAACCCCGTTGAATATTTTTGATATTACACGGATGTTGTTACACTGGAATAACTATGCAAATGAGCTCAGAGCGAATAGCAACGCTATTTTGTAACCGCGAAAAGGATGTCATAACGTATTTATTGTGGCGTCAGTTTTAAACGGCGTTATAAGTTTCGTGGAAAATTGAAATGTTGAATTTCAATAATTTTGACTTTTTTTCGCAAAAATTGGGTCATATCTTTAATAGAATATAAAGTTCGTGTTTATGAAAAATATAATTTATTAAACTCGTCATCTATAAAGAGATTAAAACTCGGTACAGCCTCGTTTTTATCTGTTTATTTATGACTCGTTTAATAAATTCAGTATTCCATGACCACTCATTCAATATCCTCTATCTCCGCATTGCAGGTACACTCACATTTCTTTTGCATTCTGGACGCAGGGTTGGCGTTTTGAGTTGCTAGCAGAGGATTTCTGAGTATATATTTTCGTCATCTTAAAAGGCGTGTTAGAGCTTAAATATTGTATGTCTCCAGATAAGCGTATACTGCCTATTTTTCATTTTGGTAAAGGCAAACTGATTAGACGTTAGGGCTTCGAATAGTATTTTTTTAATGAACTGCTCCATTCGCCTTTTTTTTCGATTGCATAAATCTACGGCTTTTTTGTCTATACTGAATCGGAGTTTTATCGAAATTTGAAAATTTGAAATAGCTTATTTTTGAACTTTCAATGGACAGCTATTTTCCAAATTGAACACCAATTAAAGCAACAGTTATTATAGATTTAAATCTTTTTTTAGATTTTGAACATATTTCATTTGTACCCTAAACGATCAGAACATCTTCAAACAGCTTATCAATGCTTCAAAATCTTTGGATGCCTTATGGTAGAATAGTGATTATCAAACCATCTTTTCTCCCTTCAGTCATTGAAGAGTGGATAACGTGTTTCACGCCTGTGTGAGGACTTCCTTGTACGTCACATACGATTTCGTTCATAATTCCATAAAATTTTGTCAAGGGTTAGTTCAATGCATTGGAATTTTTGAAAAATGGTTTAGTTTGTAAAACATCAGTGTAAAATGTATGACTGTGCCACCTGAAGACATGGAAGAATTACATCATTTGCTCAACGTATAAGTGTTTGATAATGCTATATTAAATCGCATTCTTTTATACTGATTGAAACAATAATCCTGGGGCCTCTTTCAAGAAAGGTCCTACGATTGAAATTTGGTCGTATCGCAATCGTACGATAAAAATTGGCTTTCAAGAAACTTTTTGGCTTTCAAGAAAGGCGTCGTATCGTGAAACCTACGATAAAATATACGACACCTTCAGACCAGTCGTAAATTTTACGATTTTGTCCCTATGAACCTAAAATGTTCTCAGATTCCTTTCTAGCTCTCGATGATGTTAGAACGATTATTTAGCTACGCACATGCCAAACCCAGAACAATAAAATGTAATAAACGAGATATATTGAAAACAATTGATGCACCATCATTTCGATATTTGATTTTACTCTGCGATAATCGTACGATTGTCGCAGAATGTTTACATAGTGGTATTAAGTTGTTTATTTACCGTAGGAATCGACCCTTTTGTGATCATGACTGAAAATGTTTGCTTAACCCTTCCTAGTGACAAAGAAACTGGGAGATACCAAATCAATAGATTTCTCATATATATATATATATATAAATTACTTATTTTTTTAAAATCAAATAACTCTCACATTATGCAATATAGATTCGAGTGCTTTATGCTTCAAGAACTACATTAATTAAAAGGTAAATTCCACAACCTAAAGTCAAAACCATACAATTCTTGATAAATAGGAGGATTTATTATTATTAACAACAACAAAAACAACAACAACAAAACCGCTGCACTCGATTTTTTTCTCTCTCCTTTCGTCAAATATGAACTGAGCAAATAATCAAGCAAATACAATAATTGAACGGTGATACTAAGCCAGATGAAACATGTCTAAGCTACATCTAACTGTTGTAGTTACACGGATACGACAACGAGCACTGTACTAGAACTTAAGTTAGAGTTATCAGTAATTTTGTATGAAAGCGATGGAATATAATTTCTATCTAAAGTTCGTTCAATACCATCCTTCTATGGTTCGTTTCAAAACCTTCCACATAGGCACAGAACTATAAAGATATTAAGAAATTATATAACAAATACATATAAGAAAAATGGATGAGCCATATTTTTCATCTTACCCTTTTAACAATTTTGTATTCTTATGCATGCATATACTTCACCAGAAAACAACCAACCAACCAACCAACCAACCAACCAAACAACAATGATAATAAAAAAAAATGATAATAAAGTCATACATGCACACCGAAAACTTTGTGGAGATGATCATTAACTAGAACAAGTGCATTTTTACCATGCGGTCCAATGTTCGATTGCTCCAAATTCGGCGCTACAGCCGGTGTACTCCCATTTGAAAGGGAATCGACAGTGTAAGGTAAATTAACTATGCACTTAAGAGCAATCGTATTATTTTCTTGACATAGATATTTAGACATCGATGAGAAATGTGTAGTTCGACGAATTTAGTTTATATACAAGTAAATGGCTTTTCTACATCAATCGACGATCAACAACAACAACACTTACAAACTAAAAACCCAACAGACAAAAGTGAAGCTCATTTAAATTAAAAAATGAAATTAAAATATATATAATAGATATATAGATCTACGTCAATAAACGGAGTAAGAATAACATACCATTTTTTATCATTTGTTGGTACATATCTCACACATCTGCTTGAAAATGGACATATATATTTTTCTGTTAAATATCCTAAGTCTGCTCAGAGAAAAAATGTGGTACTATATGTTTCAAAAGTAGGGGCGTCATTAAAAACCATGGCAACTAATTTGACTAATTTCGTATTGAATTTTAGCTAGTTTGATAACCTTTATAGCAAATTCATTGTGAAAAGTCAACCACCGGTCAGTTCTCTTGTATTCAATTACGAACATCATGAAATGTTCTTTAAATAAATCTTGAAATCTTAAAATATTAAATGGGCGAAACAAGTGACTTGAAATAAAAAAGGAGGTAATATAACATCCCTTATTTCGTTCAGTTGATCTAAATAATCGACGAGGTATTATAACCCTTAAGCTACATATACAAACGGCTCTATAAATCTGCAATGGTTTAGACTGATAGGGTCAAGGTCATATATCTAGGTCAAAGGTCACAAAATGTTACCAACAAAAATCTACAATTTTCAATTAATAGAAGCATTTTTAAGACGCAAAGATCATATCATGCAAATGGATACGCAGTTGAAGATACATAGGTAAAGGTCGGGCCTCAAAAATCAATGACATTCGTCAAATTCCCTTCTTTTCAGAAAAAAATACAAGCAAAAAACACAAACAAACAAACAAACAAACAAAAAAAAAAAAAAAAACAAATAAACAAAAAAAAAAAAAAAAAAAAAAACATAAAAAACCCCACAAAATCAAAACACATACCCCTCCCAAAAAAAGCCCAACATGTTGTTCCGTGGGCGTTTTTAGATTCCTCAAACTCTCCTTGTTGGTTGTTTTTATTGCATAAATGATTTTGGAAAGATTTTGGCATGAAATTAAATGAGTGTGTGGAGCGAATTTTAATTAAAACTAAGGGGGGGGGGGGGGGTGTGGGTGTCTAATCCAATACCGCTAATTGGCGATTCTTATTTCCTCCATTTAAGAAAATATGCATACAAGTTCTATAAACAGCCTCCTTTTTCTTCAATAACCAATCAGACGCATAAAATTCAATCATGTCAGTGAAGATGCGATTCTTTTCTATTTACATTTATTTTGAATATAGTTGTTGATTCTATCTTTTCTGGTGAGTTTGGCGCGGTTTTGAATGGTTTATGTGAGTGCTTTTAATGAATGAATTGAGCACTGTGTGATTGATTAAGAATGGGTTTGATCGAGATGAATGTCAACTTCAGGATGTTGCTAACTGTAGTCAGGCCATATCGCCAACCTTTTAAAATTTCTTAAAATATCAATCTGACGTAATAGATAAATTAGCCATGAGTTACGCAGTCTGATTAGGATCGACATTTGACGCACTACATTTGGTAACATGGTAAAATTGACACTCGTCTCAATCAAAACCATTCTAAATCGCCCACTTAGTGCCCCATTCTTTTTTTCTATATACTCACTCAAACCATTCAAAAACGCTCCAAAATCACTACAAAGGATGAGATCAACAACTACATTACAAATAGATATAGTCAGAAAAAAAACGCGATTTCAGTGTAAACTTGAAATTTAAGCATCTGATTTGTTCTTGAAGACATAGGAAGCTATTCATATTCATATATAAGCATATATAAGCATATTTCATTAAAGGGAGGTAATAAATATCGCCAATTTATTAGCGATTCATTTAACACCCTTTAATTTCACCCAAAACTCGCTGCATTCACTCATCCAATTTCATTCTCAATTCATTCCCAAATCATTCCTATTGCCAATTTCTCGATGTTATTCACTGTACCTAGATAGTCCCTATTCGCCTGAGGGGTCACATGAAATAGCTTTTACGAACACAATAATGGATTATGAAACAATTAAAACAGATCTGACATGCATTCAATCCTGTAGAAACACCAGCCCTGGGTTCAGGATGAAAACATTAGCGAAACGCTTTCGAAATGATGCACCGCTTTGCACGTATGTGCACCTGCAAAGCGGGGTATCATCTGAAAACGCTCGCAAAACGTTTTTACATCCTGAACGCAGGGCTTTTTTTTAAATAAAAAAGAATGGTTTAAGATAAATGCATAAAGGTGTGGAACAAAAATTATCTTCCTTATTATAAACAATAACGTTTGAATTATGTTCCCTATCATACATAAGAACATTATTCCTAACATGGCATGGATATGGATGGTTTTATCAGGGCTATCATTGTGTTTAATAACGATTTCTGCTGAAATTGAACAAGTGAGTTAGCTCTTTCTGGTTTCAGAATCGAGAGGGATTAACCTAAGTAATAAGAACTTGTATCCCCAATCGATGTAAAATAAAAAGGTTTAAACCAGTATTTCTAGTTTTTCGAAATGTCGGACTCGTCTATATTGAAAGAAGTCGCAGGCGATAACTTAAAGTCGGAACATTATTTCAATATTCTTTATCTTTTTGAAGGAAAACGTTCTAGGTGATGCGGAAATTGATCTTTAAAAGCAATTTATTTGTTTTCGAAATTTTTTTTTCAAACTCTCTGTTAATTGAAGCCGCCACCATAGCGCAGTTGGTTAGGCATTAGTCTTCCAATCTGGAAGTCGTGGGTTCGATCCCCGGTGGCGGCAAATATCCTTTCCGAAGTTTGTCTCTCACCAATGGGTAAGATAATCGTAAACCTATGTGAGATAGCAGTCGGAGGCTAGTAAAGGGTGTAATGGTAGTTCAGGTAAAAGAAATACCAGGAATCCATTGTTAAGTGCTCCGACCGCCGCGATGTAGCAGCAAGATTGTTGAAAGCGGCGTGAAACCTATTCAGACAAAAAACAGATTCTTTTAATGGGGTACTTGGGCGTGTAATTTCCCTTGTTTGCTCTGTGGATTAAATCAGAGGAGTTCCAAAATCGTTAGCGGTCCTTTTAGAAATTTTCCTTGGATTTTATCCAAAGTTTCTTTGGAGAAGTTGCGAATTTTATTTTTGTAAATACAAAATACTTATTTATACAATTCGTATTTATGATACAGTTTTCGATAGCAAAGAAGAAAACAAATATTTATTTTACGTCAAATGTATCTCATGAATTGCGTAATATTTGATTTAGAGCTTATCTTTCAATCTTACAGTGCAAAGAAATTAAGGATAAAACCCAAGTTAACCTCTGATTTGGACCCATCCTACTTTGGGAGTATTTCAAGGGCGATAACCACCCGATATCCCTCATTGAGTCAATATCAGATTGTGAAGGATTGTATAAGGACGGTTTTACTGCACATTTTCATGTGCGGTAGGTAATACTGCAAGTAACATCGAGAAATGGACAAGGCGAATGATTTTGGAATGATTCAGGGATGAAACTGAATGAATGGAAAGGAAGAATTTTAATGAACTTATATACGAAAGTAATATGATATCGCTAATTCCGTGCGATTAGACGAAATAAGCATTGTTTAACCCTTTTCTGTTTAATCCCTGCTTTTTACGTGCCTGTGATTTTATGATTGCGAAAACCATTGTGAAAAAAGAAGAAATTGCTTCTGACAAGCAATTTCTTCTTTTTCCACACTATTTTCTACCCTACTGAATGGTTATATTTTTCTAATCAAATCCACTTTAAATTTTCCTCTGCAAAACCTTTGAATTTGGACAGGTCCAAAATTTTGTAAAACAGGAAAGGGTTAACATGCAAGAAAATCATGAAATATTTCAATCAATTTGATTGAAATCTTGATCGTTTTGAACGATTTCGCAGTGTTTTTATTTAACGATTTCGGCGGAATTTTGAAACTCGTGTATTTGTTTATTTGTTTGAATGGGGTCTAATTACGCTCCCAACAATCTTTTCGTTAAAAATTACTTACTTTGTAAAAAAAAATTCCTGAAATTCCAACATGGAATTTCAAAAAATCCTGATTTTGGCCCTTATTGAGAGCACTGTATGTCTGCAGTAACACCCCCTCATACGTTAAGCTCGTAAGGGCAAATCGGGCTTATGGTGAGCTGTGATCATTAGATATCACTCGTACGTCGTTCGCCATCAACCCTCTTCAGTGTTAAAATCATAGGGGCGACAATTCATGAATATTGGATATGTCATAAAGGTGAACCGTATGAATTAAAATTTCATATATTCCATATGAAAACACGAGTAAAGGATACCTGTTGACACCTTTTTGTTAACTAAGGACCATATATAAAGCGCATGTATGATGATACTTGTTCAGTATGTTAGTCAAAATGATAAAACTTTCTTAAAGAGCCAATTCAATCTGAAAATTCGTAGGGACATTAAAATTTGGCACATCCGTGATAAACAATGACCAGAATACTTTTTATGACAGAAAGGGGACTCAATTAGAAAATGGGACCATTTGAAAAGAAAAAAGGGAATAAAAATCGGGATTTATGAGAAATATATCTATTACCGTTTGCTATAGTTTAATGATTTAATTTTCGTTTTGTATTTTGATAGTTTGATATTCCTTTATCTGTTTAACTTATATAACAAAACTCGGACTATGAAACAATCGCATGTGTCTAGGATGATCAGTTTAACCCCATATGTAAGACTATTTGAAGAGCGACATCCAGTTGACCTATTCTGGAACCAATCTCTTTTTTTCACAAATGAAACCCGCCACGCGAAAAGGGACCATCTGGGATGTCCGTAAAATTAATATTTGAAAAAGAGACTTGTTTCAGTAGAGGTCAACCGAAGTGTGCATATCAACAGAATTTACCCTGGAAGGAATATTGATTAATCTATATTCAAAAGATCACCAATGTGCTTAAAAGTTCGACCCTAGTTAGTCTTCGCAATCCGCGCAGTCTGACTAGGGTCGATACTTTACGCACTACCCAGATGGTCCCTTTTCGCTCGAAGGGCCACAAATGATTTTTACAGAGTTTCTAAATGATCCTTTTTTGCATGTCTGGGCACACGAATTCTTTTTATGTAGAGTAATGTACCTCAAATGGACACAAATAACCCAGACATAGACTGGAAGAATTGTGTGGATCCCCAAGCACCCATCCAAGTGAGAACCCTGACCATATCGCCACATCCGCTGAGACAAGGAGAACTGGCAACCCTTCATGCTGAACTGAATATAACGCGGCCAGTCGGGCTCCATCCTGAACGCATATCTGTAAGCATTTTAATTTATTTCTCATCAGGTGTATCTTTCTAGTAAAACAACTTTTATACTATTATACCTTGGTTAATTTGATCCGAATTTGACCTCTGTGGAAAAATGCTTGAATGTTAATTGCCGACATATTTCATCAATTAACAAAATATACATTACGTTCAATACCGTTTGTAATTCATTCCTATGAAAGTAAGTGGAGAGCCGAGTAGGAATAAGAAGACTTTTATTCATCAAAATAGCAGGGGTCAGATTCGAGTCAATAAAACCGCGCTATACCTACCTCGCGGGAGTGAAATAACCGCGTTGAATATTTTTGATATAACACGGGTGTTATTACGCAATACCACTCAAGGGCATTTAACTCTAGCATGGAAACGAGCATGGAAAGGCACGTTCAAATTTTGATATAATGACTATACTATGCTAATCTACAACATATATGAACAAGAAAAAAATCATTTAGCGGTAAAATGACGCTATGTGTCTATTGCTGCCTTAAACAAGTTTTGGTTCAAGTCTTTTCTCTGCGATTTAGGTTTAAAAAAGAAATATGGAATAAAAGATAAGTAAGCTATTTATATGCAATAAATGGTAATGAATTTGTTTAATGTGTTGATAATAGTGCCATGTGTCAACGCTAGAATTAACCTTTGCTGTTTAATCTCTGCTTTTTACGTGCCTGTGATTTTATGATTGGGAAAACATTTGTGAAAAAAGAAGAAATTGCTCCTGACAAGCAATTTCTTCTTTTTCCACACTATTTTCTACCCTACAGAATGGTTATTTTTCAAATTTAATCCACTTTAAATTTTCGTCTGCAAAACCTTTGAATTTGGACAGGTCCAAAATTTTGTAAATCAGGAAAGTGTTAACAAGTATCACAATTAATTTGGTTAGAAGCTTTTACAACTAAAATGTAGAATCTTAATTTAGGACCACAATGGAAATAAGAGGATCTAGTTTTCTTCTTTTTTGTGTTATCCTTGGTAATGGAGCGCATAACATGGTGCTTTTTTTTCATTTTTTTTTTCCTCGATGCAAAAATTATTTGTTATACTACTTTTACTATGCCATGTTCTGTACTCTTTTACCTAAATAAACTTATTATTATTAATGAAATACGAACATTTTCAGATGGACATGTGTGTGAAGATGAAGATCGGATCGGATTACAAAGACATTTGTAACATGCTGAGTTTCGAGTGCTCTTTCAGTGACTTTTGTCTCGACGCGCCGAGGCACGCTGAACTAAAACGAGTTTGTCCCATCTACCCGGTAAGAGATATATATATAATACGTACCTAGTGCATTGTATGAAAAATATCTAACGAGGTTGGGAGAATGGAAAATTGTCGAGGCTCTGCCGAGACAATTATCAATTCTCACAACCGAGTTAGATATTTTTTCATACAATACACTAAGTATGTATTAAATTTTCTTATAACCTCTATTTGATTTCCTTTCGTCGATGTTTCTAACTGAAATGCAAGTTTCTAAATAATAACCGCATAATATCATTATTCTAGAAATAACTATGTGATATCATTAAAATTATCATATGGGATGTTATCACGCGGATATGTGTAAAGTTATAAGATAAATTGTTCATCAATATAAGCAATAATATAATATAGAATCTGTCATGAGATTTTGTTTGAGACAATCTTTTCTCAAATAGCTTTCCATGTCTTCTCTAATGAGCAGCCATCAAAGATATCCTTGTCCTACACATGTGTAGGATCGCATTCTAAATATCACGATGTCATTTTAAGCACATTTTGGAGGTATTTATGTCACCTGTATTTTGTTTGAGACAATCTTTTCCCAAAAAGCTTTCCATGTCTTCTGTAACGAGCAGCCATCAAAGATATCCTTGTCCTACACATGTGTAGGATCGCATTCTAAATATCACGATGTCATTTTAAGCACATTTTGGAGGTATTTATGTCACCTGTATTTTGTTTGAGACAATTTTTTCCCAAATAGCTTTCCATGTCTTCTCTAATGAGCAGCCATCAAAGATATCCTTGTCCTACACATGTGTAGGATCGCATTCTAAATATCACGATGTCATTTTAAGCACATTTTGGAGGTATTTATGTCACCTGTATTTTGTTTGAGACAATCTTTTCCCAAATAGCTTTCCATGTCTTCTATAACGAGCAGCAATCAAAGCTACAGTAAACAACATCGCGAAATTGACAAGGTGAATGATTTTGGAATGTTTTAGGAATGAAATCGAATGAGTGTGTGGATCGAGTTTTGAGTGAATTTAGTGGGAGGTAATCAATATCGCAAATTTTGTTCATCCAGAACAAAATTTGCGATACATGATTACCTCCCTTTAATAAAAAAATGCATACACGTTCCATAAAAAGAATACTATTTCTTCAACAACCTATTAGGCGCTTACGATTTGAATTATATCAGTAAAATCGCAATTTTTCTCTATCAAAATTTATTTTGAATGCCATTGTTGATTCTATATTTTTCAATGGGTTTGAGCGTTTTTGAATGGTTTGAGTGAGTGTTTGAAATGAATGGTTGAAGCGCTGAGTGATCGATATAGAATGGTTTAGATTGAGTTGAATGTCAATTTCACGATGTACCTAACTGTATCCTTGTCCTACACATGTGTAGGATCGCATTCTAAATATCACGATGTCATTTTAAGCACATTTTGGAGGTATTTATGTCACCTGTATTTTGTTTGAGACAATTTTTTCCCAAATAGCTTTCCATGTCTTCTCTAATGAGCAGCCATCAAAGATATCCTTGTCCTACACATGTGTAGGATCGCATTCTAAATATCACGATGTCATTTTAAGCACATTTTGGAGGTATTTATGTCACCTGTATTTTGTTTGAGACAATTTTTTCCCAAATAGCTTTCCATGTCTTCTCTAATGAGCAGCCATCAAAGATATCCTTGTCCTACACATGTGTAGGATCGCATTCTAAATATCACGATGTCATTTTACGCACATTTTGGAGGTATTTATGTCACCTGTGTGTTCAAATATTGACTTGTTTTCGTGAAAGATCAATTTTCTCAACTCCCATTGTGGAAGGTGGAAAAGCTTATCGGGCAACGCGTAAGAATTTATCTGGTGAGCCGGAGGCGAAATGGATAAATTCCGCAGCCGAGCCCGATAAACTTTTCCATCTCAAGTCACCTAGATCTATCATCTATTCTATTTATCCTGTTACAATCTTTTTTTAAAGTCTATTCGTTATTTATTTACGAAAATTTAATTCGATCCCAATTTACAACTCAGATTCTTTGGGAGACCTCATCATAACCTTGGGTGGATGGGTGGAAGAGGTGGGATGATCGCTTATTGCTAAAAACTTGATAATTGAAAGAATTTCTAATGCTGCATCATGAAAATATTTAACAAAAGAAAACTTGAGTAATACGTACATACCTTATGATTAAGAAAATATGAATCGGGTGATTTTCGCAATCTCAAAATCAAACGTCCTTTTTTCCGCGAAGTTTTTTTGTCATGCAGCTTAAAGCAGAGTTCAATTCAATGCCTTCCTGGCTCTTAATCAGAGGATGGACATAGATTGAGATCAGATGCAAAGCTACTATTTTCGAAATCCTCCTCGGTCGACTAGTTCTGCGTTGAATCCATTCAGATATGAATGTTTAAAAATCCTGACACTTTACTAAGTCGAATGTAAACACCTAGATAAGCTTCATCACAACTTTATAGATTACGTCATCAGTCATGTACTACGTCATCGATATGGTCGCGATTTGATTTTAAAAACAAATGAGAATTGATTGAAATATTTTTTCAGAAATAGCCACTCAAATTCAAAAGAAAAAATTGTTAGAAATGTCTGTTTTCAGACTAATAGCCGGAAAAAGAAGATCCGGCAAGTTTATCATACCCCCTTTTGCAATTTTCATAGCTAGTGACAGGATAAAATAAGTTACTCGATTTCGTTTGAGACAAGCTGATCTTAACCTAGTCTAGAATAGAAAAGTTAGTAAGCTCGCCAAGGCTCGCTTAATAACATTCATATTCTAGACACGGTTGAGATCATTCTGTCTCAAGCAAAATCTCATGACAGATCCAATATATCTTTGCAAAGTCTAAACTAGATATGTGACCCGTCACGCGAAAAGGGCCCATCTCTGAACTCCTCACAGTAAAATTAAAAAAAGAGATATGTTGCAGTAGAGGTCAACCAGTGGTCGCATGTCAAAAATTCTTATATAGGATTGTAGATACGGAAAATTGCCATAGTTCGAAAAGTTCAGACCCTAGTCAGTCTGCGCAATCCGCGCAGTCTGACAAGAGTCGACACTTATCGCACTACCCAGATAGTCCATTTTTACGTGACGGGTCACATATGTTATTAAGATTGCCGAGGCTCGCTCTATAACTTGTATATTCTAGAGGAGGTTAAGATTAGATTGTCTCAAAAACAAAATCGAGTAACCGGTTTCTTTTCTAACACGACCACTTATTTTATAGGTAAATACAACTATGAAAAACATAGATGATAAAAATGCCGCTATTCCGCGTTACGCTGCGTTTCCACTATGTTCACGGCGGCCACGGCGGACCCGTTTCTCCAAAGCGCGGCACACCGTGGAACTTTGGTCTTTTATGTTAAAGTCGAGTATGGCGTTTACTGCTTGAGAACTCAACTAGAATGAAGCTGATCCCCAAGTTTCGTTTCTTTTTTCTCAGCCCGCAAGCGCCGTGGCGATCGTATCATAATTAAACACACCTTAGCAGGGCCTACCAAACACCGTCACACACCGTGGTATGCCGTTACTCAACGTAACAAAACGTGTCAAGTCAACCTTAGCTTGTCGTATAGAGTGGGATTAGACGTAAAGCATCCGTGGCGAAACGCAACAAAACGTTAAGTAATCGTGGCCTGCCGCGCTGCAAACAAGATTCCCGTTGCCCTACGGTTCTCTTCCAAGTTTCGTTATGGTATGTTACGTGCTGTCACGTTTTGTAGCGTTCATCCCGTTTTGTCACGTTTCTCATTTCAGCCGGGATTACCGTGGCAGATTTTTTGACAGTTTAAAAATTTGCCCCGACGGCAGCGGCAGTCCCGTTCTGTTACGTTTGCTTATCCCGTCTCCCTGTGTTGCCCCACGTTCGTCCCGTTTAAGCCGCGGTTATCTTAAACGGGGCCGCCGTGGTCGCCGGGAACACACAGTTAATAACATCGTGAAATTGACAAAGTGAATGATTTTGGAATGATTAAGGAATGAAATTGAATGAGTGTGTGGAGCGAGTTTTGAGTGAATTTAATGGGAGATAATCCTATATCGAAAATTTTGTTCAGGATGAACAAAATTTGCGATGATGATTACCTCCCTTTAATAAAAGATACAAACAATTTTTAACATAGCTTCTTATTTCTTTGAGAACCTACGAGACGCCAACAGATTGAAAAATGTCGGTGAAATCGCGATTTTTATCTATCAAAATTTATTTTGAATGAACTTGTTAATTCTATATTTTTCAATGGCTTTGGTCGTTTTTTAATGGTTTGAGTGAGTGTTTGGAATGAATGATTGGAGCGCTGAGTGAGCGATTAAGAATGGTTTTGATTGAGGTGAATGTCAATTTCACGATGTAACTTACTGTAGTAGAAACGCAGCATTAGATGATGTCCGAGTGACGTCATTGAGGGTGTGATCTTTCACAGGTGTAATGGCGTGGCTGTTTGTTACAGAAGAAAATGGGAGTTATGTCCTAATAAGGCGAAATACGTTTGACACAACTACTTAAGTCAAGTTTCGAATGACGGTATGTCCTGCATAGAATATATAGATCTGCTATGTGAGCAACATTCCTAATATCACACGGTCTATTCCGTAAACTGGAAAGTACATAGGATGAAAGTGCAGTAATTTAAATTAATTTGAATCCGTAATTCGGACTCTGGTGGTACTTTAGTAATTCATTTAATAGTAACATATTTCTTACATGTTTCCCATCGCCATGTATATCTTTTGCGCATTTTATGATTTGGGGAAAACGCAGCAATTATTTCGTTTTGTTATTCAATTTTTACATATGTAAACCGAGTTTTAAACTTGAAGTTTTGATTTGTTTTTCTCAACTTCATATTTCGCCGGAACGTTGATGCTTACAATATCATGCAACGCACGAGCGACATAACGCGCATGCAAGGCCGCACCCTCATTATTACCACATTCGGCACATCACTCGGCCATTTCCGTTAACATCAACAGACTTCGGATGTATATAAGGCGGACGGGTATGTAATAAAATTGTGCATTTTGTTAGGCGGAAACAGTATAAGAAAAACAAGTGCGGAAACAACCGGCGCTATCTTTAGATTTATATTACAGTCAATAACGGCTGAAAAATCTTAATTTTTGAGAATGACGAATCATTCTCAAAAATTAAGATTTTTCAGCCGTTATTTAAGAATCTAAATATATTTATATACGGATACGATGGTTTCACGTCTGTGACGTAAACGAGAAGCGTTGGCGACGTCGAATGTTTTCACTCAAAGTTTCGAGGGATAACTGACGTCATCGAGTTTTTCCAAGGTTTTTCCCGTGATTCTTTAAAATAGTCCGTTTATGTACATCCGAGGTTGATCGTAAGATTAGCCGATTGGAGTCCCGAACGATCATTACCGTTGTCTATTCCGTAGAAATGCTGAGGGTTCCCAATTGATAATAATCGAGCCCGCGCGTGACATTTCCAACAATTTGACATGTTCATGAGGCGCAAACATTGATCAGCCAAGACAGCCACAAAGAGTTCTTGATTGCCTGAATGTCTACAATCGGGAACCCTCGGCGATTCTACGGAATAGACCTCGGGGATAATACGGGCGCAGACATGAAAGCGCGTCATTTGTCACGTGGGTTTACATGACGACACAAACATCAACGATCCTACAATGGATGACGTTGCCTAAAACAAAAATCAACGAAATTTGATAACAAAACGCAGTATTTTACTCTTACTTTTTTACTTTTTCATCAATTTATAATATGCCCAAAGATCTCATAAGACGACTGGAAATAATTAACAAAATGTGATTTTCTTCAAGCGTATTACCCGAAGAATGTTGTGAATCTTGTGTTCCAAGAACTTAACACCAACACACTGTCCTGAAACTTTCCCGATACCTTGCACCTGATAATTGGCATTCTCCAAAGTCTTGTGCGTACATCAGTCTTTTGCTTCTCACCCTGTCAAGTGATGTGGAATTGAATCCTGGGCCTAGGCCCCCAAAATATCCATGTGGAAGATGTGGGAAGGGCGTGACATATCGTACTGATGGTATCCAATGTGACAGATGTGTGACTTGGTACCATACGGGCTGCATTGGAATGTCGAAAGAACATATAGGGTGTTTGCTCAGCATGAGAGTTACTCTTGGTCTTGTCCTTATTGTGGTATTCCGAACTTATCATCCAGCTTCGTTGAATCAGAACATTCCTCCTCAGTAAGTAACTCATTAGAAACATCAGACTCTATTACTGACGAATCGGATCCAGTTCAGACCTCAACACCAAATAAACATGTCAAAAGATCTAAAGGGAAAAATCAAAACTTGAAGGTAAGAGTCTTCAACATAAATTTTAGATCCATTGTCAACAAAATCGACAAATTTAAAGCATTTGTAGACACAGAAAAACCTGACATCATGTTTGGTACAGAGACCTGGCTGTCACCAGAAATAAGTTCTAGTGAATTCTTACCTGAAGGATTTACTCTACATCGGGAGGACAGGAGTGGCAAAGGTAAAAGAAGTGGAGGCGTCTTCGTCATGGTCAGTGATAGACTTGTCTGTTCCCATGCACCCCAATTTACAACCAGGTGTGAGATCTCCTGGTTCAAACTGGAGGTGAATGGGACGTAGCCTCTGTACATTTCAGCATACTACAGGCCACATGAACATGACGGAAACAGTCTCGACGAACTCAGGAAGTCCCTAGAGCTTGTCACTCGAATGAAAAGAAACATCTGGATTGCAGGCGACTTCAACTTCCCTAAAATGCAGTGGAATGACCAAACTCCACAAATAGAGCAGGATTGTCAGTGTCGCCAAATTTATGACAAGTTTGTTACCATACTCGATGACTTCAACCTCGTGCAGATGGTATCTCAACCGACCAGAGGTAAAAGTGTCTTAGATCTATTTCTCACGACAAATGATACACTAATCAATAAAGTAGACACAATGCCAGGACTCAATGACCACGAAGCTGTTTTCATAGAAGCCAACCTAAAACCAAAACTTATCCAAACCAAACCTAGAGAAGTAAACATCTATAGTAAAGCAAACTGGAACCTTTTCAGACAGAACATGGAATCCTTTACGATTTCATTCCTAAAAAAATTTAGAAACAAGTCTGTACAAACCCTATGGGAGGAATTCACACATGCTCTTAATCTATACATGAATAAAAGCATCCCTAGGAAACTCATTTAAGGTAAATCTTCTCTTCCCTGGATTACACAAGACATCAGACGAACAGCAAGACGTAGGAACAAACATTACTGCAGGCATAAAAGGTAAAAAAATCCAAAGGACAGGGAAAAATATCTTAAGTATAGGCATGCCTGTAGGAAGAAAATCAAACTGAAGAAATTTTAGATTGCTTAATTGGCGCAGGTCATGAGGACAGTACAATGTCAAAAAAGGTTTACTCGAAAAAACTCTTATCCTTTCTGAAGCACTGTAGGCAAGACAAACAAGGAATTGCTCCCCTCCTGTCAAATGGCAACTTTGTCTCGGACACGAAAGAAAAAGCAAACGTTTTAAATAAGCAATTCCAGGCAGTCTTCACCCCTAAATCGCCATTAAGTCTAGCCCAATTATGCCAGATGCAAGTAAATGACAAGGCAGACAAACCAGAGACTGACAATCCAAGGGAAGAAGACATTCTTTCTGATCTTACAATCTCAACCAATGGCATAGACAAGTTACTTAAAAACCTGAAGCCTGACAAAGCTGCGGGACCAGACAAGATAAAGCCACTAGTGCTGAAGGAGCTTCATCAGCAAATTGCACTAGTTCTTCAGGTAATTTTTACTGTTTCTCTAGAGACTGGCCAGGTACCTGAGGACTGGACGAGGGCTAACGTAGCTCCACTGTACAAAAAGGGAGATAAGTCAGTCTCGGCTAATTACCGCCCTATATCTCTCACTTGTATAGTCTGCAAGCTGATGGAGCACATAGTTGCATCTACTTTAGGCCTTTGACATGGTGTCCCACGAGAAGCTGTTATACAAACTACATACATATGGTGTCCGAGGTCCTGTCCTCTCCTGGATTCGGGCATTTCTTGGCGGTCGGACACAGACGGAGGTGTTGGATGGGGAGAGCTCTGATACTATACCGGTAACGTCTTGGGTCCCCAGGGATCAGTCCTCGGACCGATCCTGTTTCTGGTATATATCAACGACTTACCAGAGAGCATAACTTCCCAGACCAGACTTTTTGCAGACGACACTGCAGCTTACCTGACAATTACAGACAAGGAAAAGGACAGTGCCACTTTGCAGGCTGACTTGGACAAACTACAAGAATGGTCAGCAAAGTGGGACATGAGCTTTAACCCCACCAAATGCCAGGTAATAAAAGTCACTAAGTCAAGAGTCCCACTTCCGACAACCTACACACTACATGGACAGACACTAGAGACCGTCAGTAGTGCGCGATATCTAGGAGTTGATATATCTGGCAACCTTTCGTGGAACACCCATGTAGACCGAATCACCGCTACTGCAAATCGGACGCTTGGCTTCCTTAAACGCAACATAAAAAGTAAGTCCCAGAAAATCAGAGAATGCACATACAAGACTCTTGTTCGTCCCCAACTTGAGTATGCTGGTAGTGTCTGGGATCCTCACACGAGGTCCAACATAGACAAAGTCGAGATGGTACAGCGTCGAGCAGTACGTTGGACCCTGTGTGATTATTCCGGACACTCAAGCGTCACTTCGATGCTTAATAAATAAGGGTGGAGAACACTGGAGCAGAGGAGAGCGGATGCCTGGCTGTGCATGTTTTACCGCATTGTTCACGGTCTGGTAGCTGTTCCCATGCCAATGTACATTAATAGCAACACCCGTACATCCAGACATGGCCACCCCGTCAGCTTCAGACAGATTCACACCGGAGTCGACTTATACAAATATTCATTCTTTCCTATCACTATCGTCCAGTGGAATGCACTGCCACCAGATGTTGTGCTGGCAGCGGACCTAAACCAGTTCAGGTCCGCTGTCAGCACCATCTCACACCAAAAGCCCTAAGCTCTGCCCCTGTGTTTTTATCATTTTATCTTATCACCCTTCCTTTAACCAAAGCATCAATCATTTATCATTATCACTTTTTATTTCTTAGCTTTTCTTATTTCTTTAATTTGGCACAGACGCGCAGCTGCTCAAAGTTACCCGCAAGGGTGTGAAGCAGTATACAAAGATAGATAGAACCCCTATGAGCCGTATTATCGAAAAAAAAAGACCCAAAATATACTACATTTGCATCCGAGGTACTTTCCTGTTTACGGAAAAGTCCGAGCGACGTTCCGAATGGACTGTCTAGAGACACTATGCTACATTGTCTATCTACAAAGCGAGAAGTAAAGACTTGTCACGCTATGTGGCTGTCATTGGTTTTGCTTGGCACATATAGTGGGAAATGTCACCCACAGTCCCGTGTATTACAGTTATGAACAGCTTGAAATTGACATGGCTAATGATTTTGGTATGATTTTGGAACGAAATTGAACGAGTGCCATGAATGAGTTTTGAGTGAAATTAAACGGGAGATATTCCAATATTGCTAATTTTGTTCTGGGCGAAAGAATATCGATATTTATACCATCCTTTGGTAAAATATACATTCAAGTTCTATGAATAGCTTCCTTCTCTTTATAAGAATCAATAAGACGCTGATAATTTCAATTATCTGAATGAAAATAGTGATTTATTCTAGCTATTTTTATTTTCAATGAAGTTGTTTATCTTATCATTTTTAGTGATTTGAGCGTTATGGAATGGTTTGAGTGTGTGTTTGGAGGGAATGAATGGAGTGATAAGTAATTAAGAATGGCTTTGATCGGAATATTGGTCAATATTACGATGTTGTTAACTGTAATTCCTATGAGAATGTAAACAGGCATGTCGTATGTTTCTCTTGTTTTATTTAATTTTTTAACTTCCAGGGATTATTTGTCAATAAATCATTTCCAGTGAAACCATCTAGCTTTGAAATCCACGGATCGTTCGAAATAGGAATCGCTCTGAAGAATCAAACGAACATGCTGGGCTGTGTTATATTAAGATTCTGTCTCAAGTAAGATATTTACTACATTTGTTACCCGTCTAGGAACCCCGTAGAATAAAAATTTAAAAAAAGGTAGAAAAGTCTTGAAACTATATACATGTATGAACTAAACAATATACCCTAACCCCATCAGAAATGGTTTCTTTTGTATAAACCGTAGATGCAATTTCTTACATATTCTCTACTTATTTGGTTTTTAGTTAAAGGATAAAGAAGCAGGGGTTGCGCGTACCTCTTCATTGGAAGCTTCGCATCTAAAGCAAATTTCTTTGTGTGATTTTGTTTTCATTTTTAAACTTTTGTTATTTGATTTGTTAGATACTTTTTTGAATGAATTTTCTGTCAATGATTGATCAAATTACGCAAACTGTGACCATCTGGAAACTTCGATAAAGAAATATGTATTTCGTTACGAGCAAATGATTCGTCTGTGAAAACCATGAAATAAATAGATAACAAAGTCCTAAGATCAAGAAGAGGTCGCTCTGAAGTCCAAATTCAATGGCAGAAATAGAAGAGGGCAGAATCGTCAATTTATATTCAGAAAATTGTCTCAACGCGTAAAATTTCGAATCTGGTCAGCCTGCACAATCAGACAGTCTGACCAGAGTCGAAACATTTAACAGAGTGTCCCTTTTCGTGGCCTGACTGTTCACATATGTGCCTGTGTGTGGCATTTCCAACAATTTGAAATGTTCATTAGGTGCAAACACTGAGTAGCGTAGACAGCCAGATACTGTATAATATAAAGTTACCGGATGGTCTACAGATACTTTGAGACCTTATCTATTTACTTAGTACATAGTGAGGACTCGGTCAGACTGTGCTGATGCACAGGCTGGCCAGAGTCATTACTTTGCGTATTTTAGAAATTGTTGGAAATCTCACGTACAGGTTCATATTCGAAAGTTAGATATGACCAATTGAATTTTTAAAGATAACATGTTCCAATAATAGATTTAAGCCTGATTAACATTCTGACAGTTGTTAAAGAAAGTAAAGATTTATCTCAAGACAACCTGTGTTTGACCAGGATTGTTTCCTCACCAGCCCAGCGATCAGTACGACAAAACGGTGCAATCAGATTGCAAACTATACCCCGCTTTGCACGCAAGTGCGCGTGCAAAGCGGGGAAAAATCGGAAAAATGTTTGCACTGTTTTGTGATCCAAAACGCAGGGCTGATGTTCATTCTTCGCTTCACCTGCCACATCTACTTTTTTAGCCGATGTTCACCGTAGGAACAGTACAGATTAAGACCGTCCTAAAACGCAGATGTCAAATGTGATGACGCAGAAAGTAGTCGTTTTAGAATCTCGAAGAATTACATAGCTGACAAAATAATTTTAAAACTATTTTTGTTGGATGCCATGATGCATGTGACACCCGCATCATTTGTAGTTCCTAGTTGGTCCCATTAAGAATGACATACTAGTATCATGTATATTATAGACGATTTATATTAAAATTTTCAAAGAAGACCTTTGCTGAAAAAAAAAACTCTTTCTAATCCCTTTTGTTTTCGTTCCGTTCCAAAAAAAAAATTAAACCATTTTGATTCTAAAGAAATTGAAAGGTATTATACCAATGGCCGGCAAGAGTGTGTCTACCAATCGTGCACAGTTCGCACGTGCGTCATAAAATGATATTGTCAGAAAAATAGACTGGTGGTAAGCTGATTAAGCTGTAGCTACGATGTAATGATCATTGACCAACGATATTTCGATACGATATCAATTGTATTATGTACGTACATGTACGTACTATGTGACGTTGGTGGACACGCCCTTGACAAGCTTCGGGGTTTAATCTCTATCTTTCTCAAATTTGAGGAAGCTATTTGTATAGGATAGAAAACGAGAGCCGTGGTATATGGGAATGGACACGAGCGTTAGCGAGTGACTATTACCCATATACTGCGGCACGAGATTTTCTATCTGACTTAGACCACGCTTTTCTTACACTATTTGTATTTTTTGTCCGAATCCCTAAAAAATGAAAAAAGAGTAAATCTTGCTGTGATATTACTGTAATCAAGTCTGAATATGCTGAAGAACTTATGAATCTATTCCCGTTACCATTTTCAGATCTTTTGCACTTTTCGACTGTCGAAAGTATTTAGGGAAAAAAGCTGTATTAAATGCTCGTCATATTTTTGAAATGACTCGGCCCCAAAAACCTGTCGAGATTCACGTGCAAGACACACTACAACCGTATATCTGTAAATACAACGCTCAAAGTTGTATCTGTGATTTATTCTTTTGAAATACTGTTCTCTGATTGGCCGATTCGCTTCAAGCGTGGTCTAAACATGGATTTGGTCGTGAGAAAAGTCTCTATATATAAACGAATATATAAACCATATATCGATTTGATTTTATTTCAAATGTGTACATCAATATTCCTGCATTCGAAGTCCTTTGATAAAAAATAAACGTTCTATTCAATGGATAGAATTGAGTATCTTACAGTTAACAGCATCGTGAAATTGACATGGTGAATGATTTGGAATGATATTGAATGGGTGTGTGGAGGGAGTTTTGAGTGAATTTAATGGGAGTCTTTCCGATATTAACAAATTTTATTCAGGATGAACAAAATTAGCGATATTTATAACCTCCCATTAATAAAATATGCACACGAGTCTAATAAATAGCGTCCTATTTCTCCAAGCACCTTTAGACGCTTATAATTTGAGACATGTCAGTGAAAACGCGTTTTTTCCTAATATTGTTAATTTTGAATGACGTTGATTCTATCGTTTTCAGTGAGTAAGGAGCGGTTTTGAATGGTTTTAGTCAATAATTGGAATGATCGAATGAATGCATGAATGGAGCGCTGAGCGAGTGTTTTGGGATGATTTTGATCGAGGTGAATGTCAATTCCACGATGTTGCTAACTGTAACAGCCCAATCGGACGCTTCCTTATCCAAATGAGTAAATTAGATAATTGAAAGATTTTTTGATGTAGAATGAAAATTTGGAGTGTTGATTGACTGTGGAGCGGTTTGAAATGCTTTAGTGTGTGCTTTGGGAAAAACATAGAATCACTGGCAATTTGAAATGCATCTGTGAGTTTTGGGGCAAAAGGAAGAATAACTGAGCTAGCGATTAAGAATTGATTTAAGTGAGAAAGTGTCAATTTCAAGATGTTGTTTACTGAACGTCAAATCAAGATGACGAATACAGTCCACTAGCTTACTTTTTGATACACTAAATACCATGTGGTTACACTTACTTACATTATGAAATTGACACTCCTTTCAATCAAAACCATTCCGAATCACTCACTCACTCAGCGCCTAATTCATTCATTCCAAACACTCACTCGAGCAAAAACGCTACAAATGCCTAAAAACGATACAATTAACACCTAAATTGAAAATAAATACAAATAGAAAAAAAATCGTGATTTCACTGACATAATTGAAACTGTAAGCGTCTGATTGGGTCTCGAAGAAATAATAAGCTATTTATAGAACTTGTACGCATATTTTATTAAAGGGAGGTAATAAATATCGCTAATTTTGTTCATCCTGAACATAATTTGCAATATTGGATTACCCCATTTAACTCACTCAAAAATCGCTCATCAAACTCAGTAAATTTCATTCAAAAATAATTCCAAATGCATCCATCTCGTCAATTTCACGATGTTGTTAACTGTAATATTCTCCACTCCGATCAGCGCTAGAAGTTGGCGTCTTTAAAAAGGACCAAGGGTTTTATTGAATGAACGATATAATATTGGACGGGCTGTTGAGTTGATTAACGATATCTAATTGGAATTACGCGTAAACAACAGGCTAGGTTGAATTGGCGTTTTTTTTAAATGAATGCAAGTGCTTAAATATAAATATTTGTGCAATTAAAAAAGGCATTTTATATGTGATTTTATTTAGAAATGGTTTCTGAACGTTAACTGTTGGATATTATTTATATATTATTTGTAAACGGTTGTAATTATTGTAGACACGTTGCTTAACAGTTAAAATGGGGAATGTCTTCGTTACATGGTTGTTAGATTTAAATGGTAAACTTTAGCTCTAGATATCGTCACGGAGAGAGCATTGGGAACAACAACATCTCCTATTAATGAATAAAGAAGATAAAGATAAAGACAGTGAGTAGGCGCAGTTTTAAAAATGATCAGAGAATGTGTGGATTTTATGAATGAAATATTAACAGATGAAATAGCAGAGTGGCAGAGCCTCACGTAAGGAAATCAAGCATGCGTGTTTGTATAAGAAGGGTTAGACCGTTTATGAGCAGATCAAGAACTAGTATGACATGTCTGCTACCACTACAGCAGCCACAGTGACAAGTAAGTATAGAAATTCTTTTAATGCTTTTCGGTGGATGATCGAAAACAATCGGTGCACTAGGTCTTGGTGTTTACCACCAAAAAAGTGGAATAACATCATTGCATAAACTGTGCGTTTTCGGGTCGTTATAGACATGTGTTAACGGGCAAACCCCCGGTATTAACGGGGAAAAACCTGAATTAATAAGTAAATTAACGTGCCGTTAACGCCCGGCCTTTTTCATTTAAATATCCTCAGTCAGGGCCTATACACTTTAACAGTTTCTTTGTTTTAAAATAATGTAGGGCATTAATAAATACGTCGATCCTATTCCGGCGTCAATTTTATGACGTCTTTACTTTACCAAGCAACGTCGGTATCAACAAAAGTGACGGCGCAACGCATAAAGCAATTTTTCCGACACACTGTCGGTTTTTCAGTTAGTTTAAAAGCGTTCCTGTGAATTATTTTGCAATCTCTAAATTCTACAGTCTTTCTTTTTATGCAATAATAGCGTCAATTCACGTTTTTACAAGCGCAAATATTGGCAGAGACCCTCAAAATGCTTTAATGCTCTCGTGCTTCGCACTCGGG
Organism: Fragum whitleyi; assembly: GCA_948146395.1. Taxonomy (NCBI): domain Eukaryota; kingdom Metazoa; phylum Mollusca; class Bivalvia; order Cardiida; family Cardiidae; genus Fragum; species Fragum whitleyi. The sequence continues at coordinate 28,412,816 of OX411549.1, read as the reverse complement.
CGTTAACCATTTTTCGGATCTCTTCAAATGTTAACGCCCTTAAAACCGTGAATAAACCTATGTAATACCCTTCCTTCGTTCCCTTCACCCTATTTGACGTTATCTAAGCGTTGCCCAATTGACAATAGACATCATAAGGTTGCCTAGTAACAACCTTCAAAATGACGCGCTATGGGGAAATTTGTCTATAAAAATCAAATTTCGTCTTATTACTGCACTAACAAAATGATTTTTTTGTTTTTCGTGAGTCTTTCATAACATGGATAAAAAAGCTTTATATCCACGAGCGGCAAAGCCACTCGTGGATATAAAGTTTTGATTATACACTTAATGAAATTTAATTGATCTTACAAACAACAACAACTATCCACAATTTTATTGTTTTAATTTTTTCAAACTAACGTGTGATTATTTCATAATCCGATTTTGTCATAAATGTTATCATACAATTCTTTTATGATAATCTATTTGGCAAAAATTCTTGTTATGAAACAATCGCCCTTGTACTTAATCCATATTGAAACAGTTACAAGTTGGCTTGGATTAGACGGAAAAGTCCAGAAACAGCACTCAACTAAACCCTCACAAGTACCAAAATTTTATTTTTGGTCAAGACAAACAACGTTATCTTAATGTGCTGAAAAAAGGTTAATTTGATAGTACATGCAGTGTTAGAACCCGAGGCTTAAGTACAACTAGACTACCAATTGAAACTAAACAGTCTGAACTTACTCAGAACCAATTCTTACTGAAATATGTGAATAAGAAGATGCCCGCTACCAATTCTAAAGTCTACTGATCAATCAAAACCATCATTTGGACCGGAAGAAAAATATTGTCCTCCATCATTAACCTCCATTAACGTCAGTCTTTTTTGATTGTGTGTATGTATGTGTGTGTGTGGGGGGGGGGGGGGCGTTCGAACAAAAAAATCTGTTAGTGTATGGGATGGCTGATCTTCCATTTACCTTGGTCGATCCTATTATTTTCTATGATGACCTCCCTTGTCGGAGTTTAGGGTTTCCCTTGTTTGAGTTTAGAGTTATGAGTGGCAGCTAGTTAAAGAAATGGCGTTCTCGTAGTGTAAGAAAATCAAATGGATTTTGCTTTCAACGTTTCTCTAGGAATAAAGGGAAAAAACATTAAAGAGAGAAACAATAACATGAAAGAAATAACGATAATGATACAAATATAATGATACAGTGAATAGTTAAAAATGGTTTTTATTTATTCGTTTGTTTATTTGAATAGGGGTTTACGCCGCTTTTAACAATATTTCAGTCATATCGTGGAGGCTTGAGCGCCTAACAATAAATTCCTGGTATTTCTCACACCAGTACCACCACCACACCCTTACCTAGCCTCAAGCTGCTATTCTACATAGGTCTACGATTATCAGCCCTTGGTAGTAAATAATAAATAGTCGGAAAGAACGAGTGAAGCCGTCGGGGATCGAACCCGGACCTCTAGATTGATAGTCCGATGCGCTACTAACTGCGCTATGATTTTATGTAACTTTCGATGTGGAAAATAAAGAAATACCGGTAGCTGACTCAATCATTTTTATATGGAGATATTTATACATTAGTTCTAGATATTGACGTTATAAAATGACAACCCACTTCAATGTGGACAAACATTTTCCATGTATCAGTATCGATCCAACACCAGTTTCTATGGGGCGAACCAATAGGTCAAAATTGACAATCAATTTATCAATTAACTTCTTCCATTAATATGGGACATTTTCAATAATGTTTCCATATCATGGTCCTTACAAGTTTTACATTAATGACCCGTCTTGCGACAAGGGATCATCTGGGAACGACGTAATATTTTTTATTAAAAAAAGGGATTGATTCTAAAACAGGACAACCAGAGGTCGCATTCCAAAAATTCTTCCATAGGATTTAGATTGGTTATTCTAGATTCAGAAAATTAATAAAGTGCGAAAAATTTCGCCCGTAGTCAGTCTGCGCCGTCTGTGCCGTCTGAAAAGGGTCGACACTTTACGCACTACCAAGATGGTCCCTTTTCGCGTGAGAGGGACACATTTTAAACCCGTTATTCGAAAATGGACCATCTGTTAAGTTCTATAAGTGCACTTTTTTTTAAATTCTACAGATTTTCTGAATCTAGATTTATGATTCTATCTTATAGTTTATTATCCCCCTCGTTTTCGGCGAAGAGATATAGTAATGGTCTCCATCCGTCATTCCGTCATTCCGAGGTTCCGTCACTATTTTTGCAGTGTCATTTTTGTTGATCTATGCTGCACATAATCTTTTTTTCAAATATTCGTTAAAAGGAATTATTTCATGGTCCCTTTTCTAGATATAAGTCGAGGATAACAATCGTCTGACGATTCTTTAGTATAAAGTTTAAAGACGCTCTCAACAATTTGCAAAGTTACATCGCGGCGACTGGCACACCTGCTTATGATTTCTTTCATTTCGGACACCAAAAGCCTACATCAACAACATTAAATCTGAAATATCAACTGTTCCTTCTAAAGTGTCTTTTTTCACCATAGAAGATCACCGTCTCCGAAATCGTACAAATCGATCAACATTTAATTCAATTCGATCAAGGTTTTTAAGATTTTATTTGCTGTGTGAATTTTAAAGTGTCAGATTGGTCCACGAAGACACGCAAACAAAAAACGACGTATATTTTCTTTAAGGAAGGTAATAAATATCTCTATTTTTGTTCAAGATGAACTAAATTAACGGTATTGGAATACCACACTTTAATTTCGCTCAAAACTTTGTTCACACACCTATACAATTTCATTCCATATTCATTCCAAAATCTTTCATCATGTCAATTTCACGATGTTTCTAGCTATACCAACATCGTGTTTGGAAATCACAATACCCGAACAACATTATCATAACCCTAACTTAATCAGGATATAAGGGTTTTGTTGAATAATCTATAAAAATAAGCACCTTATTATGACGCTAATAAAATCATATTGCAAACCCTGAGTCAATATTTGACGTAAATTAATGAACTCGGATCAATAACGCATAACAGAGAAATAAAATCACGAATATAGATATTCTCACCTTCACTTTAGATGAAAAGGTATTTCAATAAGATTTATTCTGAATTGTTTGATTGAATTTGAATTGTCAACGGTCGGTGAATAAAAAGAAGTAAATAGGTTCCGTATGTCATTCAAAAAGCAACTTATACTTTGCGTCGACTCTTAACAACGTTTGAAAGCCTAACAAGGAGTTCATCAATTGTTGTCGTTCAAATTTTGTAACCATAAAAGATTTCCGTTAGAAAATATCGTTTTTGACCATACGTTACTATAGACTTTATGAAGAAAGTGGAGCCAAAGGAACTTCAGTTATAATAGACTCGTATCAAAACTATTTAAAATCACTCACTCAGCGCTCAAATAATTCATTCCAAATACTCCCTCGAATCACCTAAAAGTGCTTGGAAATCGTCCAATAACGCTTGGAAATATTTTTAAACGATCAAAAGTTTCATTCAAAACGATCATATAATTGCAAGATTTAATTGACTGGTGTTGATGTTTAAGCATTTGGTTTATCCGTGAAGACGCAAAATCAGAAAAATAGGAATGTTTTATAAAAGGGAGGTAATTACTTTTCGTTAATTAATGAAGAATTAGCGATATTGTATTATCTATCTGGGAAGTCATTCAAAACTCGCTCGACACACTCACTCGATTTCATTCAAAATCATTCCACTTGACAATTTTGAGATGTTTCTTACTGTACTTGGCAACATACAGTTAGTTACATCGTGAAATTGACATTCACCGCAATCAAAACCATTCTGAATCGTTCACTCAGCGCTCAATTTATTCATTCCAAACACTCACTCAAACCATTCAAAAAGCTCAAACCCATTGAAAAATATAGAATCAAAAACGTCATTCAAAATTTATTTGGATACACAAAAATCGCGATTTCACTGACAAAATTCAAATCGTAAAAGTCTATCTGGAAAAAAATATGAAGCTATCTAAAGAACCTGTATGCATATTTCATTAAAAGGGGGTAATCCAATGTCGCAAATTTTGTTTATATTGAACAAAATTTGCGACATTGGATTACCTCCCATTAAATTCACTCAAAACCCGCTCCACACACTCATTCAATTTCATTCCTAAATCACTCCAAAATCATTCACCTTGTCAATTTCACGATGTTGATTACTGTCAACAATATCTAAATGGGTGTATCTAGCCGTGCGTTCCTTAATTTTTTTATTTGTTTGAATGGGTCTAACTCCACTTTCAACATTATTGCAGTATTATCGCGATGGCTGGTCCACCTGTTGTTTCTCACACCGGAACAACCACAACATTCCACTCGAGCAACCAGCTGCCGACCCCACTATGGCGATCTTCTTATCACACGCCCATTGTCGGGTATTAAATGACTCGTTTCACTTTGACTTTTATCAAATATCGGATGAAAATTGGTCGAGCTAGGTTTCTAACTCGCGACGCCATTATTGACTACCAAATGCCTTACTACTAAATTAGTCTGGATCGGCGAATCTAAGGTGAAATATGGTAAATTATTACAAAAAGTTATAACTTGATAGATCTTAAATAGATTTCAAGTCTCAAAACAACACCACCACATTAAATAATGGTGTATAAAAGGTACAAAAACTAAAAGATAACTTCTTATTGTAGGGTGTTTTTTCACAAGAAAAATCCTACGCATCATAATTCATAATGTCACTTTTTAGAAACAAAAATAGTTGTACTCTAGGCGATTCAGTTAATGTGAAACCACTGATTAATGTACTCTTTTTCTTTGATGATTTTCAGATGTAGAAGTAGTTACACCGGTAGAATTCGGTCCTGTAAACTATATCCTGCTAGCCATTAGTGCCATAGTCGGATTCGGCCTACTGAGTGGTTTAGTTATACTAATGTGCAAAGAATGTGACAGATCGAAGAAGGCCAAACTGACGACAGTCAAAGAACGATTGAATATACGGAGAAAAGCTATTAGTGGAATTTCCTCGTTAAGGCGGGGCATATCGAACGACAGTCTGCCGGTGTCGGAAGCTACGTCATATATCCAGTTGACGGAGACGCCCACGTCTATTAGGTGTAGTTCCGCCTGGACGCCAAGTCCGATAACTCGTGTTAGTGCAAGTGACACGCCCACCTCGGGGAATTTTAGTATCTAACCGTAGGAGTTATTGGGCATTATTGAAATGATATTGAGTCTAAATGTGCCTGAATAATGCGAGAAATATACAAATGTTTCAAAATTTTGATATTACTCAACGACTTAAAATAAATACAGGTGAGTGTGTGATTCAGGATGGATAACACGATAGATAATTTATACATATTTTTGACGTAATAATTCAACGAAAAGGATGGTCTTACTAAGAATGGATTTTAGAATGGGTGCCAAGTTAAGACTAAGTGCCTTTCTACTTAATAGTGTACATTGATCTGATGAAATGGGGAATTAGTTAATAAATTTGTAAAATTATGCATTTAATTCGTTAACTATAGGGTAAATGGTTCATAGTATGAGAAAATGCTATTTCAGATTATATTTCTTTTCGTCCAAAACTTCAAGACCGTATTCTTGCAAAAATAAACACGTTAAATACTGAACCACAAAAGAAACGTCACACTGCAAAAAAAAATAATATTGATATGGTATTTCTTTATTGAATATGGGTATTTTTCAACAGTCCTTCTCAAAGATGATTCAAGCATGGATCTTAACATTAGGTTAGATAACGGTAATGTTTTCGTCCATGTCGAGATGCAATAACCCCGGAGCTGTATAGCATAACCAAGTTTTCTTCAATTATAAGAGGTTGGTTGTATTTTCTCTGATTGTTTGCCGATGTTGTCTGATAGGATTTTGGTGTCCTTTTTACTGCCTTGTCGGAGACATATTCCTAAAGTAATGTTGAATTACCAATTTTACAGGTAGCTTATCATGTACCTTTCCTTAGTCGTCCATACGAGCTGATTTTAGTGTCGAAAAGTTATAAGGCTATTAATGAATAACTATTATCAGTCGCATACATCACCGTTGATTAAGGCGATAGAATTGTCTTTTTTTGTCCGATTTTGCAAGATCAACCGAAGGCTCTAATGAAAAATGGCATTGAAAACAAATACATGTACTTTTTCTTTGTTTTAAACACTAAAAACGTATATAAGGAATATTTGGATTTTGTAAAATTTCATTGCCAAACTCTTTCTGTCATACACACATACATGCGCAACACATTTCAACCGCATAACAATACAAAACAAAACAACACAATAAATGGTATTGCTTCACTTCCATGGAGACATATCAAATTTCTTATCATCAAAGGAATGCCTCGTTGTTTTCACAAGTTTGACATGTTTTAAAATGCGAAGTTTCGTTTGTGGTTTAGCATTTTTGTATCAAGTACAGGTCAACCAGGGCCCAATGTTATAAAACTTTTCTCAGGCTCAATCCAAAATTTTCTCAAATTTCAATTTTAGATTAAAGCCGTAATTCTGTTTTATTACTCATTTTAATGTATTAATATAAAAGATGATATTAATAAGTTGTTATAGATAACAACTTATTAATATTATCTTTTATTTTCATACATTTATTTTAATGTAAAATTTGTGACAATTGAGCCTGAGAAAACGTTTAAAACTTCGGGCCGAGAAGTCGCATTTCTAAAACTCACTTACAGAAAGATAGAATAATTATTCCGGAATAAGAAAATAAGCTAAGTTAGAAAAGTTTCGACTCTAGTCAGCCTGCGCAGTCTGCCTCGGGTCGACACTTTACGTACTACACAGATGGCCGCTTTATCCATGACGGGTTACATATACAGAAGCAAAATAGTTTAGATATTTTGAATGTTTTTGATTTAAATGAATGGCAATTGCACAATGTCACTCGCTGTAATGAGTAGACATTATTAACGTTTGAAGGTTGCCCTAGAATTTAATCATAATTGGAACTCGTTCGACCTAATCTGGCTTCTGGATAAAACAAACATCTTCGAATGATAAATGTATGGCCATTTTAATTTGTTGATAATTGTAATTTTCACAAATATAACGGGGAAAAGCCTCACGTTTACCTGTTATATGTTTTAGTTCTTTTCTTACAAGCTCCGCCAAACCTTTTTTTTTCTACAGCGAAATCCCATCTCTCATATCATTCGAAAAGCTATCAAACGGGTGTAAAATTTCATCCAGGTTGTTAAATAAGCATACAAGAGATATTTTCTTTTCTATTTTCTCCAGCAAATGGGTTCAGGAGCACACATGAGTTGCAGAAAAATCTTTTCCGTCCTACCGTCGATTCTTACTTTAAACACTTTCTCTTCCGAAACTTTTAGTTGAAATCACCATAAATTCACAGGATTTTCCGAGTGTACTAGATGTCAAGAAGGCCCGTATTGCTTCACTGGCATATACCCAAAGGTAAAATGATCACCAAGGTTACATCTTTTTAGTAATCAGGGCCCTAAATTTGAATCCTTTTCTCATTTTCAACTCAAATTTTCTCGAATTCCAACATGAGATTTAGGCTTCAATTCTGTAGTTATACATTAAAAAAGGCATAAACAGATAAGAAAATATCAATTATTTGTTATAAATAACACATTATTAATATAAATTCATATGTGTAATAATGTATTTGAATTCTAAGTTTGAGAATAGTCTCAGATGAGAATGAGAAAAGTTTTATAACCTCGGGCCCGGATCATCATCAATCTACAAGGTTCAGACATTATAATACACAACTGAAATCACGGGGGAGGGGGGGGGGTGATGTCCATAATCGGAGCCACCAGCTCCGCTTCCAAAATCATGTGTGGAACTTCCGCTCCACGTGTGGCTCCGATTATGTAGATGTAAACATTTCATATTTTGAATGAAAATCGGGTAGGAGGTCGGGATTTCCTCATCTATTTAATATTTAATTCATTTATCATAAAAAAGTCGAATGCTATTCGACCAGTTATACATTTTGCAACGTAAACGTACTCGAAAAAAGTAAGAACGCTCGTTGGTTTTTGTTAAAAAATGATTTCTTCTGGGAGCAGTCTTGAGTCAGGAATGTCAAAACACGTGTTTTTTACCTCCAAAATGCAATATTCTGAACAGAATTAATAACGCAGACCATTTTTTTCAGTGTGCACGAGTTTAACAAAACAACCACAATACTCTACCCCAATGTACCTTTCTTCAATATGATAAAGATCAAAGAAAATAGTTTGGTTCCGATTATGTGGATTGGCTCCGATTATGTACCCTGGCTCTGAAGTTGTGGAGTGTCTTCTTCTTCTTCCATATAACATCTTCAATATGAAATTTCTACTAGTTTCATGGGGCGCTTTTTTTATCATCATTCCACGATGCAAGTTACGTTTGTTACGTTTCACTTCTACATGTTTACTTTTATTTCAATAATCCGGTTACTAGACAGTCAGCTTCATTAATATTACTTGGTACATGTACGTGCAAGAGAATTGTCGGACTATTTTCCAGGATTAAATGTGAAGAGATATAAAGATTTCTTCGGAGCCTGTCAATGGTTTTTCTTGCTTATTATACTTCGCACGCTTATCGTGTTTTAACAACGTCACTACTAACACTGTTTCAACGTTGATAATTCCATGAAATTTTATCAGATATATTTTGTTAGTGGTGTCAAAAAAAAGATGTTGCGAAATTCGCGTTCATTTGATACATATTTCAAAAAATACGTTTAATATATCTTACAAAAAAGGACTCAATGATTCTTAAAACTCCCTTTTTGTTCGATTTTTAGCACATCTGAGCAGGAAGTGCTCATGGTGAGCTATTGTGATCAAGCTGTGTCCGGCGTCCTTCGTCCGTCGTCCGTCACCAATTTGTGTGCACTCCAGATGCCACTTTTTTTGGTCCAAATGTCTTAAACTTGCTCAGGATGTCTGTCTCCATCAAATCTTGGTCCAATTTGAGATTTGGTCAAGTGGGGTCAAAAATGAGATCTTGTAAATGAAAGTGGTCAAATTTTAGCAAAAGTCTTGTGTGCACTTCAGAGGCCACATTTGGGCCAAAATCTCTTTAAACGTCATCAGAATGTTTGTCTCCATCAAAGCTCGGACAAGTTCGAAATTGGGTCAAGTGGGGTCAAAATTGAGGTCAATGGATCATATCTTAGAAAACCCTCTGTTCACTTTAGAGGTCACATTTTTGGCCCCAATATCATGAAACTTGGTCAGAATGTTGGTCTTCACCAAATCTTGGTCATGTTGTAAACATGGTCAAGTGAGGTCAAAAATGAGGTTTAGTGGTAATATCTAAGAGAAACCTTCTGTTCACTTTGGAGGCCACACAGTTTGCCCTTATGTCCTGAAACTTTGCCAGAATGCATCAAATATCGGTCAAGTTTGAAATTGGGTAAATCGGAGTCAAAAATGAGGTCAAGGGGTCATATCTTAGAAGAACCTGTTCGCTTTTGAAGCCACGTTCTTGACCCAAATGTCCTGAAACTTGGTTAGAATGTTGGACCCCAACAAATCTTATATTGGTCAAGTCCAAAACTGGATCAAGTGAAGGCAAAAATTAGGTTAAAGGGTCAAATCTTGAAAAAACCTTGTGTGAACTCTAGAGGCCACTTCCTTTACTCAAATGTCTTGAAACTTGGTCAGAAATTTGCCTCCGTAAAATCTCATTAAGTTCAAAAATTGGTTAAGTGGGACCAAAAAATGATGTCGATAGGTCAAATTAAGGAAAATCTAGAGGACATTTATTTGCTTTATCATATTGTCAGGATCTTTGTCTTGAAATCTTAGACGAGTTGGAAAAGGGGTCAAAAACGCGGACACCTCTTCAAATCTTTGAAAATCCTTCAGTACTTTAGAGGCAACATATTTGACTCAACTGTTTTGAAATGTAATCGGAATGATTGTCTTTTTGATATCTTGGACTTTTGTTGAGCTAGTCATGAATTTCAAATAAGTAGCTTTGACACTTTGCCACATTTGTCAAATACTTGTAAATGCCCCAGGTTAGCGCTTTAGGGCCAATGGTCCCTTGTTTTTAAGCCCCGCGTAACATTTAGTTCCGAATTTTTGCAAAGTTTTGAACATATTTATATAAATTCCGATTAATGTCAGAATTTACTACTTCATCTCCGGATTTGTCAACTTTTCAATCGAAAAGGCAGCATGAAAAGCAATTGGATGTTAGGATTTAATCTAGGTAAAATTCAGAAATCCACGTGTCAAACATTATTAGAGAGCAATATTGCACATGAACACACGCGCTATTGAATTTTACAGAGCAATGAAAACTGAATTTGATTTCAAAACTTTGATTTTGGGGGTAGTCACCCGTAACTCTCCAATGCGTATGTCTTCGGTGTAATCCTTTTTGTCACAGATCAATAATCAGTTTACGTTTATTTTGGTGTATCCAATTTTCCAAACTCAAAACCGATTTTTCGTTCTTTTGTGAACTCTCATTGCAAGCTCGTTTCTGATATGCTTGAGTTTGAGATAAGTCTGGTCGGTGAAAGAGAAGGCATCGGTATAACTTAAAGAAGGTTTTCGTAATAAACAAGGTTTTCTCATACAGCAGATCGAATGCATCGTACGAAACTCAAGTTTGTCGAGTAATACAGCTTATAGAGGTGGAAACGACAAACCGTGAAAACATTTATCAGATAAAGCCAAATTTTCGAGTTTGGTGGTAGCGAAAAAATAAATTTTGGAACTTCATTGCGCATAGACATATTAAACTGATTCATTTACGAGACTAAAATCAAGGACACTGAGGGGTCACAACTCGACCATTGCCAGGTTTAAACGCCGATAATAACAACTACCGATGCCGAACTTCGGTGCTGACTGGATTGGGAGGACGGATTGTACTACAATTTGTGTTATAATCGGATACTTTTTTACTCTCCAGGTCACAGTTTTTTAAGGCTATCGTGGACTCATGGTGACTGTGAACCACAAAGACGAGGCGTCTGGGCCGTTTGTCGACTCCCTCAAAAGCAATAGCCATAGGGCGAATCCCTGTAAATAAGTCAATGTTATGGTCTATTCATCTCATGCCGTTGTGGATTTAATTCGTGAACACCTCCTTAAAGTCAGACCAATGTCCATCCTTTACCGACCGAACTCATTTCGAACCCGAACTTATCGAAAACGTGTTTACAAAGAGAGCAAAAGGAAAATAAATAATGCGAAAACCAAAGGTTTTGAGTGAGATCGAGGCAACATAAACATCGAATGCATACCCATGTTCGGTTTTGCTCCTAGGGATAGTCGCCTTAACGCGCCTACTCTTCAATGCGTAAGAATATGGTGTCATTCCTTTTCTCACTAACTATCTAACTAACTAACTAACTAACTAACTAACTAACTAACTAACTAACTAACTAACTAACTAACTAACTAACTAACTAACTAACTAACTAACTAACTAACTAACTAACTAACTAACTAACTAAACTAAACTAAACTAAACTAAACTAAACTAAACTAAACTAAACTAAACTAAACTAAACTAAACTAAACTAAACTAAACTAAACTAATTAAACTAAACTAAACTAAACTAAACTAAACTAAACTAAACTAAACTAAACTAAACTAAACTAAACTAACTAACTAACTAACTAACTAACTAACTAACTAACTAACTAACTAACTAACTAACTAACTAAATAAATAAATGCAGTTTTTAGGCAAGTGATTATGAGTTTCGACCCCTAAAGGTTAGGCACTCCAAGACTTTGGAGCATTGATACATAATTAGAGACAAATAATTTTCTTTCAACTATCTAAAATTTCAGTAAAGAACAATTTTCTAGAATATTGTCGTTGTTTTCTTGAATTCGTACACACTGAAAACAAGGGTCTACATCAGACATACTGTTCAGAATATTGCATTTTGGAGGTAATAAAAGTAAACGAGAAAGGTGAGGCATAAAATACACAACGTGTGCCATGGAATGACGAGAAAACAGTGCCCCCTAGAACTAAAATAAACTTCATATTGAAGGCTGTGGAGGCATATGGAAGAAAAAGAAGACACTCCACAACTTCAGAGCCAGGGAACATAATCGGAGCCAATCCACATAACCGGAACCAAACAATTTTCTTTGATAAATATCATATTGCAGAAAAGTACATTGGGTAAGATTATTGTGGTTGTTTTGTTAAACTCGTGTACACTGAAAACAGTGGTCTGTGCTATTAATTCTGTTCAGAAAATTGCACTTTGGAGGTAAAAAACACGTGTTTTGACATTCCTGGCTCAAGACTGCTCCCAGAAGAAATCATTTTTAACAAAGACCAACGAGCGTTCTTACTTTTTTTGAGTACGTTTACGTTGCAAAATGTATAACTGGTCGAATAGCATTCGACTTTTTTATGATTAATGAATTAAATATCAAATAAATGAGGAAATCCCGACCTCAACCCCATTTTTCATTCAAAATATGAAATGTTTACATCTACATAATCAGAGCCACACGTGGAGCGGAAGTTCCACACATGATTTTGAAAGCGGAGCCGGTGGCTCCGATTATGGACATCCCCCCCCCCCCGTGGAAATAGTGTTGAAAAAGAAAAACATGATGACAGTCAGTTTGTAAAATTATAAGGTAAATCTTATCATCAGTGTAGGTTAAAGGTTTTTTTAAACATCATCTAGGCCCCTTTCTCCATAACACGTAATCATTTCATTAAACAGCTGTATCAAGAGCCTGCCATACCTTCAGGATGAAAACGTTAGCGAAGCGCTTTCGAAATGATACCCCGCTTTGCACGTATGTGCACGTGCAAAGCGGGGTATCATCTCAAAGCGCTTGCGAAACGCTTTTACATGATTTTTTACAACACTCTGTGAAAGTTACAGGAAAACTCAATGATAAGTTTAGGTTGAATTGTGTTGAAGTAATTGCTATGGTCAAACGGCAACAAGATGGTCAGATATAAAGTATTATTTCACACCTAAATAATTTAGACCAATGACATCGCTTATTTTGCATCACTTGAGAGTGAAATATCTAGATCCATATTGTACAACCAGAACGAGGCTACTGTGCAATACGGATTTTATTCCAAAACGAGGCAACCTATATTGTACGATGAAAGTGATGCAAGCTATAATTAATAACATCGTTAATTTGATAAGGTGAATGATTTTGAAGTGATTTCTGAACGATCTTGTATGAGTGAGAGAAGCGAGTTTTGAAAGAAATGAAGGAAATGTTCGATAATTTCGTCCTATTTGATTTATTTCCTCCCTTTGTAGAGTAATCTTTTTTCCAGATTCTTTTCTTTTCGGGCAAATAATACGCTTTAAAATACACATTCGATGATAAATTTGTGCACTGGTTTGATTGATATCAATGAAATGATGATCGTAATAAACGAATTTTAGGGACTTTGGAGCGGTTTTGAGTGGTTTGAGTGAGTGTTTGGCAAGAATGAATGTAGTGCTGAGTGAGCGATTTGGAATGGTTTTTGATCAAGATAAATGTCAATTTTATGATGTTATTAACTGAATATTTGACTGCAATTTGAGGATGCAATACTGTGGTTAAGAGTTAGATGAAAGAAGAACAACAAAAATACATATAAAGTTTTAATTAGCGGATTTTGAATCTCACAATGTCATCTTAATTATCATGTGAAATAGAAAGTAACAGCATTACCGAACAATAACGTGGTCAGTAACATTGTGAAATTGACATTCATCCCAATCAAAACCAGTCCAAATCGCTTACTCAGTGATTCATTCATTCATTCATTCATTCATTCATTCATTCATTCATTCATTCATTCATTCATTCATTTATTCATTCATTCATTCATTCATTCATTCATTCATTCATTCATTCATTCTCTAGACATTCACTAAATCTATTAAAACGCTCCAAAATGACTGAAAAAAATAAGGTCAACAACTGCATTGAAAATGAAAATAAATATTGCAAGGAATAAATGCGATTTTAATGAAATAGTTGAAATTTTAAGCTTCTGGTTGGTTCTTGAAGAAAGGGATAGCTATTTATAGAACTTACATATCTATTTTTAAAGGGAGATAATGCATATCGCCTTTTCAGGCTGGTCAACATTAACCACATTGGGCTACCTCCCTTTAATCTCACTCAAAACCCACTCATCGCATTATTCATTTTCTTTCCAAAATCAATCCCAAATCACTCAGCTTGTCATTTTGACGATGTTTTTCTCTGTAAAAAGAGGAATTTTACAACGTCACTAACGTGCAAAGCTGGGTATAATTTGCAAATAGTTTGCATCGTTTTGTCATTCTACGCGAAGGGGTGGATTTTTAAATTTCTATTTAAAACCTTTTTTGAAGAAGTTCAAAAGAGGGTACCACCTCTGAATCTGCGTTACCATTAGTCTGGTGGTGGCAGGATAGCTAATATGAATAAAGGGTTTGTCTTTATACAGAAGAAATTGATCAATGACGTCATTCCAGTAATTATTAGTTTTTATTTGTTGACAGTCCTATCCGATATAAACAGAGCGTTTCCAAGACAGGCTCAAGAATCCTTTAGATAACAAGACATGTCAATGTTATAATTGATAACTACAGTAAAGAATATCGTGAAATTGACATTCATCTCGATCAAAACTATTCTAAATCACTCGCTCAGCGCTCCATTTATTCATTCCATACACTCAGTCTAAACATTCAAAAACGCTCAAAACTCACAGAAAAAGATAGAATCAACAACTTTATTTAAAAAAAAAAGAAGAAAAAAATAGAAATAGGGAAAAAATCGGAATTTCACTGACATGATTCAAATAAAAAACTGTCAGATTGGTTCTTGAAGAAATATGAAGGTATTTATATAACTTGTATGCGTATTTCATTACAGGGAGGTAATAATTATCGCTAATTTTGTTCAGGATGTTCATCCTGAACAAAATTAGCGATAATGGATTAACTCCCTTTAATTTCACTCAAAACTCACTCACCATACTCATTCGATTTCGTTCCAAAATCATTCACCTTGTCAATTTCAAGACGTTTTTAACTGTTACTCGATGAAGCCGCATCTTCGCATTTTATATTATTGCCAACAAATAAAATTCTACACTTCGCCTATGATTAATAAAACAACAAACGAAGTGGTAAATTATCACAAGATACGCCCGTCACGCAGCCAGATTTCCTAGTATGAAAGCAACAAAGATTTTCATTGATTGAATGGAGTTTTACGTCGCTTTTAACATTATTTCAGTCATATCGCGGCGACTGAAGCACCTAACAATAGATTCCTGGTATTTCTCACCAGTACTACCATCACCTCCTTTCTTAGCCTCCAGCTGCTATCCCACATAGGTCTACGATTATCAACCCATTGGTGGTAGACATATAGTCGGAAAGGATGAGTGCCGCCGTCGGGGATCGAACTCGGGGCCCCTTGTTTGACAGACCGAAGCGCTACCAACTGCGCTATGACGAAATAGGACAATGATGTGAACTAAAACAAGAGATGATGGATGGTCCTGAATCGCTCACCCGAGTTATGCAAGTGAAAAAATTTACAAACTTCCTCTTTCTTATTTGTTATTCACTATTTTAGGAGAACTAAATGTATAACATTAATGTTCGACATACAAAAAATAAGAATCATTTCGACTAGAGAATTAACAAGACTTTTCATGATGTGACTAATTGACCTACTTTTCGATAGGGCATAATCTATTTCGGACATAACATAGATATCATCAAGATATTTTTATACAATTTTGACAATAGTTTATGCAATTTATAACCACACGAGCAAAATTAAGAGTTTTCTATGATTTGACCTAGTAATCTACTTTTCGATTATGCATAACCCATTTTTGAAATGATCTGGATATCACCCTGCTTAACATTCTTACAATGTTTGACATTGATTGAGGTAGAATTGTGGCTTCTAGAGCCAAAATAAGATCTTTTTTTAATATTTGACCCTATATTCTACTTTTTGACCCCGTATGACATATTTTTATCATGACCTAGATATTATCAAGATAAATATTTTGACCAATTTTCACAATGATAGTACCATAATTGTGACTTCTAGAGCATAAATCTGACCTACTGGCTTACTTTTTGCCCCATTTTGACCCCGATTCAAAATTTTCGAAGTATTTTGATAATACATGACCATACGATCGTATGTGTGAAGTTTGGTTGAATTCTACCTGGTTGTTTAGGAGAAGATTTTTTAATAACCGCTGACAAACGGACCGACGGACAGAAAGACGCCGGACATTGACCGATCACAAAAGCTCACCTTAAGCACATCGTGCTCATGTGAGCTTCAAATTAACTCGGTAGAGTTCTTGTTCACTGTACTCTGTAACCATGAGAATAACATTTCTGTCAAGTATCAAGTCAGTTCGACATAAGGTGATAAGAAGTGAACAAAAAGGAAGACGCCGCCCGCCCGCTGGACACCGGAGTCCACGAGTGATCATATAGTGCGCCCCGTGTTTCGACGGGAATATGAAAAAGGGTTTTGAGTCTAAAAGACTATTCGCGATTCTCGGATAGGAACATTTTACAGTAATAAACCGATCAAATTTGAATTCGAATTGAATTGTGATGTGTCCGCGAGGAGTCGAGTTAGGGATATGATAGCCATACGGGCTTGTAGGATATCAGGTGTACAACTTAGTGCACGAAATAGTACCTATTCTTTATTGTTTTATATTGTTTTTTATATTGTTTGCTACGCAAATCTTCTGGAATCTTTAATGAATTTTTGGACGGCAGAGAAAATGGCAAAGTTTTCCTCGTCGCCTTGTGATTGCTCTCCAAATGAAAACAAATTAAGATTAAGGGGATGATAAGGGTATAATTCCCGGCATAAGGGCATATGTTGTTGCGATAATAAGTACATTTAAAGAAGAAATGTTCTGCGTCTAAAATGTTTTGCCAAAAGTTGCAGGACAAATCTCCTGCTATGTAATTAAGGAACAAATCAGATCTAAGTTCACTTAAATTATTGCGAAGTATGGCATGGAGAACAGACAATTTACGTTCCCTGACAAAGAAAAATTTGTTTGGTAAAGGAGAACGAGGAAATATTTAATAATTTTGATTTAAATATTGTTAGTGAAGTAGAGTTCTTAATATATAATCATTTCATTATGGTTTGGCTGAGGGAAAAAAAATGTTGAAGAGGTCAGTTCTTTACATTGCAGCCAAATTATTGTTGCGCCTTTAGTTGGTTTATTTATGATGATTTATGAATCTAATTTGGCCTACCATTTAAAAAATGGTAATTTACTTATGTTTCGTGTATTTGAAACGGAAGTTCTGTAGAACTATTAAATAATAAACCCAGATTTTGACCTTCGAACTGTGACCTAAGCACTGGAGCTACAGACTCAATACTTGTCAATGACAACTTAACGGATCATAGTGTACATAAGTTGTGGAAGAAGTGACGAGTTATCATAAAACCAATAAAAATATATCCGAAATATTGTGAAAATATTTACCCCTTTTTTGAACTTTGACCTCTTTGAGTGACCTTGACCTTGGAGTATCATATAAAAGGATTACACATGCCATGACCATGATGGTAAATACTTGTGCTAAGCTATTTTGGAAACGACCCATGAATACCAAAGATATGAAGCGGTAATGATTTGTTTTCCCACCGAGTTTGACCCTTGGCCCCTTGATGGGACCTTAACATCAGATATCAAGCCTTCAGATAAGAAAAAATAAGTCACGTAAATTGGAAAAGCAATTCTCAAGTCGGCTTCCAAAAACATTAATAAATTTACTAATTTTGAATAATCCTTTTCTTATAATGGTATAAAATGACATTTTAATTTCGTACCCCACTTTAATCCAAAGTCCCACTACCGAAAAATCAAATTCAATGACCCTTTTTTCTAC
The DNA here is from genome assembly GCA_948146395.1 of Fragum whitleyi. Classification (NCBI taxonomy): domain Eukaryota; kingdom Metazoa; phylum Mollusca; class Bivalvia; order Cardiida; family Cardiidae; genus Fragum; species Fragum whitleyi. Next base: position 28,394,886 of record OX411549.1, on the reverse strand, counting down.
TTATTTTTCCAGAATTTTCACAATTTCTTAAATATACTGAGAAAGTATAAAAAGACTGTATTACTATTTCTATATTATTTTCATTGAATGATAGTATAAATCAATTTTAAGAGATAACAGTTTGACCATTACTTGTTTTGAAATGATCGTTTTTCCATACACAAATGAATATAATCGTTTTATCTATTACTATCCAACTAATAGGACACATGTTTTTCAAAATATAAGAGTTTGATCTTCTAATAATTGATAAACACGGTTTTATTTTCAAATAAAGATGAATGAGATTTTTTTACATACATTTTTCACAATCAAGGAAAGTAGAACCCTCCCACTAAAACAGTCGATTTTCTCAAAACCTTATCCAATAACCCCTACTTTAAAATACATTTTTCTAGTAGAAAAATGTTTGGCCACCTCATATGAAAAAAAGGAAAACTGTGTTACTTTGATCTCATGAGCGAACTCCATCAATAGGGTTTTGCTTATATAACTTTTGCAGTTTTATTTGGTCACGAAAACTATATATGAAAAGAATGCGATCTCTTGTTGACAACAAACTTCTTACATTCATAAGCCGACGCGCGTTTTTAAGCACGTGGGTTATATGACGTCAAAGGCACAAACTTTCCCGCCAAATATGACCGAGTATGGTTAATGGGCGGAGCTCCGAACTATCTGCGTAAACATAACATATGAATTTTATTGTGAATAAAACTCAATGTCTTTTTTCATAAATATATTAAAAACGCAATCTTGTTATAATTTTCATTACATGTCTTGAAGAAAAATCAAAGTACTGAAAGTTCCTATATTGATTCAGTGTAATGTTTGGCGTATATACTACTGGGAGGGGATAAAGAAGAAATTGATACAAAGCTATACGCATCCAATAAAACAAATATAATTTATCACAAATAATGAGAACATGATTACACGCATAATCTAAAAACAAAACAACTTTCTGAATGATTATAACTACATCTACACTGAATGTGTAAAATAGTTCATGACACACTGACGGTGTTATGAATGGCTGATACGAAGTTTGGCTTGTCCATACCACACTTGACAAATGCAAAATGATTAACCCAAATCTCATTGGGATTACTCTGTTAAAATCCAAGTTTAAAATAACAAGCATGTATGTGTAAGTAATCAATATAATATTTTTTTATTTTTTTTGCACACTTGGCGACACATATATATAAAAAAAATCACCAGTAATACTGTTGTAGCAAATCAACTCTTGTCATGCTGAACCCGGAATATTTCTGCTTTGGCAGGAGCTATACATGTAGACAAACATCAGTCTGCACATATGTGCAGTCTGATGTTAGTCCACACCACCTGTTTCTCACTTTAAAATCAGAATTGTCAATAGATTTAGTTTTCCAAATAAAAATTGACCTACAGTTGGTACTTTCAGTGCCTTCTCCCCTTTGATTTTGATGGAAATTTTTAGCCAAAATTTATTCAGCATGACAAGGGTTAAACATATTTCTATATGACTATAAAGTCACATCCTCTTGTCCTCCATTATCACGAGGCGACTGCACTGTACCATTTGGTTTATTCTCCGTCGGTGATCCAATAGGCGATACGGTAGATTCCTCTGGGATATTCATGGTGGCCCGAGTCATTGTCCATGGTTGTGGGTCCGTAATATTAGCCTCGGACACCTCACTCATACGTGTTTGAACCTCACTAAGTCTAGTTGGTTCAGGCGTCTCTCCCCCTACCTCACTATATATAGGTATACTAGCTTGTGATTCTCGTTCTACATCTTTATACATTGTTCTACGTCCATCTGTAAATCCCGGAGTTGTAGCTTCTAGCGTCATTCCACCATCATCGTCGTCGATTTCTTGTGCTGGTTCCGGACCGAATCTATACACAGCGATCTCACTTATAGTCGGATATGGCGAGAAGGGGGAAACCCTTCCGTCATTTTTACGTTCGTCTTTCGTATCTAGGGGCGGGGATTTAGTTGCTATCATGTCATCGCTAGGCCGAATCTTGCCCTTTTTGACCTTGTAAACTTTTAAATAGTACAGTACACCCATGATTATGATAGCGACGACTATCAAAATTAAAGCTAACACGACTGCTACAGCAGCACCTGCAGAAAATGCCTCTGTGTCGTCATCCGAGGAGACTGGACACGTATCTGAAAAATAAACCGACAGTCTTTTTGATCCCGTTTATCGAAGTATAAAATACAATTACCTTAGCACATGCCTCAAACATAAGTCCTTTCAATAGTTCAATCAAAAAGACACTTACCCTAACAAAAGTAGCAGTTTTTTGAAGGCCTTTTAGACATTGACAAAATATTTGAACATCATTTTTAGGTGGTAAAAATCCTCATGTATCCGCTCAAAAATCGTATAACATGATTATTATGCTCCAAAAGGTTTATTCAATTCCAAGTGATTTAATTATTAGACCTGAACAGAAATATTCTAATCCCACCCGGCCACACCCATCCAAAACAACAACAACAACAGCTCACGTGCGTAATATCACAATTAATATTTTTGCGAAATGGTCGTACATAATGTCACAATCGCGTAAAACTACACTCTCAATTAGGAATCAGTTACAATATTGCTATGAATTCTGAGACAAAAGGATATAAACTGTCCAATAGTATTTCGGTAACTTTTGACTAAATTTCATAGAGGCGGACATGTCGCCATTTTGAATAAATGTGTACTGACGGACAAGGCTCCGCAGGGGAAAGGCTCTAAGTTTACTACGAGCTGATTTATATGGTGCAGATATGAAAATATGTTTCTAGCTTTTCAGGCATTCAAAGGCTAGAAAATATCTTGAAGCACGATAAAAACAAAATGGATTGTGATACTTCAACAGAAACTCTACATAAGGAGAAAGAAAAATTGAATAAATATATAAGATAGTTAATGCAACTGAAAAAAAAAATCAAGAATATTTATTGGCCGGACATTACGTAAAGATTATGGACGAGTGTTCATGAAATAAACTAACCTAGTCATCTATTAATGAGTTTTTGATGACGGGTTTGATAAATGTTTTTGCAGATTCTGAATACCGATTTGATATTCTTTCAATGATATGACCCGAACTTTTGCAATATATTGACAAAATTCCAAATATTCATGGGTTACAATTTTTTGCGTAACACATTACGCCGTTTTTACAACGACGTCACTATATCAATTATGACGTCATCTTCGTGGTAACAAAATAGTGTTACCATATGCCCTGAGCTCATTTGAATTGTTAGTACTTATACTAGTGTAGTAACACACGTGAAATATCAAAAATATTCAACGGAGTTATTTCTCTTCCGCGACGTGGGTCATTTTATGAGGTAATGTTACTTACAGCTAGATACCATTTGCATACCCATTCCTGGTGAAATAACGTAGTCGTAGGTTTGATTTTCAAAACAGGCTTTCGGATACATTGTAACGTGGGTTTGGTTATATACATAAGCGTACATCTGAAAAAAAGAAAAATGATACATGCGTTATTTGGTCGATAAATATTATGTTTCGCTGCAGGGTTAATGTATGCCGTCCGATTGAATGTTGTCTTGAAGCCTATGTTTATTTGTTTGGTGACCTAACATCAGTTGAAATATATTAAAGTCGTAGAAAAAATGACCATTAAGTTTGATTTTTTCACGTGCTGTTTGTGACACGCGGTAGTTTTCGCGAGCTACGTTGTCGGTGGACTACTCTTGCTGTATATATCATGTATCTTCACTTATGGAGGAAATAAAGAATAATAATAATACATCAAGAAATTGACATGCACCCAAATCATAAAACATTATAAATCACTTACTCACCGCTCCAATCATTAACTAACCACTCACTCAAATCACTCAAAAACGCTCCGAAATCGTTAAAAAACGATCAAAACGATCAAAATGTCATTGAGATTTATCAAATGATTCCACGATTTTACGGCTGGTGTCATTTAAAGGCACCTGACCGGTTGTGAGGACATACAAATTGAAAATTATGTTCAATTTTTTTAAGGGAGGTAATACATATTGTTCATTTCTTACAAGTAGGAAGTAATAAGTGATATTGCATTATCCATCTTTAAATTCATTCAGAACTTGCTGAACTGTAGCAGGTGTATCAGATTGATGAATTTAACAAAATTCACCTACTATTCTGACTAATTATAATTACGTGATGCATCTATTTACCCAACATGAAAATCTGTAGTACGTAGATTCGTCTGTGGAACTGTCTTGGTTATATACAATTTGGTATCCGTGCGAGTCATAATGCTCCGAATAAACGCAGCTAAATACACCAGTTGCTAAAAATCAACAAAAACGTCCATTAAACGGAATCAGGCACACGCATTATGATTTTGATTAATGTATACTAATTGATACAATTATAATAATTCAAATATTATAGAAATGCTAAACTTAAACCACTTTCTAATCTGTAACTTAAAAAGGCAAGAAAAGGTGCAAGGTGCATATCGAGAGGTCAGCGCAACACTATTCTAATTGCCCTTAAAATATATAGGCACTTACAATAGTGTGGCACTAACCCCTCGATTTGTTTGTTGAATCCAACAAATTCAATAAATGCATTTCGGAAAAATGATTTCTAAATCTTTTCCTAGACTTCTAGCTTTCTGGCACCGATAAGTTTGTATTTTCAACAACATAACGCTAATTCGTCGACTAAAAGTTCGATAATTCCCTGCATTTTGTGAGTTTTATGACTTTTCAAAGTAGGATATATGTTTGCTTTTGTCTGCAACACTATTACATCATACAGTTAACAACATCGTGAAATTGACAAGGTGAATGATTTTGGAATGATTTAGGAATGAAATTGAATGAGTGTGAGGAGCGAGTTTTGAGTGATTTTAATGGGAGGTAATCCTATATCACAAATTTTGTTCGGGATGAACAAAATTTGCGATATTGATTACCTCCCTTTAATAAGAAGTGCTTACAAGTTCTGTGCACAGCTTCAAATTTCTTCAAGAACATATGGGGCGCTATCTTTTTGAATTATGTCAGTGAAATCGCGATATTGCTCTGTCAAAATTTATTTTGAATGACGTTTTTGATTCTATATTTTTCAATGGGTTTGAGCGCTTTTGAATGATTTGAGTGAGTGTTTGGAATGAATGATTGGAGCGCTGAGTGATCGATTTAGAATGGTTAAGATTGAGGTGAATGTCAATTTCACGATGTTTTTAACTGTAACTATCGCCTTTATCCTGGGATTTGTCTTTCTGCGAAAATGATGCTTTATCAAAATCTTTTCATGTATACGTATCGAAAAGAGCAACATGCAGTGACCGAATTGTAGCTGGTTTCAGTTTATGTTCAGCTATTTATTGAGTTCCCTATAAGTATAGCAATAATGTAAAAGTATTTCTCAGATTTAACCCGTGAAAATATCAGAATCTTTCAAATTATTTGTAGGAGTACCCGTGCAAAATATTCAAACTCCTTTATAACACTGTTCCGCGTTATAATGAGAATGTGGCTGAATGCTTTAAGATGTCAGTTAAACTCATTAGAGCTTCAGAACGGTCCTGCATCACTCTTCTAAATATGTGAGTTCAAAGTTTTACCGACCTTCGGTGAATTCGTTTGCTCCTTGGGTTAACTCTTTTATTGAGACTGTATGTGAAGTCGATTGATGCATGTTCAAAAGCCAAATGAAATATTTCAAACATTTGCTCCTCTTTTTTGCGAAGCAAATAAGTTGACGGTCTAATGCTCAAAGTAAGAAATTGATTTTATGCCGTATGGCGTCGAAGAATATTGTAGATGATGATACGCATTTTTACAAAAAAACTGTGCATGAGATTTACAACAATTTCAAATTTGCGCAAAGCAAATACTCTGGCCAGTCTGTGCATCCGCACAGTCTGTCCAGAGTTTTTAAGTGTATTTAGTAAATAGAAGAGATGGCAAAGTATCTATACACTTTACAATTACAACATGTAGCTTTCTACGCTTGTCAATGTCTGCACCTGAAGAAAAGTTCAAATTGTTGGATATGTCACACACGGGCTCATATTGTTTCGCCACGACATTTGTCAATTTCTACGTTATGACTTAAACATGTTTAATATTAATAACCCTACCAGAGAAAGACGTTTCATTGGCACAAGCTGTATAATTGAAGGTTGGTTCCGTGTTAGTAGTGCAAACATCTAGATAGGTATTATTACAGGCCGAATATCCAGTAAATGTGTAAGAATATTGACCCAGCACTCCATTACTGCACGTCTGGGCAGTCTGGTTGATGTATCCTGTAACAAGGGAAATAACTTTGTAATACCAAACATCAATTGAATACAGGGTTACATGCCCTGAATCTCTCTCCAAAGACTTTTTTTTAAAATAAAACGTTGAACAGAATTGAAAATAAATACTTTGGGCCTGTGCGTGAGATTTACAATAATTTCATTTATGTACAAAGCAAAGACTCTGGCCAGCCTGTGCATCTGCACAGTCCGACCAGAGTCGTCCCTTATAGATAGATGATGTCTCAAAGTACTTGTACACCATCAGTACACAATACATTTACAGTATGTGGCTGTCCATGCTGCTAATTTGTTTTCACCGCACGCACATTTCAAATTGATGGAAATATCACGCACAGGCTTATTTATGATTATGAAGGTAGGCCACCTCTTACGAAAAATGTTGAAGTCGGCATTCAGATTGTAGGCATGAACAAACAGACCTTGGTTGAGACGAAGGCTTATATCTCGGTCGAATTTCTCAGTCAATCTTGAACTGCATCAATCATAATCCATTAGAAAAAGTATAAACCCTGTCATAGCGCAATTTGTAGCGCATTGACCTCCTTATCAAGGAGGCACGAGTTCAAATCACGACTATGGCACTCATCCCTTCTTATATTTGTCACTTTAAATATGTAGACTTATGCTGAATGCTCAGTTGGAGGTTCAGAAGGGACGCGTGGTTATTCTGGTTAGAGATTCACTTGTAACCCATAATAAGGTTCTTCAGCCGTCGAAATATGATTGCAAATGGTTAAAAGTGGTGTTGAAACTCATTCAAACAAAGTATAAAATGATTTCCCTACAAAAAAAAAAAAAAAAAAAAAAAAAAAAAAATCATTGAAAATTAAAGTTCATCGGCATTCGACTTTCTCCACTCCGCAAAAACACAAGTATGGATAAAATTCAAATTTCTTCTCTAATTGTAATTCGTTAAAATACATAACTCATAAACACAACCCCTTTTAACGTTACTTGCGTGTTCATTGATTGAAAAATTGTTTGAACAAAAATAGCTTAACGTAAATAAGTTACGATTGTTCGCCAATTGGAGGGAGGCAAGGCAAGAAGTAAGGCTTTTATCCGGTACCCAGTAATTCATAAATGAGAGATTGATGCACAATTAACAGTGCTACAGTTAAGAACTTCGTGTAATTGACAAGACTAGATAATAGAATATAATTGAATACATGTGATGAATGACTTTTCAGTGAATTCCAGGGAAGATAATTCGTTTTCGCTAATTTCGTACAATCGGACAAAATTAGCGATATTTTATTACCCCTTCTGATAAAATCGACGTATTTTTCTATTTTTGTGTCTTCATGGAAGGACAATAGGCTAAAAAAAATCCACACCAGCTATTCGAAAAGTAAGATGATTTAATCGATTTAAATGAAATGTGAATCTTTTAAACAGTTTCGAAACGTTTTAGATTTATTGATTGAATGGAGATTTACGTCGCTTTCAACATTTTTTTTGCAGTTTTATCGCGGCGACTGGAGCACCTAACAATGGTTTCCTGGTATTTCTCTCACCACATCCTTTCCTAGCCTCCAGCTTCTATCTCACATAGGTCTACGATAATCAACCGATTAGTGAGAGACAAATAGTCGGAAAGAATGAGTGCCGCCGTCGGGGTCGAACCCGGGACCTTTTGAATGACAGTCCAACGCGCTACCAACTGCGCTGTGACGGCGGCTAGAAACGTTTTGAACAACTTAAGAGTGTTTGTGATAGTGTGAGTGATTGGAATGCATTTTAAAGCTCTTAGCGAGTGATTTGGAATGGTTTCGATCGAAATGAATGTCAATTTCACAATGTTATAAACAGCAAGTGAAACAAGACACATCGAAAAACTCTCTTACCATCTCTGACCATGACCCGGAAGTTAGAAATATTTTGAAAACTTTGCGCACACGTCTCTGCTTCTGTAAATGCGTACGTAGGTAGTTTGAATAAAACTCTGTAAACATCCGTATCTTGTAGGACCCCTGTCAAAGAGAAATACATTTTGTGAATGTGCGATAAAAACCTCGAAACTACAGCTTTGTTAAAGCTGTAGTTACGAGGTTTTGGTCGCTCGACGACATTCTTTTTATGGTGAACATATAAGATTCGCAAGTAGCTACCCAAACTTCACGGAGTCGTATGTACGTAAGTCAGTAAGGGACATATTTTCTTATGGATATAGCCTCGGTGGCCTAGTGGTAAATGCACTCGACCCTTGACCTGGTGGTCCGCGGTTCGAGCCCCACGGTCGACGGGGTGTGTTTATGGGCAAAACACTTCATAGCCAGCCCCAGTTCACCCAGCTGTAAAATTGGGAAGCAGTGGGTTTAAACTACTGCCTCTCTCACAGGAAAACATCAGGATTGATTGTTCAATCGTTCGTCGCAATCGAACTAAATTAAATTAGTATAAACTATTATAGCCTTTTACGAATAGGTCTAAATGCCATTTTGCATTATCAATCGGGGACCGGAGGACTATCTGTCACCATTCATCGTGACGCAAATTCGTCATAACGTTTATTTTCTGTAAAACGGCTGCCCGACACAGATTTAAGTGAAGGTAGTAATACATGAACGAAACAAACAACAGCAACCATAAAAGACGAGGACAAAGCTCTCTAAAAAAGAAAAAAAAGTAATTAAAAACTGAAGACACTGTGTGTTTAAGGAAAGGGTAATACATTTACGGTGAAAGGACGAGAATTAAGCTCTCCAAATAAAATGAAACCCATAAACTGAATTCATTACAAGATTGAGGATAGAAATATAAAAAAAAAAAAACGAGAGCAAAGCTATCAAAAAAGGGAAACCCATCCCCCCACACATACACACAAATCAAACATTACCTGATTTGGGATGCGTATATGATTCTATTGTCATGATCTCCATAAAAGAATTCTGATTGAGGATAGTAGTAGTATATTTTCTAAGAAACATGCGAGCGTCAAGCTCTCTTAAAGGGAAACTGAACCTAAAAACTGAGAACAATACCTGGTTGAGGATAGTAGTAACCATGAACGACGTATAATACGAGAGATAAACTATCACCCCATAAAAACCAAAACCCGGAAGACACTTACTGTCTGAGGAAAGTGCTACATTTAGGAACATCGTGAAACTGGTATTCCTTTCAATTAAAATCATTCTAAATCGCTCGCTCAACGCTCCAATCATTCATTCCAAACACTTACTCAAACCATTCAAAAACATCAAACAAAAAAAAAAAAAAAAAAAAATAACTCACACACACACACAAAAACTCCAAATCATTAAAACGATAAGGTAAACAACTACTGTCAAAATATATATAATAAAAACATCGCGATTTCACTGACATAATTGAAATTATAATCGTGTGATTGGTTCTTGAAGAAATATGAAGCTATTTATAGAACTTTTAGCATATTTTAAGAAAGGGAGGTAATAACTATTGCTTATTTTGTTCATCATAAACAAAATTAGCGATGTTGGATTACCAACCTTTATTTTCACCCAAAACTTACTACACTTGGCTGCCCAAAGAAAAACAGAAAAGAAAAGCCCCGAAGACATTACCTGTTTGAGGATAGTAGTAATACATGTACGATGAAACCGGCACCAGATTGAAGCAGATAGCGACTTTAAATTGCTGGTTTAGATAGGTAAAGTTATTGGACCTGAAATATTAAGAGGAGTTCTCTGCGTACACCTGTTGTTAGTAACATCGTGACTTTGACATTTATTTTCAATTGTTTGTTTGTCAGAGCCACCTGCCGCCCGTCGCATTTAGGCGTACTACTTATCATACGCCCATTGGTGGGAGCCAAATGACGCTTTTCACAATGACCTATTAAAGTGAGGAGAAAGTTGACCGAGCTCGTTTAGAGGATTGGAAGCAGCATAACGCGTTGCCGATTGAGGTAAATTCAGGATCTTATATATTAGAGACCAATGACGTGTCATAATGTAAGGGGCGGAAATTAGTAATCCCATAATTATTCTGGCCAAAATGTCCATATGCACTTATTTCATTTCAATATAGCTACCACGATAAATGCGGAATTGTTTGATTTAAAAATGACTTTTGTGCCTCCCCGACGAAGAGTAGGTTTCATTTTTTTCTATTCGGGGTGAACTACCTTAATTTAATATTACACGAAATAACCTTCAATTTCAAAAGAACTATTTAAAAAAGCAATAAAAGCAACGCATGCATGTATACTTTAAGTCATTAGAAAAATTTTGTCGTATACGAGAATTCTTTATGATCAAGTTACGCTTATAATTCGAAACAACAAGTATTAGAAGACTATAAAGATTGCCCACCCCAAATAAAAAATATTGAAATCGGCTCGTGATGCCGATTTCAATATGTTTTATTAGGGCTTTGCTTCCTTAAAACACAATATACTTACAAGCTATAATATCTATTACCAACTGTATTTACACATGTAAAGGTCAGGTTACCAAAGTCAAAGATTTTCGTGGTTGTAAACTGTGTGGCAGTGAAGGAGACATCTCCCATATCACTGGCAAACCAAGAACCCGATTGGAGGTCCGTGGGGAAATCCGCACAGGCTCCATCTGAAAGAGACCGGAATAAAGCGCATGAATGTGACAGTTCTAATGATTACATATTTGCGGTAAAATAAAGATTCAGGTCAGCCTAGCCAACAACAGAACAGAAGTTTATTTACGACTTATACACAAGGTACATCGTCAAAAAAACATATACAATATAACAAATTGTCAAACAAGATAGTTACAGTTAACAACATTGTGAAATTGCCTTTCATTTGAATCAAAATCATTCTAAACCGCTCACTCAGGGATCCATTCATTCATTCCAAACATTCATTTAAACCTTTAAAAAACGCCCTTTAATCATTTATAAAGATAAGACCAACAACAACATTCATAATAGATATAGCTACAAAAAGCAATGGCGCTATAACTGACGTAACTGAAATTACAAGCGTCTGGTTGGTTCTTGAAGAATTAAAAAGCAAATTATAGAATTTCTATGAACATTTATTAAAAGAGGTAATATGTATCAAAGTTTTGTTCATCATGATCAAAATTTGGGTATTGGATTCCTCCCTTTAATTTCACTCAAAATTCACCCAAAACTCACTCATAGCACTCATTCAATTTCATTCCGAAATAGTTCCATTATCATTCACATTGTCAATTTTACGATGTTGTTATCTCTACCAAGGCTGTCAGTAAGTTTTTGGTTAAGATAAATAAGGTACACTACTACACTACCAATTCATTTACCTCCGATATTCTCAGAAACTTACCAAGTACAGTCTTATCAGAGTACATGTATTCACTATGCAAGGCCTGTTTTACTAATCATCTTACTGACATTTTACGCGTTAGTCAAAAATTCAAGATGCTTCTACAGTAGGAATAATTCTTTAATTCTCCCTTAAATCATCGCATTGGAATCGTTTTCTAAAGACGATTCCAATGAGATATTGCAAGGCGGAATTTAACAATGAATGAAAACACCAGGTACGATTTGTGATTTTGGCTCACGATTAATTATTTCGTAAGAGGAGTTAAGTAAAACGGGCCCCAGGTGATTGGGGAATTACGTCTTGTTCCATGTGAATGGGAAGCGGAATTCAGAGGCAATGACAGTCTTTAATTGTTTTCACTCATACAAACCCGTACGACAAATTGATCCCAAGCACTCTGCAGATAAGCCCGTTTGAGACGAAACCAATTTGTCGCCACCTTTATAATAAAAGTACTAATAAAGTTACGGTTATTCTTGTATTAATGACTGCTCATAGAACAACGAAAAAGAGGTCTCTTAAGAAAGTGGTTGTTTTGTACACTTTTGTTGTTAGAAATATTAATGACCAATTAGAAAGCTGATGTAGCTTCTTCAATAAAGCGTAATCCCTTTTAACTGTTGTCACTTGGGTAGATTCTAATGAGTTTCAACATTATAGGATTCGATTAAAGTAAATTGGAGAAACTGACATTCTTTTAAAGTATTTCGCTTTTGTGTTAGAGACTTTTGACAATGGTCGCTTACCAGAGACGGTCGCTTAACAGAGTTGGTCGCTTAAGCAAGCTCGACTGTGTTTAAATTTAAAAAAAAATATTTATGCAGTATATTCTTGAGTGGAATTGGCGTCTAACTAGATTTACGACGAACTGAAATAAGGTATGCATTTTGCGAAATAGAAAAAAAATACAATTTCCTCTGGCAGTGACCAATGTGTTGTGACTTCTTCTTTATAAAAGGTGACGTTGCAACCGCTTGTGATATTTTACACTTCCTTCAGGACACAAGTGTTATTTCAAATAAATGTATGACTAGTTTGTATCCTATAGAAGCTTCCAATTGCAATCGAACTAAAACCAATGCGTACTTACGGTTAACAACATCGTGAAATTGACAAGGTGGATGAGTTGGTCATGATTTTGGAATGAAAATGAATGAGTGCGATGAGAAAGTTTTGAGTATTATTAAAGGGGGATATCAAATATCGCTGATTTCGTTCTGGATATACATAATGAGCGATATTGATAACCCTCCTTTGATAAAAATCGCATAAAAGTTCGATGAATAGATTCCTATTATGCCAAGAACAAATCAGACCCTTGTAGTTTCAAGTATGTCAGTGAAGTCATGTTTTTCTAAGTATTTTAATTTTGAATGTAGTTGTTGATCTTATCTTTTAAAGTGATTTTGGGGCGTTTTTGAATGGTTTGAGTGAAAGTTTGGAATGAGCGAATGGATAGCTGTGGGATCGATTTAGAATGGTTTTGACCGGAATGATGGTCTATCTCAAGATTTTCCAACAGTGTTCACAAGTAAAAAAAAGAACGGCAACTTACCACTACGGTAAACCGTGACGGCGAATAATGACAAAAGAAATGCAAAACTGTGTAGAAAAATCATCGTCTAGGTTCTTTCCCCGTCACAGGGAAGAAGTTAACCATATCTTCATATCAGTCGATCATTTTGAACCGTTCAGAAGTTTCAACATCGTCCATGTTGGATTTTAAGCTTCCATGGCGACTAATCCTCGTGAACCGGAAATGCTTAGGTCTTCTGACCGCTTAGGACGTTCAACTTCAGCACCAGAAAAATTATTCTCAATTCAATCCCTTCGATTAAGTACCTATACAAACAGTTACAAACTTCCGAAATCTTTAGAATTACTTTATCACCATTTAAACCTTTGGACTAATTATTTGTGATAAAATTGAGTTTCGACGAAGTGAATTTATTCGGTTTAAATTCCCTAATCCGGGCTTAATAAAGCAGATCATTAAATATATCAAGATAATCGGTGAAAAAATAATCCAACTTGTGCAGTGGTTAATCCTTTGCTTGATGGATTCTGCGTTAGGCACAGGAGAACAAATTAGAAAGACATAGTTATTTCATGTATACATTTTCCTTTAAATTATGCGAATAGTTTATTTTCGTCAACAATAATGTCAAAATAGTTCCATTTTTACTTTTTCTAACTTTAATTTTATCATTGAGAATTTCGGACGAATGCCTATCCCATTGTTTACCAACAAATAATTTCTTGACCTCGTGGTATATTCGTGTTTAAGTTACTCTTTAACATCATTTAGAAAACATGCAAACAAAAGCTGGGATAAAAAAATCTTGCTTAGCCCTGATGGATCCAAAATCTATTACACATATGTATATATTTTATGGAGTCTTTTTTGCGTGAAGATTAACAATTGCTTGATGCTCTTTGTTGTAAAGCTCACTTAGTTTTACTCTTTCTAACAATTTATGTTATTATGGTATCAAAATACGGCTGTCCACAAAAGACAGAACATTTCATTTCTTTTTTTTTTGTACTTGTTTGTCGGAACAACAGAAAAATATATCGTTTCTTTGAGAAATAATTATTTAAGAGATGGATTTGGAATATTTTTTTGTTATGATGACACTGGGATACGTAACTAAAAACCTTATCACACTCTTCGAGGACCTAAAAAATAAAGAATGCCAAGTTTGATAAAACTTGAATTCTCAATATCAAATCTCAAATGTTTCAAATACATAATCATCATTACTTCATATTGATACACGTATTATTAAATGGCCGAATGAAAAGGAACTTTAGAGTCATTTAATAATCCTTTAATCCTATAATATTACTGCGATTTGACCCCTAGGTCGACCAGCTTCGTGTAAAATCACTAAGGCATTTGGGAATTTAGGACGAAGGGGACCAGTGTATTTTATCTATTTTTTTCTTACTTAATTTTTCTTGACGCTTTGAATAAAACTAGAAAAAAAAAGATTTCGTGATTTAAGTTAATAGTTCGGAAATTCGTAACTCCTAAGATAAGTTGAAAAGCTGAGCGGATGTGAACGTACGTCACAGTGTACTTGTCGCCATAGCTGCAACAACGAAAAAAATGGCGGACATGTCTATGAAATAAACAATGGAGAAAAGTGTCGTCTGGAGCCAAGATGACACAACTTTCCGTACTTCCGCTAGTCTTTGTATGTTTGGTGCTTAATTTTTGTCAAGGTAAGTGATCTTTGAAATATAATTTGTAATTTTTAATCATACTCCTAGATCGCTTAGTAGATCAAGGTTTTTTACTTCAATCGCAAAATGTGTCGATCATAAATTAAACACTGAAATGAAGTTCTAAATGGCCACTTGGTTTTTGCTGAAAAGGTATAATTTTTAGGTGCCTGAAATTGGAAGAAGCTGAATTGTATTAGAAAAATCATTCATGGACAATCTTCAATTAACATCGACTTGAAAAAAAATGAGAGGAAAACAGCGATTTTGACGGGTATTCTAGGATAGGATACCCCTGATTTAAATATTAACATTTTCTTCAGTGATTTGGTTTCAGACACGTAGTAGCTATCGAAGTTTGTTAGGATTTCCGAGTATTTCTTAGACAGAAAACTTAAAATTCTTCGAAAATGTGGACCTTTTGTGCCTTTTGTAAAGAATGGTTCTTGTGATTGACTGTTTGCTACAGACACCGAGGCAAAAAAAAAAAAAAAATCAAAAACAAAAAAACCCCAAAAATAAAAACGAATAAAGTCTTCTTTTAGAAAAACCGAAATTGAACGGCCTTTCATTTGGAATTAACAGATGCTTCATTAAATGACTACAGATATGCTAAAATGTGGCAAAAACAAAGTGGTAGTCTAGCAGTCCGTTTCTGTGTATAAACATACATGTTTATACGAGGAAAAATGCTAAAATGCTACAGATTATTAGAATTTTGAGAGAAATCTCTTCTTTCTATTTTCCCAAGTCAGGTTTGATTTTGCTCACCATCATTCTTATCAAATCAAATCAAATAGTCTGACATTTTATATCTAGGAATGTTTATATTGAAATCACCCACCCCAACCCTACATACTCAATGTTTCTCAGCTCATAAATACAAATGAACAGATTCGCTTATCCACTATAAAAAAATTTCTTCGAACAATTTAATCACTTTTAAAACAAATTAGAAGATTTAGTCATTCGTTACAACAATTTTAATCCATTTTTAAACATTATTAGAATCACAAAGAAAAAAAAACAATGTTGTTGAAGCATTTTTCATTATTTCATTTAAACTTCTATGTTTTAACTGCAAGGCTCTTAGTATACAAAAACGTTTACTTAAGTCTTGAAATTGTAAACGCTTTACTCGTTGTTTTGTTAACGTTTTCATTTTGAACGTTGAGCAGTTTTGCTTGCATAAACATTCACAATAGATACACTGAAACGAAGATCAAAACGGCCACTTTACATTTGCAATATTTTGATATATGTGACCTGTCACGCTAAAAGGGCCCATCTGGGAACTCTGTTAAACAAATAGTTGAAAAAGAGATTGGGAACAGCATAGGTCAACCAGAGGTCGCAATTCAAAAATTCTTTCACGAGAAGGTAGATTTATCATTCTAATTTCGGAAAATAAGCAAAGTGCGAAAAGGTTCGACCATAGTCGGGCTGCGCAACCATTTTAGAGAAATTTTCAAAATTTCACTTTCAGAAATACTCGGAACATTATCGAATATATGACAAACCTGGATGGCCTATGCGTGTATGATATCAAATTATTGAAGAAAGTAACATTGTAATTGCTTTCTCCCTCTCAGAAGCTGAAAATTTTAGAAACACTCCACCCACCAATGTTAATTTTGAAATCAGGGGTACCCATGAAAACCCTTAAAATTTGTTGTTATCCTCCTTTTTTCGGGTCAATATCAATTCGACGTTCTCTCTAAATGATTTTACTACTATCAATTGATTATTTTGAGTTTCTGATACCAAAGGAAAATTTACTTTTTCCAGTAAAAACTAAGTGGCCGCTTGGAGTTCGTTTCAGCGCAGATCACCTCTGGCGGTACAGTTAACAACATCATGAAATTGACAAGATGAATTTCATTTATACAGTGTAATAAGGTTTTTAGTTTTATACTTAAATGAAATCAACAAATTCTCTCTTCATCTCTAAAATAAAATGCATTCTTTTCAGGATGTACGATTCCGTCCGGTATACGTGGAGCCTGGATTAGCAGCGAAAAGAACCATCTGACGTTTGCTGATGCATCATTCGCCGGGTACCAGGTGTTCACTTTTACCACAGATAACTTTACTTGTATTGATTCAGATTCTTCCGGGGGCTACTATCTCTTTAAGTAAGTAAATAATTTTGTTTTCTTTAAATGGGGGTTTTCGCCGCCTCCAACAAATGTTCAGTTATATAACGGCGGCTGGAGCACCTAACAACGGATTCATTTCTCACACCATTACTGCCATTACATTCTTTCCTAGTCCCTAGATGATATCCCTCATAGGTCTACGATTATGTACGCATTGGTTTGAGACAAATAGTCGGAAAGATTGAGTGCCGCCATCGGGGTTATGACCCAGTACATCTTGGTAAACATTCCGACTCGCTATCAACTGTGCCATGGCAAAATATCATGTGATCCGCGAGGCGGAAAGGGACCGTTTAAGTAGTGCGTTAATTGTCGATCCTAGTTAAACTGCTCAGACTGCATAGTTTGACTAGTGGCGACATTTTTTTGCCCCATGCCCTTTTCGGAATCTAGAATGGTCATTCTACCTTCCTGTAAAAAGATTTTTTAAATACGATCTACGGTCGACCTCTACTAGAATCAGGCTCTTTTTAAAATGTTCATCTAACGGAGTTCCCAGATGGTCTTTTCTTGTGTTATATTCACAAATGTACCATTATCAAATGTTGAACAGAGAGAGAGGCTCACCTTCTCGATTTTTCTCGAAACATCGGTGACATTTTTCGAAGGTACTTCCGAAGTGAGAGAAAGTAACTCATGGCCACCTTTGAAAAACATTAAGAAGCATCTTTTTCCCATGTTCGACTTGAAATTTGTGTCTACTATCATCTATCTGACAGCCGAGCTGACAGCCGAGCGCATGGTACCCACATGTGATGCTCTTGTTCTATATATGAAAGGACAATCAATTCTACGCGTGATCTATCTTTAATTGTGACTTGTCATGTAAAAAAAGGACTGCCTGAGATTTCCGTTAAATAAACATTAACTGGTTCCAGTATAGATCAACTTGAGATCGCAATTTGCAAAAGCTTACATAGGAATGTATGATAATCATGAAAGAATCAGAAAGTCAGAGAAATGAGAAAAGTTTCGACCCTAGTCAGCCTGTAGAGTCTATGTTATCAACCCGATCAGACATTTACGAAATACATATAATATTAAAAAGGATATTCTGATCATCATACATGTGAAGTTTTAATGAATTCTGATTAGCAGTTTAAGAGGATCAACATAACATATATTTTATTCAAGTAATAAAGGCCATCGGCCCAGTTTACAAAACATGATATGTCATAGAAACATTATTATGGCTCCTTGGTTGTGTAAACAAAACTTTTGACCCTATACATATTATTTAACAGCATATCAGTATACGAAAGATTCATATTGTAAAACATGTCTAAATAGTATTATACATCGTTCGAGAAACAAATTCACATACCAAAGTATCTAAGTCATATTTTGGAGACATTTACTGTCTACTAATGAAAGATTTTTTACAGAATAAGGAGTTAATTCGATCTTACTTGTAAAATCTTATAGACAAATTTACATATATTCAAAAGCTTCGCTTCATCTTTTTCAGTGAGAAGCTTATTAAAAGTATTATTGTTTTGAATGCTTTTTTTACCCAGAAATATTTGTCTATAAAAATCAAATTGTGAACATTCACAAAATACATGAAACTCATTATCTAATTTATTGATTGAAAAGTGTTCATAACAATAAATACAGATACGTTCTTGTTTTTCCACGTTATTATGTCTACCTAATTCAATATTTAAACGGTGATTTGAACATCTAAATTTAGCAAATGCCTGTCTTAGATAAAATGGAAAATTAAAGGAAATATAACATTCTACATTAAGAAGTGACTTAAACTGTAAATATTGCTGACCTCTTGATGAATCATTGAGAAAATTATGCCAATCTTGCTGAAAAATATCTTTTAATCTGGATTTGAACTGTGCGATAAACAAATCAATATTTCCAATTTCTTTAGAGATCCATACGTAGCCATATCCATGTGAAAATAAAAGGTTTCTTACATTTGATGCATAGGTTTGTTTATCTTTGTCATCGAGTGATTTTAACATTTCGTAGCACTTTTTTGGATATCTATCATTAGACATTTGGATTACTTTACACCAATATTTTATGAATTTCAAATAGTAGTCTATACAAAGCGGGTATCTACCACATTCACCTAAAACCATATTATTATTTGTATATTTACCTACCCCTAGAAATTGTTTGCAAGACAGAATGTGTATTCTTTCCACGGTTTCTCTGTAGGTATAACCCCACAGTTCTCCCCCATATAAGAGGATCGGTTTTACCATTGCATCAAAAATTTTAAAATGTTCTGTATGATTTAAGGACCCAAACCTTTGATTGTATGATCTAATGGCAAAGAGAGATTTTTTAGCTTGAGCTGCAAGGATGGAGAGTGCCTTGCTCCATCTAAGTTTTGGTGTAAATACCAATCCCATATATTTATAAAAACCGGCAATCGATATTTCATTATCGTCACATTTCCATCTTTCTGAATTTCGCCATGGGCCACCATTTCTAAATATCATAATTTTTGTTTTCTTTAAGTTCATTTTCATACCACTTTTTTGACAAAAATCTTGAATTGAATTAAGTTGTCTTTGTAGCTGTATTACGGTATCGGCAGGACTTGCTACATCATCTGCGTACAGTAAAGCGCTAATATTCGGTATATCGTTTGAGACAAAAACACCGCAATTATCGTATTGGTTAATAAAGGAGCAAATATTATTAATGAATAGATTAAATATTTGAGGACTACATTTATCACCCTGTTTCGTACCTCCCATACAAGGGAAATAACTTGTGTATGACTCGTCAATTCTAACGCATGAATTATTGTTCTTGTAAATATTTACTAGTATATTGAGAAATTTTCCATTTATTCCGAGCGAAGCTAGGCGTTCAAAAAGTGTTTTATGAGAGATATTATCAAATGCTTTTTCGAAATCAACAAAAAGAACATACAAACGACCATTTTTCTTTGTAAGGTACTTTTGGATTAGAGCATGCAGAGTAAACATATTATCACTTGTACAATAACCATTTCTGAAACCAGCCTGGGCCTCGTTAATAATCTCATTCATCTCACACCATTTACATAAGCGGGAATTTAAAATTGTTGTGAAAAGTTTGTAAATAACATTTGATAGCGATATACCCCTATAATTATTGACATCATTAGTAGAACCTGATTTAAAAAGAGGGCAAATAATGTTTTGAGACCATGCTTCAGGAATGTAGCCTCCACTAAATACTTTATTAAATAAGTTTGTAAGTAACGGAATTATTGTAGACTTAGTACTTGAGATAAAATGTCCCAGAATGCCGTCTGGTCCGGGTGACTTGCCAGGAATTAAATTGTTTATAGCTCTTAAAGTCTCGTCCTCTGTAATAACATTATTCAATATTTCTGAATATGCCGAATCTACTAGAGGTAAGTCATCAGTGCTATAACTAAAATACTCTGTTGATTCAAATAACTTAGAAAAATGATCGTACCAAACAGAAATAGGAATATTACTTAGCGTCTTCGATTTTTCTTTATTTCTCAGAATTTTCCAAAATAATTTTGGATTGCCACCAGCGTCAGTCCATTTCTTTTTATTAGTTGAAATCGATATGCTTTTTTTAATTCTTACTTTAGTTCTAAAAACCTTCTTAATTTCAAGATATGATGATAAATCATTATTATTATTGCTCTTTCTAAATGTATTCAATCTCGATGATTTTGATTTTTTAAGTTCTCAAGCTCATCATCCCACCATGTTGGTTGACTGTTTACGCTAAAACGCTTGTATGCGGATCGTAAACCAGCTTCAATTGCTGTGGATGTATAAAGTTCGGTTAATAATGAAACAAACGTATTGACATTATTATTAATCTCAGAGGTCAGAAGGTCAAATATAATATTAAATTTCAACGTGAAAGTAGACACAAAATATTGTTTACGATCTTCTTTCCACGCGAAAAAACATTTATTTGACCATGTATTACAACATCTATAATTGTTTTCGTTCCTAGCAGAACGTATTTTGAAGTTATCTTTTGAGGTTAATCTCAGTGTACATTT
This sequence comes from Fragum whitleyi, assembly GCA_948146395.1. Lineage (NCBI taxonomy): Eukaryota > Metazoa > Mollusca > Bivalvia > Cardiida > Cardiidae > Fragum > Fragum whitleyi. The sequence continues at coordinate 28,373,894 of OX411549.1, read as the reverse complement.
TAATGGAAAATGGTCCGATTCGTGCTCATTTAAGACTTCAAAATCACAACAAAAATTAAATAAAAGTGACGAGGCAATATTATAATCAACCACAGAGGCTCCTTTATTTGAAATACAGGTTATATTACCCTCTTTGTCATTAAATAATCGCCCATTCATAATATGTACACCAAAATGACAACATAGGTTCACCAACGTTCTTCCAAATAAGTTACATTTTATATCCTTGTTTTGACGCTGTTCAAAGAAGTTGTCAGAAATATAATCAATTTCTCCAAAAATAAAGTCAAGATTGTCTTCAGGTATAAAGTCTAAGAGATTCTTAGTTCTGGCATTAAAATCGCCTGCGAGATAAAATAAACATTCTTCGTATTCATTTCTTAACTGAAGTAGAATATTGAATAATCTATCAATACCATTATCATTATCTTCATTATAAATAAAGGAGCCTTCTGGTGAAATGTATACAAATAACATAATAACACGATTTTTAATGCCCTCAAATATACCGTCCTGTAGTAAGAATGCAATACATTCTGTGAATTCATAATGTATTCGACAATTAAAATATTTGTTAAATATTTGCTCTCTTATGAAAACTCCTATCCCGCCACTGTTTCTAAAACTTCGCTCTTTTCGAGGTCTTACAACGTCAAAATAAACATAAGTTTGTAAAAATGTACTAAACTCGGATATCGAATCGCTCCAAGTTTTGATCAGTCATTAACGATTAAGTCTGAAAGTACATGTCCCTAGCATCATTCCTTTAAGGTTTGATTGAATTATGATCAGTGTTTGCAAAGAGGTAGAATTCTTTTTATATTTTGACACATTAGACTTTCTTTTATTGACGCGACATCCCATAGTAGGCCTGCAATCAGCCCGATCAAAATTTTATGGAAAAAATCGAAAAGAGCATGTCCCAAGGATAATTTCTGTGAATTTTTCTAGAATTCCCATTAGTAGTTTCAGAGAAGAATTTGTTTCAAGAAAATGCTAATGGACGGACGCACTAACGACGGACACCAGGCTTTGACAAAAGCTCCGCTGGGATTTGTCCAATAGAGCTTATAAACCCAAAATCTTAGCCAATTAGAAAGCTCGTATCATGATAGACACAACTTAATTTATTTTATTCCACTTTCAGATCTACAACTTTCGCAAGATTCGGTCTTCAGTTCCACGCCTATTTGTGTCTAAGTTTTACACAGATATCAACCAATCTCTACACGTATTACAAACATTCAGGTAGGTGTTATCCTATAAAAACGGCATTGATCTTATATAGCATAAAATTAGAATAAGACGTATGTCGCGGGAGTGAAACAGCCCCGTTGAATATTTTTGATATTACACGGGATTTATTAAACTAGTGGAATAACTATGTAAATAAGCTAAGAACGGCCATCAACGTTACTATTTTCGTTGTTAAAATGATGTCATAATGGATTTGCTGACGTCATTTCGCAAACGGTGTAATATGTTTTGCGGAATAATTCGAATCGATAAATATCTTAATTTCCTCGTTTTATCACAAAAATAAGGGTCGCATTATAAATAAAAGATCAAATTTGTGTTAAATAAATACCGAATTTATTAAAACGTCATCTTCAACAGATAAAAACTCGGCGCAGCCTCGTTTTTATCTGTTTATAGATGTATCGTTTGATAAATTCGTAATTCAATGACCACTCATTCAATATCCTGAATATGATTCAACGGGTAATGTCTTAGAAAAATCATGGGCAAAATCCAGGTTAAGATATTTTGTAAAGAATTACCTTTATCAAAGAACGCAGTTTAAGAGATATAGAAAAGAATTTCTTGATTTCATGGAGGTATAAAAACATACTCACACTATATGAATACCTAAAGCAAGTTCATAAATGGGTTTTATATGGTTTTTAGTTTCATATTAAGATTAAATCAACAAATAAGCTCTTCATATCTTAAGGCCCGGTCCAACTGCACTTACGGATGCATTGGGGATGTTAAACGTTTGAAAATCTTTACATCCATTGAAAAGATGCTTTGCATCTGTTTTTACACTGTACATACGCTTTGCATACGCTCTGTACGTTGAGCGTCCGTCCATTGTGGTTTCATCCGCGCACAAAGGGATCAGCTATACAAAACTATTTAGATATTTAGCTTAAAAGATGTGTAATTTGAAAACGGGCGCTCAATAAAAATGATCGCTTAATGGACAAGCAAGAATGACTGTATTTTCAGCGGAAGAAGTTGATGCCAATAATGAAAGAGTAGTGGTGAAGCTTTCCATACTACCACAAGCAACGTTATCAGAAACTTGCACTGTTACTGATACCACAAATGTACCATACAGCTTACTTTTGGCAAATGGTTTGTATCTATATTGTTTTATTCATTCATTCATATCATATTTATAAATATCATTTATAATAGTTCTTTTTTCTACAGTACATGTAAAAAAATATGTTCTGACAAAAATATTAGATATTTACCGAAGTAATGGACATGGAATTTAGATATCAATGAATTTTGTGTCCATGGTTATGTGTATGGAATATATCTACGGTTAAGAAAGAACTTTTTTTCGGCACTATTATATTGAATAATTATTCGTTGATATTGTTGGAAAAGTATTTGAAAGTTGAGGCAGCTTTACATTGCAAATATCGTATTAAAATTGTCTAGGTCTTTCAAAAGATCCTGTACGTGATATTTCCAACAAAATCACATGTGTGTGAGGAACAGACTCAGCTCTCTTTGATCTCTTTTTGGGTTTTTTTCGAAACAAAAACCAAAAACATAAGTCAGGTTAGCTTTAGTCAGGCTTTCTTTGTGTCATATCCGAAGCAAGCAAACTTAAATATTCGAAATGACGTAATCACCAAGTCATCTAGTTATCGCGGCATTTCAATTTCCTTGGCGTTCCAAAAGGGACTTTAAAGTTCAGAACTGGTGTTTATACGAGAAAAAGAATCTGTGAATACTGAATAGAAAATATCTCTGACTTCAGCTAAACGTAATTCTGATGGTGTAAACCATTGAGAATTTATGTAAAGTTTACAACCAAACTGGTTTCAAGTCTCACCATTGAAAGAGTAAAGTCTTTCTGAATTCAGCGTATAATTACATTTATAATTTAAACAATTCTAGTTTTGAGTAGGTGGAGAGTTTACAGCTTAAATTGTGTGATATTTCACCATTAAATGTGTAAAGTAAAGCCAAATGTTCATTAGTGATTATACACTACGTTTGGTACTATATAACACATAAAAAGAGGTAAATACCCACAGAAAGTGCAAATTTAAGCCTTGTTTGAAGTACACAAATCTTACATGAAGTTGGTGTTACTGTTTTGTATTTTTTGCTGTAACTTCACACACTTTCTTTAGTGTGTATAAGAAATATGTCCAGTTTTCCACTTAGATTTTGACACTATCTAAAACCCGAAGCCGATCTTAATTACTGCTTCCGTTGCATGTCCTTCACGTTTTATTACAAATTTTATGAGCCTTAGCCTGCAATTTCCAACAATTTTGAATATGCTAGATTATCAAATATTTTGAGTCTGTTCATCGACACAATAAAGTTAGAACATTCACTGAGCACACTGAAGAGGATTAAAGACTTTAATTTTATACTGACTGCATGGTGAAGACTATTGTCAGACTGTGCGGATGCACGGGCTGTCCAGGGGCTTTACTATCCGGACATGTGAAAGCGTTGAAAAAGTCACGCACATGCTCTTTTACAGGCACTATTGACAGCGTCAAATCGACATGTCCAATTCCTTTTCTTGGAGATTTCACCTACAGCTATGACACCGGAAACGGAAATCTGTGTACATCCGGAAGTGACCTCACGGTCTGCGAGGGAGCCAAAGATACAATGACCTTCAACTATACATACTGTTACCAAATTCAAGCTTACTCAGGTATTAAGGACCACGTTTTAAAGGAAACTAGACATTCTTCAAAACAAATCTACAATTTTTACAACGCCAAAATGAGATATAAAGACTTGGATCAAGGAGCGAAACTACCATTGCAAACAATACACAAGTGCGTAGCACAAAAAATCCTATTACGAAAGATACCGTTGATGAATGATGAGAAAATCGTAACTACAGCTATTTCAAGCTGTAGTTACGATGTTTTGATTATTCACCATTGTTCAAATCATATCGTTAATGAATGATCATAAAATGGAAACTACAGCCTGAATTCGAAACTACAGCTTATTCAAGCTGTAGTTAGAATGTTTTGATTATTCAACAACGCTCAAATCATAGAAAAGGGGAGCGGACGGGCACATTCATTATTTGTCACTGTCCACATATCCCCTTTAGCCTATATATTCTATGTAGGCCGCTTTCTTAGTGCGTGTAAATTTAAAATCCTTGTTACGTCTATGTGGATGTACTCAACATGAGCATAACCAGCCCTGTGTTTAGGATAACAAAGGGGGCAAACTGTTTACAAGTGATATTCCATTTTGTACGTGTATTTGCGTGCAAAACGGGGAATAATTTGTAAAAATGTTTGCCACAATTTGTTATCTTGAAATAAGGGCCTGCGTTTTAGATATAACCTGCAATGAACCATGTATTGACCTTCGCCTTAGATTATAATGTTTTTCTCGTACTAAACTGATAATTTATTAAGATTAAGAATATACGGAAATTCTCACTACAGAATTAAAAAAAAATAATTTTTAATCTCGAGTTATGGCCCCTCATGGCAGGTCCAAGTGTCCTTAATTTTAATCAGTTCAATATGACTATGTGCGATGACGTTTCGAAATCCACTATTTCGCTACCGTCAAACTCGAAGATTTGGCTTTATATATGATTTATATATGTTTTCCGCCTATGCAGCAAATCGAATGCGCCGTACGAAGTTAAACACTTATCAGATAAAGCCAAATCTTCGAGTTTGACGGTAGCGAAATATTGCGAAATAAAAAAAATCCAATATTTCGCTACCGCCAAACTCGAAGATTTGGCTTTATCTGATATGTGTTTAACTTCGTACGATGCATTGGATCTGCTGCTTGGGCGGAAAACATACTTATCATATTCAATTGTCTCTGCTCAAGTGAGTATGGGCTTAGGAATTAATTTTACCAAAATTGTTTACCCAGTGGCCTGCCAAAATAAAAAAATGTTATTTCAGCAAATCGGTCGATTTCGGAGCAGAATCATTTGTCATTCAAAGGTGATACTTTTCAGTATCTTTTAATATTATCTTCCAATCTCTTCTTTTTGTAGCCGGCGGTGTAGTGTCGTGTGTCTACTACACGACCGACAGTGACAATGTCTACACGTTACATGTATATAACCAGGACGCAACCACAGACCAAAGTACCACGTATAGGTTCACGTGTTACGTAAGTATTAATGTTGTCTTTAGCAGGCGGTATAATGTCGTGTTTTTTCTGTGCGAGCGACGATAACAACGTCTTCACTACGCGTATATAACCAGGACGCAACTACAGACCAAAGTACCACATATAAGTGTTACGTTATGTTATGTAAATATGTAGTTATCAGCTGGACTGTTTTTCCAAGAAAACCCCCGACGGCGGCACCCATTCTTTCCGACTATTTGTCTCTCACCAATGGGTTGATAATCGTAGACCTATGTGTGATAGCAGCTGGAGGCTAGGATAGAATGTGATGGTTGTACTGGTGGGAGAAATACCAGGGATCTATTGTTAGGTGCTCCAGCCGCCGCGATATAACTGAAATAATGTTGAAAGCGGCGTTAAACTCCATTCAATCAATCAATCCAAGAAAACCATTGTATTGCCCCTTCATGGTCGTCGTGTAGTCGTGATCGTCGTTTAGTCGTTGTCGTCCTCATTCGAAAACCTTTTTCTTATACCTTTGATATTACTTACGGTATTGACTAAGCACACATGATCACTTTCAAAAGAGCATCCTATAGGAGAGTTGATTGTTATTGTTTACATTGAGGTCTTCCGGCGCATGCGCAGTGCTGGTAGGCAAAAGGCGTCTGATCTCTATGCGCAAAGAAAATTAAAACTCAGTCAAAATCAACCGTTTATTTCAATTTAAAATAAAGTGAAAATTGAAAATTATTTGTACGAATGTTTCAATTTAATGATTATTCAATATTTAAAGAATAGTTTACGTAAAAGCCCTTTATAAGTTTCCTGAGATTACACTAAATACGACCGACTGTTAGGTTAATGAATTTATTTAGAATCTTTGAATAGACCCGTCCTAAAGCTTTTTGATAGAAATGTCTTCCTAAAAAACGCTCCAGTTGCTCAATTTAGCGCAACTTTATAATTTTCCTTAGTATACTTGATGTTTTCTTTTTGTCAATAAATGAAGTCTTCACGTCATTCGCAAAGAAATGACAAATTTATGTCTAAAAAATAGTTACTACCTGTGTGGAAAAATACTCCTTCTTTGTGAGATTTTTGTCCTCTACTTTTCAAAAGCATTTGTTTTAATTGGTCCCCATATGGTTCTTTATGCTCCCTCCATTGAATTCCCCAAATTTCATTTCGCCTTTTCCTTTAATATTTCAGAGGGTGTTCGGCTATGGTACAGTCTACGCTACCCAATATCCCGGGGACTGCCCGTCCACCATGAACTATACATACGTTGCGTCACCGGGGGCAACACTGACTATGAATGCTTCAGGTAAAATATTAGCCTTAAATATCTAAATCATTACTGTCGAATCAAAATTCGATTGTCAACGATTTGAGGGTTTTTTTTTTAATCTTTTCATCTCAAATGAGGTTCAGTTTACCTAGGGTAGGGTACCCGTTATAGTTCCGCAACATTTCGGAAGTAAGTAACATTAACAGTGTTAACCATGGCTTCTTTGTGATTTTAATAGAATAGAAAAAAAAAGAGATAAGAAATTAAATTGATAAATATAAAAAAAGGAAATAAGATAAGAAAAATCACATTATGACAATCATATAATTTCTATTGGTTTGTAAATTAATCTAATAAATCAAGAATAAGTTGAAATAATTTTCAAACCCTCACGAATCATGAATGAACTTCACAAAACTTGATATCGAGCGAATTGCGATGCCATTGAATAAATGTTATGCCAAAGACGCTTGTTTTATAAGTATTATAAATTGTTAACCAATCTTATGATATTCTATTGATATATTTCAGTTCTCTGTGGTAAGTGTTTATCTTTTCAGATTCTTGCTAAAATGCTTAAATTCAGAAGAAGCCCATTTGTGTCTAACTAGTAATGTCAAATACATGGCTTAATCCTGTTTACGACAAAGTCACCCGAAATTTTATTAATCTACTTGCTAAAGACATTTAAAGCTTTCGGAGGATAACTTTTAAGTTATTCGAAAGAAATGCGAATGATATTTAGAAGAAATCATTATAATATCAGTTGTCTTTTTTTCTGTAAACATTTTTTTAAAACTCTTCGAACGTTACCGACAGAATGTAAGATTATTCAATGAAATAGATGTAAGCCGATAAGTGATTTAAATGGCGGTTTCGAAGTCCAGCATAACTAAAATATAGCAATCCTCAAAAAATATAACCCGTCATGCGAAAAGGGATCATCTGTGTACTCGGTTGAAATATTTCTATAGAAGATTGGATCCACCAGAGTTCAATCAGTGGTTGCATTTCAAAGTTAATTAGAGTCAGTAACATCATGAAACTTGCATTCATCTCAAACAAAACCATTCTAAATCGCTCTCTCAGCGCCCCAATCATTCATTCCAAACACTCACCCTAACCATTAAAAACGCATCAAAATCACTAAAAAGATAACATCAACGACTACATTAAAAAAATGATAGCTAGAAAAGATCGCGATTTCACTGAAATAATTGAAATAGATAACGTCTGATTGGTTCTTCAAGTTAGAGGAAGCTACTCTCAGAACTTGTCTGCATATTTTATTAAAGGGAGGTACTAAATATCGCTATTTTTTCATCCTGAACAAAATGAGCAATATTGGATTACCTCCCTTTAGTGTCAATCAAAACTCGCTCATCGCACGCATTTAATTTCATTCCAAAATCATTCCAAAATGATTCGCTTTGTCAATTTCACCATGTTCTTAACTGTAATACAATATGACTATTAGATTACCATATAGATGGGGCATATTTAATTTTTAAGTTTCACAATGCAAAAGGCATTGATGGATTAACTGATTGAATGGAGTTTAACGCCGCTTTCAACATTTTTTCAATTATATTGCGGAGGCTGGATCACCTAACAATGGATTCCTGGTATTTCTCTTACCAGTAAAACCATCACATCCTTCCTAGCCTCCATCTACTATCTCACATCTACGATTATTAACCCATTGGTGAGGGACAAATAGTCGGAAAGAATGAGTGCCTCCGTCGGGATCGAACCCGGGTCCTCTAGATTGACAGCCCGACGCTCTACCAACTGCGCTATGACGGCGGCTACAAAAGGCATTAAAAAAACACCTGTATTTTGACTCTCTTTGTCTGTAGCTGAAAACGGAAACTAACGAATTTTGTTTGTTTTATTTCAGCATTTTCTGAAGACGATGAATCCACGGCCCTCTCAGCAGGCGTTTTGGCAGCCATTATTATTATATGTATGTTAGTAGTAATTGGTATTTTAGCGTTCATCATATACTATTTCTACATGAAACGCAAGAAGAAGAAGCAGAGAGAATGGGAAGCGGCCAATAGGAAGGTAAGATGCAGAGAAGCGGTTTTGAAGGACGTTGCTGAATAAATAAAGTTAAAAAGATATCTGAATATTTTTTGGTAAATCTATCCACACTAAACCTCGGTTGGTGAAACAGAACTACGATTATTCACTACTATAATTTGCTATTTGATTTACAATTTTCATTTTACAAAATCAAGGAAAACGAATCAATGGAAGAGAACGTTTTATTTTACTGCAAGTACTTTGGTATTTGCGAAGGAGATATTAGGAATCCTTCTTTTGCGAAGACGTACCAATGCCACAACTACAAAGAGTGTCCGATAAATTCAACATTTTTCAAATTCAACCTAATACCGTAAAAGGTAGCTGAAGATTAAGTTAGTTCTTGCATAAAGTGGTATTCTGTCGCCAAAAAGATCAGTTATATTGATATGCGCGTGCGTAACACGCGCTAATAGCCGCCACGTAACATTGTTCGAAGCACTTCTGTTTTCGAAATACATAAACAAAAAAGTATTTTTCACGTTTAATGGCGGGTTCTCTGTCGGATGAAATCCAATCTGACAAATAGCGAGCATTTTTAAAAATACTTTATTTCATGTTTATGAAACACAAAACATGCAGCAACTTTTGACAGAATTTTTTGCAAAGAATTTCTAATTTGGAATATATCTCAAAGATTCGGAAAATTTTAGTAATTTGTTTTCGTAGAATGCGTTGAAATTGGTTATTTTTCGCTGGATATGACCTTTCAAAAACGAGATTTTTACAGCTCACACATTCTATAATAATAATAATAATAATAATTATAATAATAATAATAATAAGTTTATTTAGGTAAAAGAGTACAGAACATGGCATAGTAAAAGTAGTATAACAAATAATTTTTTGCATCGAGGAAAAAAATTGAAAAATTGAAAAAAAGCACCATGTTATGCGCTCCATTACCAAGGATAACACAAAAAAGAAGAAAACTAGATCCTCTTATTTCCATTGTGGTCCTAGATAATGGAGGCATTGCACAGAAAGTCATGTTTACAATTCAATTATTAGAATATATCACATTAAAGAACAAGAGGACCATGATGGTCCTATATCGCTCACCTTCGTATCTTTGTCTCATTTAATAAATCAAATTTTCCAGCAAAAGTCATAAATATACTTTTATGATTTGAGGCCCCTAAGACTGTAAATAAGAAAATTGTCGTTTTCCTGTGATATGGCACAATTCCTGCCCATTTTCAATACAATTCATCTTTGTGACCTGACCAACAATCTGGAAAAGTTTCATGAAGACAAGACCATATTTGTGGCAACTAGACCATAAGCAAGAAAATTGTCATTAAGGCCCCTTTTCCTGTGATATGGCACAGATCCTTCCCATTTTCAATAGGGTTCATTCTTGGAACCTGACAAACATTCTGACCAAGTTTCATGAAGATTGGACCATATTTGTGGCTTCTACAGCTTAAACAAGAAAATTGTCATTAAGGTCCCTTTTCCTGTGATATGGCATGGATCCTTACCATCTTCAATAGGGTTCATCCTTGTGACCTTATAAACGTTCTGACTAAGTTTTATCAAGATTAGACAATATTTGTAGCTTCTACAGCTTAAACAAGAAAATTGTCATTAAGGCCCGTTTTCCTGTGATATGGTTGGAGTCCTCCCCATTTTTAATAAGGTTCATCCTCGTGACTTGGCAAATATTCTGACCAAGTTTCACCAAGATTGGACTAAATTTGTGGCTTCTAGAGCGTCAACAAGAAAAATATCAATAAGGCCCCTTTTCCCATGATATGGCATGGATCATGACCATTTTCAATTGGGTTCATTCTTATGACCTACCATACATTCTGACCTAGTTTTATCAAGATTGGACCATATTTGTGGCTTCTAGAGTGTAAACGAGAAAATCAACATTAAGGCCCCTTTTCCCGTGATATGGCATGGATCCTTCCCATTTTCAATAGGGTTCATCCTTGTGACCTGACAAACATTCTGACAAAGTTTCATGAAGATTTGACCATATTTGTGGCCTCTAGAGTGTAAACAAGAAAATTGTCATTAAGGCCCCTTTATCTGTGATATGGCACAGATCCTTCCCATTTTTAATAGGGTTCATCCTTGGAACCTGACAAACATTCTGACCAAGTTTCATGAAGATTGGACAATATTTGTGGCCTGTAGAGTGTGAACACTAAAATTGTTGACGCATGACGACAGACGACAGACGACGCACGACGGACGACAGACGACGGACATTCAATGATCACAAAAGCTCACCTTGAGCACGATGTGCTCAGGTGAGCTAAAATCATATTTTTGTATCACAGACAATCATATCACATTTAAATGTTATCAATATAAAGATAAATATATTTATCACAGTTATTAATTGACAGTTAAGACAAACAAGACGTGTCCTTAAAACAATCACTTAGTATTTAAGAAAGGGGGATATGAAAATATTAGAAAATATATGAAATTAAATGGTTGAGAAAAGTTAAGATAAGTCCAAAAGGTATTTTTTCACAGCAGTTTTAAATGAAATAGAGGATTGCATGTCCCTTAGCTGCTGTGGCAGGCAGTTCCAAGAAACAATACCCTGGTAAGCAAAAGACTTCTTACCGAAGTTTTTAACCTTTGGGAGAGCAAACCGGCCAGAATCTGAAAAAGCTACTTCAGTATCAAAAGATGAAGAAGAAACAGCAGTTACCCTAGACCTTGTCAAACGGCCATGAACTTGACTGATGGGTTTAAAATGTTCGCTTAGATATTCTGAGGCCACTCCTCTGTGAATGTTATGGACATGACATAGGGTTAACTGCTCAACTCGCCTGTGGACTGGTAACCAATTAAGTAATCTAAATTGCTCGGCTCCTACATGAGACCTGCTGCCCAAGTCCAAGACAAAACGAACTAATTTATTTTGTGTAGTCTGGAGTCTGTTTTTCCAATACTGACTTAAGCTAAGATACCAGAAAGAACATACGTAATCAAAATGACACTGGATGAGGGACATAACCAAAAGCTTACGAGTTTGGAGATTAAAGAATTGTTTATTTCGAAACAAGAATTTTAAACGTGCATTAGCCTTTGAAACAAGGGACCTGGCAATTTCATCACAAGTTAAATGTTGATCTAAAATTGCACCAAGATATTTTACTGAATTGGTGGCATGTATACTTATACCATTACATGAAACATTTAAATTACTCTGACCTTTCAATCGGGGCTTAGAACCAAAAAGTATTGACTCCGTTTTGCCTAGATGTAATGAAAGCTTATTATCAACAAGCCATTGACTAACCCTTTCCATTTCCGAAGATAGTATCGACTCTTTATCAGTGACATTTTTACCAGAGACAAGGATGCCGGAGTCATCAGCATATAAAACTAATTTATTTTCTACCACAGCAGACATGTCATTTACATATATCAGAAATAAAAGGGGTCCTAGTGTTGATCCCTGTGGAACACCACATGATGTAAAACCCTGACTGGAGTGTACACTGGAAACTTCTACGACTTGAGTCCTGTCAGAGAAATAGGATTTAAACCATCTAATGGCATCTGATGTGAGTCCAATACATTCAAGTTTCATCAATAAAATATCATAATTGACTGTATCAAACGCCTTTTGTAAATCAAGTAAAACCATCCCAACCATATTACCTTGGTCCATATTAAATCTGATGAAATCTGACAAATGAATCAAAGTTGTAGCGGTAGAGAAACCACGCCTAAAACCAGATTGAAAACTGTAAAGAATCTTTTTTAAGACAAGTAATCATCCAGTTGATCATAAATGACTCTTTCAAACACCTTTGAAATTTACTCAAAACCGACACAGGTCTATAATTACCCACCTCAGTTTTATCATTTTTCTTATACAGGGGTATAACTCTAGCATTCTTTATATCATCAGGAACAGAGCCTTGAATAATGGAAAGGTTTATCACAAGCACTAAATGACAAGCAATAATTGGTGCACCATCTCTAATAAATCTACATGGGAAACCATCTAACCCAGTTGCCTTATTTGGGCTAAGATTGAGAAGATATTTCAGAATTTTATCTTGAGTAACGATGGAAAAGGAAAAACTGTGAGGAAAAACATCTTTGGACATATAAAATTTACTGACAAACTGTTTACCATAATATGAATCATTGGCTGGTAGATTTTCAACTAGTTTATTTGCAACAGTTGTGAAAAAAGCATTAAATCTTTGTGCAACATTAAAAAAGTCAAAACAGATTTCACCATCTATCTTTAAGCCAATATTTGCAGATGAACACACATTCTTCTTTGAAGGTAATCCAAGTTGTTGCAAACACTTCCAAAGAGCTTTGGAGTCATGTTTGCTATGGTCCAAAACACTTTGAAAGTATTCCTTCTTTGCCTTGTATATAAGGGATTTAGTAGAATTACGAAGTTCTTTGAACATTTCATAGACAGAAGAAAGTTTTGTTGCCTTATACTTCTTAAAAGCTATATCTCTTTCATGGATACTGTGTAAAATTTCATCGTTTATCCAGGGTTCTGTTATCTGCCTGATTCTTAAATGTTTAAAAGGTGCACATTTATCCAATACCGAGAGAAATGTATCTTTAAAATTAAGCCATGCATCATTGACATTGTCACTTAAAATGACTGCACTCCAATCTGCATTTAGTAAACAGTTTTGAAACTCCTCTTTAGAGTAATTTTTTAAAGATCTAAGTTTAACAGTTTTGTGTTTACTAAAAGGTTGCCGACAAATTTTGCGAGTACAAAAAGTCAAAGAATGATCACTTACAGAAATATCAACAACCCCACTGTTAGACACTTTATCACTATCTGAAACAAGAATGAGATCAATTGTTGTAGATGAAATATCAGTTATTCTAGTAGGACTTTTGATCAGCTGTGAAAAATTAAACAAATCGCAAAAAGCCGTAAAATTTGATAAGAGAGAAAAAAAATTCACCTAAGACATTGGTATTAAAATCTCCAAATATATATATATTTCCTCTAAAGAGAAATCATCAAAAGATTGGCACATAGTTTCTAATTTGTTGTAAAAGTTTGTTTGAGAGGGTGGTCTATAAATAACTCCACAAAGTATAGGTTTTGATTTGGGAAGAAAAATGTCTATCCAACAGGTTTCCAATTCAGGATTTTCAGGTTTTCTGTTAAACCCTAGTGAGTATACAGCGCCATCTGAACGAGAAATATTTCCGTATGATATTTGCAAAATTGTAGGTTTCTTGCTTTTCATGCTTAATTGGTCGCCATTTTCTGATAGAGAGTGCCTACCATGACGGCATAGTTGTGACGTCATTTCATTATTTATGACGTGACAACTCCATAGATAAGGTAAATTGTCGCTTTTTGGTATCTGAATCACTTACCGATGTTCCATTTAAGTACTCCCGATACTACATGAGCCATAAAAGATTTTCTCGAATCATCCTTGCTTCATTTATACATATTTTTTAACTATGCAATGTATATATTTTTTATCTTGTCGTTCATTGGAGCGGCCTGCACGTCAAGGTATGTCTCTTCGGAAGGTAGAAGGAACTTTTGCTCAGATGATGATTAATCGCCATTGCTTTATGCCTTAACTTTTAGTATAAAAATCACCCTAAAAAAACCAAAAAACAAACAAAAAATAAAATAAATGCAATTCAGGGATGTTTAAGAAAAGATGTAGTTGGCAACGGCAAGTAATCTCGCCAATATTTTTTTCTATAGAATGCATGATTATATGAGACTCGTCACGCGAAAAGGGACCATCTGGGTAGTGCGTAAAGTGTCGATCCTAGTCAGACTGCGTGGACTGCGCAGACTGACTAGGGTCACAACTTTCTGAACCGTTCATATTTTCTGAATCTAGAATGATTAAGCTACCTTCAAGTGAAAGAATTTTTGAAATGCGACTTCTGGTTGACCAATGCTGGATCAAATCTCTTTTTCAATAATTCATTTTTTCACAATTCCCGGATGGTCCCTTTTCGCGTGACGGGTCACATATTTTAAATATGTTATACTGTCGTTTAGAGGAACATTTCATTAAAAGTGGTGAGGGTTTACTGTTTCCTATACTTGCCTTTGAGATAGTACTGACCCTTACCTTTTGCTTCAGGTGGACCCTGATGAATTATCACCAAACATGAGACTGGGATTACCCAACGAATCTAAGTACGATCTGGATCGTCTGATGTACTCACCAGGCCTGAAGAATGGATTTATCAAGAGAAGTCCTCGAAAAGACATGGCCGGACTAGAAGGGTTGGAGGTAAGTTGAATTTGTCCTCTTAAAGATAATATCCATATCGTATTTAGTTGAGATCACAGTACGTTTATTTATAGCTTTGGATGAGCTATTGTGTAAGGAAACTTGTAAAACATTTTGATGATGTCGGAAAACACAACACAACATATTCTTTATTAAACAATCGCATGAAATAACATACAGTATGGTAATGTAATTCACAAACAGAATGACATAGAATGATTTTGATAATGATTGGATCAAGAAAGTCGATTATAAATATTGCAGATGCTTTAATAGAGGCATGATCGATATTTTACTTGTAATTCAGGATAACTTGAATTTATCAGTATCGATCTTTTGATTCGGGAAAATTTCCACAGGACAAATCTACATTCTAAGATAAAACATCGTTAGTGGGCGATCAGACAGTCGTAGGCACGGCTCTATTTAAGCCGTAGATACGACCCTCTACTCGGCCATGGATGTTTGGTGAGCAGCAGGGGTCAGGGTTACCACCAAGGTCAGTCTTACAAAGTTGGGAACGCAACCCCCGCCCATCACGACAGTTCAGAAAGCAGTGTTATTTGTACTTTGTTAACACATGACGTCATTTATTTACAATATTTGCCACATAATAAAATAAACATTTATCGCAATATTAAACCAGGATTGCAACAACAAAAAATCAATTTCGATTCCATTAAATATCGAAATAATTTATATTTTTCTTACAAGATTCGTTTATTTATCTGTTCACTGATGATATATGTGCTGAATCTGCGGAACGTTCAAGATGGAAACATTTGAGAAGCGTTTAAGAAAAGGTCCCCGCTTGCACATTTGTCAACGTGCAAAGCGGGTACACTATTTTTAACGTTTGGAAGCGTTTTTGCATCCTGAACGAGGGCCTGGTTTTCAATTGCCGCTCATTCAATACAATAACTTTATTCTACAGGGTTATAATGCCGGAGAGAAGTATATAAATGAAGATGAACGGCAAACAGCGGTAAGTTGATATTAAGCAGTTATCCATAAAATCAAACGTTTTCATAAAGGGTTTCTTTTTGTCAAAATAAAGGGTCATTTTGTAATAGTCAGGCAATAGTAGACAGCATCAAAAATTGAAAAAAAAAGTCTACATTTAACCCTTTCCTGTTTTACAAAATTTTGGACCTGTCCAAATTCAAAGGTTTTGCAGATGAAAATTTAAAGTGGATTTAATTTGAAAAAAACCCATTCAGTAGGGTAGAAAACAGTGTGGAAAAAGAAGAAATTGCTTGTCTGAAGCAATTTCTTCTCTTTTCACAATGTTTTCTCAATCATAAAACCACAGGCACGTAAAAAGCAGGGATTAAACAGCAAAAGGTTAATAACATAGTGAAATTGACAAGGTGAATGATTTTGGAATGATTTAGGAATGAAATTGATTGAGTGTGAGGAGCGAGTTTTGAGTGAATTTAATGGTTGGTAATCCTATATCGCAAATTTTGTTCGGGATGAACAAAGTTTGCGATATTGATTACCCCCCTTAAATAAAAAAGTGTATACAAGTTCTGTGCACAGCTTAAAATTTCTTAAAGAACCTATGAGGCGCTAACTTTTTTAATTATTTCAGTGAAATCGCGATATTGCTCTGTCAAAACTTATTTTGAATGATGTTGTTGATTCTATATTTTTCAATGGGTTTGATCGTTTTTGAATGGTTTGAGTGAATGTTTGGAATGAATGATTGGAGCGCTGAGTGATCAATTAAGAATGGTTTCGATTGGAAAATATAAAATGCATAATACAGAAACATTATTGTTTATTTACAGTTAAAAACATCGTGAAGTTGACATGGTGGATGATTTTGGAATGATTTTGGAATGAAATTGAAAGAATGCGATGAGAGAGCTGTGAGTGAAATTAAAGGGGGGTAATCCAATATCGAAATTTTTGTTCAGGATGAAATAAATTGGCGATATTTATTGCCTTCCTTTAATAAAATATGCATACGATTTTTATCTAGGTACATTTATTTTGAATGTAGATGTTGATCTAATCACTTTTAGTGATTTAGGAGCGTTTTGAAATATTTAAGTGAGTGTTTGGAATGAATGAATGGAGCGCTGAGTGCGCGAATTAGAACAGCTTTAGTTGAGATGAATGTTAATTTCACGATGTAATCAAGTCTAAGATCCATTTCAGCTGGAATCCCAGTTGTTTGCGGAGAAAAGAAAGCGAAAGGATGGCAAAGATGAATTCAACGCCGCCAAAAGGACTAACCACTTATATTCTGCTCGTGTGTTGGATATGGCGAAAGGACGAAAACGTCCTCTTCGGGCTGCAGCTTTGGCCAAAATAAAGATGAAGCCGAAAGCAAGACGTAAGATGTAGTTTATAATTTACTTAGAATATTCCAAAGACTTTGTCATGTGCATAGCTTTTTTTTAAGATACCCAAATTCAAAACTATACAGCATTAGCTAATCATAGGATAAAAACTAAGCATATTATACTGTCCAGATTTAGTTTATGAAAATAAACAAATAAATATTTACTCTATTATTCATACCGGCATCATTTCTGTTTACCCGGTTTGAGTCGAGCAAGTAGCATACATTTATACACATACATTTTAAAATACGGAAAATCAAATAAACTATGCATTGTTCACGAAATATCTGAAAAATAACAGCCCCAGAACAAAAGAAACAACATAAAACCTATCAATATTTCATATGCAGCAATGGCAAACACACCGGATACGGACGGCAGAGCCACCCAGACGAAGGACATTTTAATACAAGTAGAAGAAGCCGATGTGGAGGCGAAACGAAAGACAAGGTTCGCTGACGAAGAGGAGGTGGCTCCGTCTAAAACACCCAAACCGGAGGATAAAAAGGCGAAGGTAACTATATGAGCATGTGCGTGTCATTTCCAACAATTCGAAAATTTGGCGAAATGCAATCATTGAGAAGTGTAGAAAGCCACATACTGTAGATAATAACTAAGCTGATGGTCTACACATACTTTGAGAACTTATCTATCTACTATACGCATTGAAAAGACTCTGGACTGAGTCTTTGCTTTGTGCATATTTGAAATTGTTGGAAATTTCACGCACATACTCAATTATATTTTGTTTACATTCTTAGACATGTGCAACGATATATGGATGTCCAAGTTTAAGTGAGTGGTGTAGGTACATTTAATCTGTACAGGTTCATGTGAAAAGAGAAAATTGACCTTTGACCGCCTACTTAAACAAGTTTATCTTTATATTTGTATGAGGTTCTCGGGCCCATCATAATATTTAAATAATCATCTCATGTAATACCTTTATTTGACATAAATCTTCAAAGATGTTGAGTTTTGTCTGCAATAAGAATGAAATAGGCATTAATATAAGATAAGTTTCAGAAACAAGCTAAGAGAATCAAATTTTCCCTGACAGTGAAACAAGGGTTATTATTATTATTTTTATTTCACATTACTTTACAAATGTGTGTTCTGTGGTCGAGCAACACGAAGGACGAAAGATGAAATTCGCAAGCTATTCTAGAATCCTTAAATCAAAGTATGTAATACACTTTTTACTCCATCTGGCCTGACCATAGAGCACCCATTCAAAATTTTGTTTGTTACATAAGTAAAGTGCTTAGACTTTGCAATCAGATTTGTCTTTTGCAATATTTTTTATCAACAGAAACTTGAAGACGTAGAGACACTTAGTGATATTGTAGATAATGAAAACGCAGTTGACGATTTGTCTGACGAGGACACTAAAGAACCCCGATTAATCTTGCCAAAACTTGTGCCAGACAAAAGTCCAAAGAAAAAAGTAAGTCTCCAATTTAATTGGTAGAAAGGCATTTTTTGGATAGCGGGTGCTCTGTGGTTAGACGGTGAAGAAGGTATTGCCAAATACGACAGTCTTGAAATGCCCCTTATTGACCCTAAAATTTCGGACATACAAGTCTAAACAATCATTGAGGACCTGATCAAACCGTTCCCCAGTGGAATGAATTGACCGGGTTATTCAACGATTGCTTTTCACAAGGCATCATTAAAAGACATTATATGATTCAATTCTGTTCCTTAAGGTAGAAGACCCATATTAGTTCCGAAATGTTTCGGGAGTAATGAACTTAAACAGTTTTACCGAGGTTTCCTTATGATTTTCATTAGGAAACCTCGGTTTCCATTGCAAAAGAACATGTGGTCCGAAATGTTGCGGAACTATTACGGATCCACTACCTTAAGGGTAATAAAAGACAAATTGTCTGAAACTGTGTGGTCCGAATTATTAGGGTTTGTATGTTTAAAACAATTACAGTATGGGAGACTTGGCAGGGTTTTGTCAACATTATCACCGAGACGTAGAAAGAGAAGACAGGAACAACTTGCAAACCAGAAGAAGGAGAAAATGATCATAACGCGTTACATACCGTACAATAAAACCCCGTTCATTAAACGAACTGTGATATTCCGTCCGTTCTCTTCTGTGAGAAGACCAAAAACAAGGCACAAATCTTCACCACCACCACAGAGGCCCGTGTCCAAAACACTGCCATCTTTTGTTCATCGAATCAAAAAGCCATCCACTTCACAAAGACCTAAGTCTAAAACGTGGTCAGCGTTAGTCCGCCGTATACAAAAATCCCGCCAAAATCAAGTGTCACCCATGCCATCTGTCCCTATGTTACGGCATAAACTACACGGTAAGGATGTGCTTTGCTTATCTTTCGACATTTACTTTTGCTTATTTCTACAACGAAAACTTAAAGTATACGAACCTTATTTTAGAAGGTAATCTTTTGTATGGTGTTTTATTATATTAGAACTACTTTTTCTAGACACTAAATTAGATTAAATTTGTGGCTTGTAGTCTATTCTTAAATATATTATACTATATTATACTATTATTTACATATCTTGATATACACACATGTATATCATAATGATATCGGTTTCTTACTTCATAATTATTGCCTACAAAGCCATACTGCATAACTGATTACAAGAAATAAATATTGCTTTCGATAGAAACATCTTGCAAAAAACCACAAACCCGCTTCATTTATTCAATTTCTTAAACTTTCGGCTACCTTAATTTGTTTCGTATTTCAGCGTCCGAAAGATCGATTTTTCCTCGGCAAGAGCCCGCAAACACCAAGTATGCCCCACAACACGCGTTTCATGCCTCCTAAGGCGAAACGCAAAGAAGCTGAAGAACCAGAATTCTCCGAGCCACTTCCGCTCATGCGCAGTAAATCTAACTTTGATAATCTACCCCCACTGGCTAGAATTCACAGAAAGGACAACCCTAAAGCCTGGAAAGATGCATTTGGAGATAAGAATGGAATGGAGAGTATGGATATTGAGACGTTAAAGCAACAACTACCAGAAAATAGGTGGAAAAAACTGCTGGAAGAACTCTATAGGGACAAGAAGTATTTCGACTATGTTAAACGTAAGTCACGATTCAATCACTTGCCCGTTAATAATTGAGTCTGAACATGATATTTCCAACAGTGTCACATAATCGCAAACGCAAAGACTCTACAGTCTCAACTATGTGCTCTGTTGGTTGATAAGGTATTAATCATCTTTTGGCATCCAATAAAAAGAGGATATTGGGTAAGTGGTCATTGAATACGGATGTATTAAACGAGTTATCTATAAACTGATAAAAACGAGGCTGTGCCGAGTTTTTTTCTGATTTTAGATGACGAGTATAAAAAATTCGTTATTGTATGAGCAACAATTTGATATTCTATTTATAACATGACCTAAATGTTCGCAAAAAATCTAGGAAATTTCAGATATTTATGAGTCCAAGTTATTCCGCGATACATATAACGCCTTTTGCGAATCGACGTCATCAAATGCATTATAAAGTCATTTTCACGACGAAAATATAATAGTGCAATACGATCTTAACTCATCTGCAGCTATTCCTCTAGTGTAATAACACCCGTGTAATATCAAAAATATTCAACGGGTCTATTTCACACCCCGACGTAGGTCATATTGTTATGTTCTTGTCTAAGCTGCTCACAGTCTGTATCTTTCTCACAATTTCATGTCTAATTGTTGATACTTACTATACTGGAAGCATATTGACCTGAACCTGGCTATCTGTCACAAAAGATGGACATTAGCCAATTTCGCGATACAAAGCTCTAAAATATCAAAGGTAGCATTCAATACAGATTATCTTTTAGCCGCAAAATTCCAAATACCTATTTTGTGAAATACTTGGACATTCTGTAAGAAAACAGCTCATGTTTTATTCGCATCATTTAATGTTATCAATAGCAAATATGTTAAATTCAATGATTTAAACATTTCGATGTATTATGTATTCGATTACGCAAATGCCATAATATTTTCAACAAAATTATTGAGTCTCTTCAATTCACTTGCCTATCGTATTTGTGTTGCTTTGGAAATATATGAGCCTGTGCGAGGGATTCCCAACAATTTCAAATGTGCGCAAAGCAAAGACTCTGACAAGCCTGTGCATCCGCACAGACTGACCAGAGTCTTCACTATGCGTTTAGTGGAAAGATAAGGTCTAAAAGTATCTGTAGACCACCAGAAAAATTAATATGTACAGTCTGTGGCTGTCTAAGCTACCCAATGTTTGCACCTCACTAACATTTCAAATTGTTGGAAATGTCACGCACAGGCTCATATATCTAACAACACTTCTTTTTAATTAATTTATGTTCTCTTCCTTCAGAATCTACGTCTGCGAAGGACGCCGAGCTATTTTCGAAAGCAGACGAAAGTTTACAGTACCTATATGGTCGTGCTTTATTCTGGGAACAGCAAGAGCCAGTTCCCGTTCGACCACCATCGCATGTCAAACGTATGTACTCGAGATACGATCCACCTAAATCCTCACCCAAGAAAATCCAGAGAAGCTCAACAACGATGTCAAGAAGCGGTCACAGACAAATACCACGAACTCCTTCTACACAGATCAGCAAAATGAAGCGTCGCGGTACAGCGAGTAAGAAAGAGAAGGATGAAGCTAATCTAGAGATTTCTAATGGAGTTATTCCAGCAGTGTATTTTGAAGGTGGAACACAGACTGACTTTTCTCCCATTCCACCATTGACTCCGCTAGAGTTTGAACATTATATTGAACGTGTATCTTTACCGGGTTCTACTATTGACGAAAGAAGTGTAGACGATAACATACAACCTATTACTAAAGAACTGACTAAAAGTGATATTAAACTTGTAGAAGTGGACGATGGCTTGGAGTATTTTGGCGATGAAGAAGCTAATTTACCTGCAAATGAAGATGTGCTTGTTGCTGTTTGATTTATTTTTATCTTGTTTTCCTATTTTCGACAACTGAGTCGTTTACGTAAAGGTGACGTAAACTCGTCAAAGATGAACCAGTGATTTATTACCATACTCTTTTCAAGGGTTTATCAAAAATGTAAAATTATGGTTGTTAGAAGCATGATTGAAAATCTAGATACAAAATGATGAGTGCCCTACTATACCATTTTTAGACAAGTGTTCATACTCATATATACTATGGATTAATGAATTAGATTTCAAAAACTTTTGAGTATACTTAACACATTAGTGGGCATTTTATGCTGTATTTTTGTTATCATGTGATTTGCTTTTCAATTCATTCAAACGCAGATGGTAGATGAGTTTGAATTAGATGAAGGAAGTTTATGTTTTGTGAAGAAAAATCTTTGTTGATAAACAAAATTCACTTTGATTTGTCTATGCCTTAGCCTATATCGGTCAAACCCTTAATTTGAGCTTCTTAAGAAAAATACAAAAGGAAATTAGATTATTTAAACTTTCTATAAGAAAATATCAGAGTCGCCAGAGAGAAAGTATTATCAACGGCGCTTTAAACAAATCTTCTAGAGTATTTTATCGGTAAGAAGTTTAAACATATCTCTAAAACACTTTGTCAAACGTTAAAGACTTTTTTCCGATTTTGAAAATTAATGCCAATTACATGTATTATCTTTTAAATAGCTTCTTAGATTATATCTTCGGTATTAACAAAGTCTGGCATTTTGAATTTTAATGGAATTTGTAATGTAGTTTTGAGTAAGAATTTTCATTTTCTCGATAGTTTAAGAAAGATGATTTACGGTGAAAATACATGTATGCTAGTGATTCGTGCACTGACAAATTTTTTGCAATAGTAATTATCGCATGAGTGTTGTCGTCAGAATGGTTTGTGAGTAGTGTTTTCAGTTTCTCATCTATTTATTGTATTTTACATCATACTTTGTCTCTGTTGCTATGAATAAATCAAACTTTCACTGATTAGTTCTACTTTACATTTGAAAGATTGTATTCCGATGACACTTGCTGTAGGTACCCACTCGATCCGTCCTGTCGAAAAAATTCAAGTGAGAACCGATACAAGAGGGTTTCACTGAAAAATGAATATTTCAGACCGCTGTTATTCCCTCTTATGTGAACCCCTGAAAAATGCCAATTTTATCTTAATTATAAGAATATAAAAAAAACCCTAGGAGTATATTTTAATATTATTAAATCATATAAAATGATGGGGGGAAAAAGATAACGGGACGTGAAAATATCAGAATTGGGTGTTTGAGAGCGATTCCATAAGCTTGAGCTTTCGTCGCAATCGAACTAAAATAAATTTGTATAAACTGAAAAAAAAAAAAAAAAAAAAAAAAAAAAAAAAAAAAAAATAGATAGCCTATTAAAGCTCGAGCCGAATAAATGAAATGTTAATTGCACAAACAGAGGTCGTTTCGAAAGTACGAAAAACCATCGATCCCGATAAAAACTTTCGGCAGTCGTCCGAAAAATCAAGTACACTCTGTCTTACAGAATTCGTATGTGATACGTCACGCGAAAAGGGAACGTCTGGGAACTCTGTAAAATGAATATTTGAAAAAGATGTTGGGTCCAGCATAGTTCATGCAGAGGTCGCATTTGAAATACTCTTTCACAGGAAGGTATATTGATCAGTCAGAAAATAAGTACACTGCGAAAAGTTTCGACCCTAGTCAGTCTGCGCAGTCGGCGCAGTCTGACTTGGGTCGACACTTTATGCACTACCCAGATGGCCCCTTTTCGTGACGGGTCACATTTTAGAAAACCAGGGCTAGTTGACCTGTGTCTGCACCTTTTAGCTCACCCGAGCAAAACGTGCTCAATGGTAAGGTTTTAGGATCAGTCCGAGTCCGTCATACGTCGTGTGATGAGCGTCGTCCGTCGTTATAAATACAGATGTGACCCGTCACGCGAAAAGGGACCATCTGGGTTGTGCGTAAAGTGTCGACCAAGTCACACTGCGTGAATTGCGCAGACAGACTAAAATCGAACCTCTTGCACTTTGTTTATTATCTGAATCTAGAGTTAAAAATCTACCTTCCTGTGAAAGAATTTTTGAAATGCGATCTCTGGTTCACATACACTATAGATCCACAAGAAAAATTGAGGTTCGAGAAACCGTTATCTCCTGTCATTTTCAATGTAAAATTGATCTCTCACTTGAAATTGCTGGTCTATAGAACCAATCTCTTTTTCCAATATTCATTTCAAAGAGTTCCGAGATGGTCCCTTTTCGCGTGACGGGTCACAATTATATAAAAATCTTGAAACTACTCGGTCAATTTAAATGAAAAATTTCCAGAATGTTATTTGGGTGATCCTTTAAGAATTATTTTCTCGGAAATGTGATTGGCCCGTGAATATGGGCAGAGCAGAAAGGGGCCTTTAACTATAAATCTTTGAACGACATCTGCTCCTCATGCACTGATCCGTTTTCAATCGAATGTTGCCAGAATGTTCCTTTGAATACCCATTTTCTTTTGTTTGCTAGGAAATTTTTTGAACGAAATTTCATCCTGAACCACTTGGTCAATTTTAATGCAAATTTGCAAGAATATTCCCTGCGAGACCTGTTTCAAAAATTATTTTGGAAACTTGATTGGCCCATACAGGGCATTTTTTTCACTAAGACAATATTTGAGCATTATTTCCTGATCCAATGGACAATTATTAATCAAACTTTGCCAGAAAGCTAATTAGATGACATCCACATGATCAATTAGGAAAATACGATGATTTATTTATAGACAGAGGAGGGGGGGGGGGGGGGTTAATATATCATCGCTAATTTTGTCCACATTGGACATTATCTGGACGAAATTAGCGGTTTGTATTACCTCCCTTAAATGTTATTAAAAATCGCCCCACAAACTAATTCAATATCATTCTTATGTCATTCCAAAACCGCTTAACTTGTCTGTTTCATGGTGTTATGAACTGTCTGCCCATCGTGCATACAACAAAGTTGCTTACCGCCTTGAAATACTTGAAAAATGCATTGCATACAGTCAAAATTCTAAAAATATTACTGGTGGATAGAAATATAAACAAATCGCTACTGTCAATCTAAACATCGACTGACCAATAAAAAGTGACCCGTCACGCGAAAATGGACCATCGGAGTAGTGCGTAAAGTATCTACCTAGTCAGACCGCGCAGGCTGACTTTGGTCGGAAGTTTGCGTAAAAAGCTAATTTTCTAAACCAATATTGATGAATCTACCTTTCCTTATTACCTGTACTATAACCAATCATGTTTTCAAATATTTATTTTAAGGAGTTCCCAGATGGTCCGATTTCGCGTGACGAGTCACGAATACTTTATTATCGTGGGATGACTGTTGAACGTCATCATTTTCAGCCCTTTAATTGAAAACATTTTTCGTTGTACATCTTCAATGTATGTTTGTCTTGATATAATTCATAATTCGAAATTTTAGCATGCATGTCAAAGATTAGGATCAAATGGTTAAACATAATGAATTCTCTCGAGTAGTTTCAGCAAAGGGGGTTTTCAAATGAGGAGTTCACACACAGACTCCCAACGGAAATTTGTTTGTTTGAATGGAGTTTTACTCCGGTTTCAACATTTTTCAGCCATAACGCGACGGCTGGGAACAATGGGTTCCTGGTATTTCTCTCACCAGTACAACTATCACATCCTTTCCTAGACTCAATCTGCTTTCTCATATAGATCTCACAACGGAAAACACACCCTGACATAAACCTCGCCGTACTTCGTCAATAATGCTTTTTGATTGGTCTAAATAAGGAAATATGGGGTTCATCTCAGAAAAGGTAAAAACAATTCTCAATTATCAGGTCAAACTGTTTTTGAACAAAGAGAATATACACTCATATTTTATATGATAGAAATAAATACGATTCATTGATTCAATTCTGAAATGTTGGTCTATATAGAAGTCAAACGGACTATAATTAAATTATGATGAACCCTCCTTACTGAATTATATTTTTCAAATATCAATTTCCAATATTCGGCCAACAAAAAATAAAAAAGAATACTGGAAAGCTGTCAGAAGCATTGTACTAAGTCTTTAAATTGAAAAATTCATGATTAACGTGAACCAAACAGTTTCTTGTAAAAATTACAAATATTACCATAATAAACAGTAGGCCATAATAAGTAATTATGAGTTGTGATTATATATAAGTTTAAAGAAACATTCTCCTTTGTTCTAAAAGATTAATAATCTATATGATAATTGTTGAATTTAATACGGAACCTCATCTTTTATAAGGAAACGGGTAATTTAATTTTGGTTTTATTTCTGAAAAGAGATGTTTGAGAATTCTGATGACAAACATAAGACAATCTGTTTTGTGGCTTGCCATCATTGTGCTCAATCATATGAAAAGTAAATTTCAAAAAAAAAGAAACAAACAAAAAGAAGAAGAAGAAAAAAAAATCCAAAAAAAAAACAAAAAACAAAACAAAAACAAAAAAAAAAAAAAAAAAAAAAAAAAAAAAAACATGTCATCAATTTTGCATAAAACAAAAAAAAAAATTATAGAAGATGAGGTTTTTGGAAAATTAGACGTCCAAGATAACAATGATAGCGTGGAATCATTCGTGTAAAAGAACTTGATTATTTAAGAATTAATTATAAAAACAAAATAATAATAAAAACGAAACAAAATAACGTATTGGCTCGATAAATGGTCTCCATTAAAATTGTTGTTTTACTATTTCCTGTAAGCACATACCTTTCTTTGGATTCCATTGATTTACAATCGTACAAATGAAAATAGACAAAAACAAAACAAAAAAAACGCTTTTAATTCATTTCTTCTTCTGATCTACATCAAAAATATATTAAGCTAGAAAGAAATCGCGATTTCACTGACAAATTGAAATAATGAGAGTCTGATTGGTTTTTGAAGAAATGGGAAGTTATTTTCAGAACTTGTATGTATATTTTATCGAAGGGGGGGGGGGGGGGTAAAAATATCGCTTATTATGTTCATCCTGAACAAATTAGCGATACCGGAATACCTCCCTTTAATTTCACTCAAAACTCACTCTTTGCACTCATTCCATTTCATTCAAAAGTCATTCCCTAGTTCAATTTTACGATGTTGGTAACTGTAAGTATGAGTTGGTGCCATATAACCATAAAAACGATCCCGGGACAACCGACGCACTTTCAACTACGATTTAACAGCAATGGTAAAGAGAATGGATTAAGCGTATGTCAAGTTATTATTTTTCGAATGCTATTTAATGGTAAAATCAAATAACTCAAAATCATGTAGTGTCCTTGGTCTAGAGATAGAGTGCCTGTCTCTTGACCAAGAGATCCCGAGTTTGATTCCGTTGAACGGCTATCAGTCTTGTCTCTTTTATAGTCCCACACATTCCGCGTGAGTACTGGTAAAACTTTTATGGAACAGAATCGAGAGGTTTTGATTAAAGTGGTAAGAACATGTTTCCCAATTAATGGAAAAAGAAAAAAAGCATTAGACAGCGAAAACTATCGACCATGATCTACATGCATAGCTCGCGAGGAGACTGTTTGCACCTCAAACATGGTCTTTTTTCGGTAAATGGGTTACATTTATTAAACTGCAAAGGAAATTCTGGTCATTTAATTGGCTAAAAAGCCAAGAACATAATTTCATATCTATCGATATCCGAAGGTAACATCATTCCTTTCGACTATTTGTAGACCTATGTGGGATAGTAGTTGGAGGCTAGTAAAAGATGTTATGGTTGCACTGGCGTGAGAAATACTAGGACTCTATTGTTCGGTGCTCCAGCTACCGTGATATAACTGTAAACCCTATACCAAAAACAAACAAACAAACAAACAAACAAACAAACATCTATTAAACAGATTTACGGAGAACTCCATTGATGGTTGACGGGATACTATTTAAAAATTTCTTTTGGGGGTTTCATATATCCTTTGGTTGTTATTTTACCAATGTAAATGTAATGATGATCGGATCAAATTCCTTTCTCATTTTTTGGTATTTAATACCGTATAATGTTAAGCAAGTGGCGCATAACTTTGAAATGTTATATTACATGAAAAAATAACCTCTAATATTCAAATATATGTCACATCGACATACATTTACAACCCTTTCACATGATAGTAGTTTCGAAAAAAACTTTTTCCATATGCTAACTAATTAAGCGCATTGTAAATCTGATAACAAAAGCTAAGTTATGATATTAATTTCTACAATCAATATACAAACTTTTTTAAGCGAACGCTTTGCTATGAACATACGACAGTATAGTTAACAACATCATGAACGTGACCAGATGAATGATTTTTGAATGACTTTTTGATGAGATTGAATGAGTCTGTGGAATGAGTTTTGAGTGAATTTAAAGGGAGGTAATCCACTATCGCAAATTTTGTTTAGGATGAACAAAATTGGCGATATTAATTACCTCCCTTTAATATAATATGCACATAAGTTCTATTAATAGCTTCATTTTTCTTCAAGAACCGATTAGACGCTTACAATTACAAAATGTCAGTGAAATCGCGCTTTTTTCAACTATATGAATTTTTCAAGAATTTGTTGATTGTATCTTTTTCAGGGAATTTGGAGCGTTTTGAATGGTTTGAGTGAGTGTTTGGAATGAATGAATGGAGCGATGAGTCAGTGATTTAGAATGGATTTGATTGAGATGAATTTCAATTTCACGATGTAATTAACTGTAGTGACTTTCTCCTTTCAAAGTCAATGATCTTGCCTTTTAAAAGAATGGATTTTGTGTTAATAAGCAGGCTGGGGACCTTCTTATACTAAGTCTGGTTGTCCCGAATTTCAATTTTGTACTTGAAAAAATCATACGAGTATACTTATAGTTTATAACATCAAGTTCGGAACATCGTGAATTAAACAAGTTGAATGACTTTAGAATGAACTTAAAAATGAAATTGAATGAGTTCGATGAGTGAGTTTTGAATGAATTTTAAGGGGGGTAATACAATATCGCTTATTTCGACAAAGTTGGCTGTATTTCATTACCGCCTATAATTAAACCCATTGTCATTTCTGTTTGCTAAGCAATCTCTGAGAAAGGTTTTATTATCGTGGTCCCTGTATTTCAGAAATCTCTAACAGAACTCTGGTAGATCCAATCTCCTAATTGTTCCTGCACTTGATGACTAAACAGTGCAAACTGTTTGCCAATTTTACCCCGCTTTGCACACAAGTGCGCGTGCAAAGCGGGATATAATTGCCGAACTGTTTGTTTCGTGCAAAGCGCTAAAAGTGTCTACCATTTTCTGCGCAAACATTGTAATGAAACCTTGGGTTGGCCTATGCTAGATCCAATCTCCATTTAGATTATCCCTTGCACGCATTAAGCAGAAAATCGCATGACGGGTCACAAATACATACATCACATTGATTGTCGTCCATTCCACTTCTAAAACAATTTCAAACTTATAATAACAAAGATGTTGTTCGATTTCAAATGCCTGGTTCACTCGTGACGGAAAATCCATCTCTGTCAAGTTATGAAGTTGTCACAAATTCTCAGATATAAACATAAGTCGATTTTATTGTTGGCTCCCCGTGGTTATTTCGCAAAAACTCATAGTTGCCAGATGCACTGTTTCTATGCCCGTCAACAAAAGAGTGGTAGAGTACATCTGTTGGCGATAAAACAAACAAACAAACATTACATTAAAAAAGTTCAAAAGTGTATTTCAAAAAGCTTGAAACTTTTGAGAATGAGAGTACATTTATAATATTGTCTAGATCCCTGTATAATTATTGGGCAAAATACTTTGGAAAATAGATATTGTAATAATCTTAGAGAAAAAATTGTTAATTAAGAAATTTAATCGCATTTTTGGAACAATTAGGGCATGTAGACGTTCTTTTTTCATTTCATGAAAATACACATCTTACAACCGCACTTGACAGATGAATCCTAATAATTTTATATTATACGACGTTAAAGCGTTTTCTTCAAATTTGCGAACGTATTTGCGTGACCACCTTATATCATTAAACCATAATAGGCAGAAAAAATGTAGTTCCGTGAGAAAAATACCTATAAACGCGATATTTGAAAGAACAATAACAACATTACATTCAACAAAAGTTCTCTGAATCCACTGATAACGACATTGAATGAGTGCGTGGAACGAGCTTTGAAAGAAATTATAGGGATATAATACAATATCTCGAATTTCGTCCAAATTAGCTATATTTTTACCTCCTTTTAAAAAAACTATAGAAAGAGTTGGTAGATTTGAATGGAAAAATGGAGCGTTTTGTGTGAATGAGTGCTTGGAATAAATGGAGCACTGATCGATTGATAAAGAATATATTAAATGAAGGTAATTGTTAATTTCATGATATTACAAACTGAAACATCACAGGCTTTTTTATTTAAAATGTTATGACCCGTCATTCCAGGGCAAAGAAGCCTGTATTGACCTGATACCACTTGTCTGATTACATAACATCACATCAGACAGTCTGATTTTAGGACCAAAGTGCATACATTTTCACCCGAATTCATTTGATCTTAAATGGTTTGTTATAATAAAGCGCTGAAAATGGTTGCATGATAAAAATAATGACATGTTTGTGTTTTAAATATCAATGTTATCTGGTCTGGGCTGCGAGAAATTATCATGACTCGACAAAGCCGCGTCATGATAAATTCTCCCAACCTCGACCAAATAACATTAATATTTTAAGACACTGTTAGTCTTTACAACTCTTCCTCAAATAAGCTCTCGTACATACTTCTCTTAATAAACGCCACTGCTATGATGACTGTAACAAGCATTGAACACCCAATAATTACGATGAATATTACTGCAGTATTCCTATTCGATCTTGTTCCATCTGGAAAAAGAGCAAATGTAACCCGTCACACGAAAAGGGGCCATCCGGGAACTTCGTAAATAAACATTAGATGAGATAAGTTCAAGTACATGCCAACCATAGGTCGCTTTTCAAAATTCTTTCATAGGAATGTAGATTATTCTAGGTTTAGAAAATTAGTAAAGTGTAAAAAGTTTCGACCCAAGCCAGTCTGCGCAGCCCGCGCAGTCTGACTAGGGTCGACACTTTATGCACTTCCCAGATGGTCCCTTCTTGTGTGACTGTTCACAAATGTTTTTGAACAAGAGGGTCGTTGGCCCTGGATCGCTCACCTGAGAAAATAGCTCTTTAACCTAGATGTGTCTAAGCAACACAAGAAAACGAGATTTTGACGTTTATAACCATTTCAGCTCTGTTCACTGAAACTCTTTCTACCTAATTGGGTCGAAATTGGCATTATGGCTTTAAGCCCTCTCCTAGTGCTCTGCCCCTGGAATGCTAACATTAATTGCTTTAAGTATTTTCGTAAAGGTATATTTGAACTGATAATCCATGCCAAATAAAAAGGCCGTCAGCCTTCTGGTTTTGACAAAGACATTTTAAGACTTTAACATAGCCTCGATACCTACAACATCCATTCGGTGGTCTGACCTTGGTAGCCAAACAGGTATATGAACTTATGATTTAACCAATTATAAAGGCTGTTGACATGTGAGTACTGCCCCCTCCCCCTATTTCCTTGCACCTGGCTGCTCAAGAGTCATGATGTTATCTATTTACATACAGGTCGTTGAACTATTTCATGCCAAATATACAGGCTGAACATGTCTTATTTGATCCTATCCGCTTTCCCAGTGTTCTTCCCTGGTCACCACCCAGTCATGAATTTAGATAATTAAATTAAGCTTTATAAGTTGATAATCAAAGACAGATTTTAAGGCTGTGGGGTTGTATGGCTTCTGGGTCAGCATAAGAAGAGATTTTAAAGATTTCAAAATTGATCCAAGTTTGATCCCAATTGACCTCTCCCTTCCTCAAATGTTCTGCTCTTGCTGGTTCAACACTTATGATTTTAGCTATTTCAATCAAGGTTTATGAGCTGATGATCCATGCCAACTTTCAAGGCTACAGGGCTTCTGGTTTAAGTGATAAAGAGATTTTAAAGATCTCTAATTTGTTCCAAGTCCACCCCCTCCTCTCTGTTGCTCTACTCCTGGTGGCCAAACAGTAATGATTTTTGCTATTTTGATAAAGGTCTTCAGCTGAAAATCTTTGCGAAATTTCGAGGCTTTATGGCTTCTGGTTTAGAAAAAGAAGATACTTGAAATTAGCCTAAGTCCTAATCGGTCTAGTAGTTTAGGAGGTGATGGTGTTTGAAGATTGTTGACGGACGCCGGACGGAGGGTGATCACAATAGCCCTCATGAGCACTTCGTGCTCAGGTGAGCTACAAATATAACACTTTTAACCATCGCGTTGAAAATGAATTGTTAGTTTACATGAAAAAATTCTAATATCTAGTGAGATCCTATATATAACTAAGGCCATTCGCTTGAAATTCCAAATAGATGCTTTTTGCCAAAAAGAGATCCGTATGCAGATGTCTAGCCCTCGGCTGTTTCAATTTTGCTATTTTGATACTGTATATATATAATCCACGTTTCAAGAGTAAACCGTTATTATTACCAAAGTAATTATAAATTGTCAACGTGTTTTGTAGCAACGACAACGGCGACAGCGCAGACGACAAAAATGATTGATATAGTAATGCATCGGTTTTTTCCGAAAGCAGCCGACCTTATAAAGGTACCTCTACCTTCATTTTGAGGCATAACTGGAAAAAATCTTCTGAGAAATTATGTAAACTGGTAGCCCGCTGTCTGAGAGACTAGTATCGATAGATCAGAGGCAGTTACATAGTCTACGAATTATGTCCCTCCTCCGGTTTTTGTAGACACCAAAACAAAGTGTAATTATAAGTTCTATATCGTTGAAGCAGTGATTAGTGAAAAACGAAACTAAAACATGCAACATTGGACATTGTCACAGAAAAAATGCTGTGCTAGATTTGACATACCAAAATGATATGCTCATTTTTTCGATTCAAAATCATGGCGTCCTCGACTCCGTTATGGTTAAAACAGAAATATGGCCTCAAATAACAGAGATATGTTTTTTTTTCTTTCTTTCTAAAAGTACTTGTATGGCAGGAATTCGTTTCACTTATTACCTTATTGACATTTGATAGCTCTTTCGAAATATATGTGATCGAAACATACCATTTGATAAATTCTGGTGTTTTCCATAATAAATACATTGTAGAGCCATTCCTGGTGAAACTTAAAGCAGTTTAAAAAAAAACCGAATAGACCGGAAGTCTCTGCTGAGAAAACATTTTTTCTAAAATTTGTACCTTTCTCTTTGAATTGGCAACAATTTTCCTTAACTGTGAATTTACCATCCCTCTCAACCTGCAAAAAGTATGGCAGAAGAAAAAATATAACATGTGACCAACCAGGCGGATAGGGGTCATCTGGGAAGTGGTACAGTTAGTAACATCGTAGAATTGACCTTCGTCTCAATCTAAGCCATTCTAATTCGCCAACTCAACGCTCCATTCATTCATTACAAACACTCACTAAAACCATTCAAAAACGCTTCAAAATCAATATCAAAGGACTGAAGGTCCCGAAAGTCGCCATGAGAATGATACCATGATATTTTGGAACTTTGGTTAGTTGTGATCAATAACTCAGATTTTGAGCTAAGAATAACCCGACAGTATTGTTTACAGGCAAACAGATGATAAGAGATCACAATAGCTCACCCCAAGCACTTACAAGCTCCTTTTGTTCAGGTTGCTGTTCAATTTCAGATGCTAATCCTTTTCTATCAATTCAAGGGTTCTGTGTGGCAGATTCTAAGCAGAATCTGACTGATCGAAAGTAGTTTTACAGCACTTTTAACAGTATGTCATATTGTGATGGATGCAACACCTACACATCGATTCCCACCACTATTACCACATCCTCTCTGAGTATCCAGTGTTTTATTGCACTTAAGTTTATGATTATAAGCAATTAACAAAACGGCGAAATTTTGGGGTGATACAATTTGAAAAGAGTTGCAGACGACAAAAAATATTATATCAACCCTTTCCCAAACAACAACATTTTTCTCACTTTCAATTTCAAACTCCTGAGAATCAAAATCCAAAGTCAATTTCCAGTTCAAGATGTATCAATTGTCAAATGTTATTCATAGTAAATATCAAGTTAAAACAAAAACCTGGTTCAAATTCCTGATAATGTTCATTAGTGCATGTAGATCTAGTTTTTATTTCAAACTTCAATGATCAAGACAGTTCAAATTAATATAAGCGGTTAGCGGTCCAAGCAATTGGATAGATATGCAAAGTATAAACACTACAAAAATTCCAACCTCTGAATAATCGTATCTTTTGAAAAAAAAATTAAAATAAAAATAAACGAGCTTATCACTTCAGTTCAAAACGAAAGTAAAACCTAGCTGACTGATTTGACATCGATGTTCAGAATTTAATTCCGTTCGCAAATAGCACTCTTGAATTCTTATCAACAATATCTTTACTTGACCGGTTCAATGTAAACCGATATCGTGTAGAATTGAAAAGTTGTGTACTTGATTATCAAAGTCGTAGTATCATAAGAGCGGTTACAAAATAAAATTAGGTCAATACAATGGAAGCCCTGGGCTCAAGCACTATCAGATTTTTTTCTTATATAAATTGCCCTCGCACTAATTAATTCATCAAATACATTGAACGAATATTTGCGTGGAAGTGAAATACAAAGCGGTACCGTTTTTGTTTAAATGTATAAATCTGGGGCGTCAATCTTTCCAATATGGCGGCCTACGGCTACGGTTTGAGAATCGCTAGAACGATGTTTTTGAAAGGCTAAATCAATTATGTGGATGGAAGTTTTCCGTTAAATTCAACGTTGATTGGTGAATAAATAAAACAGACGGACAAGCCAAAACAATTTGTCTACTCACCTAGTGATTAAACGTGAAATACAAAGATCGATGATTTTACTGTCAGCTTGTATTTCCGTCCTCCTCGCTTCGGAAATGGCACGCTATGACGTATTCATGCGCATTTTCGAGTTCAAAGTAAGAACAACGACCCAATTCTTCAGTTTATTTTTATTACTACGAAAAAAAACCAACATATGTTAATGATGATAATATATTAGAACTCGGAGTTTTTGTCGAAAAAGAACGCAAACGAAATGGACTACTTTTTTCAATATATGAAAAGGCCATTAATATTCATAATTTCTAACTCATCAATATTCATGAAAGAGCACTTGCCAAAGGTGCTGGGGATTGACAATAAAATTTGTAGAATCCTCGGCGTACTAATTTTGCAACTCAAATTTACTTTTGACATCAAGATATCCATTATGAAGTTTTTATAAGATTGTGTTCATCTTCAAAAGGAAAAATATAAGTCAAAGTATTACATTAAACAAACAAAATAGCTGTTTTTTTAAACTGTCTGCACTACTTTTTGGTGTCATTGGGTCCGGTGCAAAGAGATAGAGTAAATTCCAGAAAAAAGTAGTTCTTTGCCTATACCAGTATACAGACACCATGTAGACTATCACCATGTACACCCTTCCAGCTAATCGCAATAAGTCTGCCATTTTGACAAATGGCGACTAAAAAAGGACAAGATCATCAACTACATGCAAAAGAAAAAAAATCTAGAAAAAAACCGCGATTTTGCTGATATAATTGAATTCATCTGACTGGTTCTTGAAGAATTGGGTTCAGCAATTTATGGAACTTGTATTTATATTTTATAAAAGAGAGGTATTAAATATCGTTGATTTTGTTCTTCTGAACAAAATAAGCATTATTGGATTTCCTCCCTTTATTTTCACTCAAAACCCACTCATCACACTCTTTCTATTTCATTCTAAATTAATTTCAAAATCATTCCCCTTGTCAATTTTACGAGGTCGTTAACTGTATCAATTTCACGATGCTAATAAGTGTACCATTATGAAAATTATATTTTATCAAAGTCTCGTCCATATATCGATGGCTCATAGCGAAACAGGCCAACTGCTTATAAATATAAAGGCAGACAGCATGTATGCCTCACAAATCGAAAAATGTAATATTAATTTCGCAAAGACTAGAAATCGTACCTTCCTTACCGACTGAGCTTATCAGGTTCGGCTTACCTATAAAGCTACATCTAATATACATGCTTCAACACCAATAAATATTTTTCAACCGATCTCAACTGTTTCAATATTGAAAAGCGATAAATAAAACTTACAGTGATTCCGTAAGAGCCTGTGTGTAAGTCATGAAAATCTGTCTCTCGATCTAGCTAAAATGAACAGATTGAGAGATGAAGAGAATAAAAGTTTTATTTTCACGGTGCTATGAAACAAAGATGCACAAAAACGGAAAAAATCAAAACATTCACACCGTAACTGAATTAAATTGCATCGACCGAAAAAGGAAATATACTTCAGTGTCTTTATTTGTGGAACCAAGCATACAAAATAACGGTTGCTAATTAATTTGAACAGGGACGTATAACCAATATTTTGGGCAAAGCCTGATTTATTTGAGAGACACAAAACTATAGTTGGAACTATTGGCAAATAGAAATCAAAGTATTTGAGATAAACGAAATCCAACTGATTCGAACTCATTCGTTTATAAAAATCGATTGATATTCAAATTCCAATTGAAAATAACAATTGATAATCGCAGGAGAAATTCAAAAATGTATCCAAAATTTGAAAAAAATAACAAGTCTGCAGGAATTGATCATTAATTAATTCATTGATCATTCAATTAATGAATATATAAAAAATCCAGTCTAAAGATGTTACCAGTATATACAAACTTATTCAATGTTATCCTAGATATTGGATATATACCTAAATCATTGGGAGAAGGAATGAAATGATCATACAAATCTACAAAGGTAAAGGTGACCCTTCTTGCCCTACAAACTACAGACCAATAACACAATAATCTTGTATAATTAAACTTTTCACAAGCATTTTAAATTGCAGGCTTACAAGCTTCATTGAGGAAAATAGTAGCCTTCTTGATAATTAAGCTGCATACAGAAAAAATTGCTCTACAGTTGATCATATAATACTCTGAACTCCCTGCATGAAATCCTTCAACATTACAACAAAAAATTATACTGTATTTTCATAGACTTTCAAAAGCTTTTGACTCTATTTGGCACACAGGTCTTTGGCAAAAGCTAGCAAAACAAAATATATCTGGAATGTTTCTCAGAATAATTAAGAGCATGTACTCAAACATAAAATCCTGTATTTCTCTCAAAAGCAATTAGTCTTCCTTTTTCTATAGTAATTGTGGTGTACGGCAGGGCGAAAAATAAATCACCGATCCTATTTTCACTATTCTTGAATGACTTGGAAGAATACCTAAAGAGTTTCAATTGTACTGGGGTAAAACTAAATGACCCCGACATCGAACCAACACTTTATCTAGAAATATTTTTACTAATTTATGCCGATGACACAATTCTATTTTCAGATGACCCAAAAATTCTCCAAAGAAAACTTAATAACTTTGTATATTACTGTGAGGAATGGGAATTAAATATCAATACTG
Source organism: Fragum whitleyi (assembly GCA_948146395.1). Lineage (NCBI taxonomy): Eukaryota > Metazoa > Mollusca > Bivalvia > Cardiida > Cardiidae > Fragum > Fragum whitleyi. The sequence continues at coordinate 28,336,109 of OX411549.1, read as the reverse complement.
AAAAAACAAAAGTTATGGATTTAGGATCAACATCAAATAATACAACTTTTATAATAATTAATCAAGAATTAGAACAAGTTAAATCATACAAGTATCTTGGTACTCATTTCAGTAGCAAAGGTAATTTTAAACTAAATAAGATGTTTCTTGCACAACAAGCAAAAAAGCAATGCACCTTTTATACAAAAGAATTTACAATCTTGATCTCCCCCCAGATCTAGCATTTAAACTCTTTGACCATACTTCCAATTTTGCTTTACTCTGTTGAAACATGGGGATATGAAAAAATAAATCAACATGAACAAATACATACTAATTTTATCAAGAAAATCTTGCAATTGAGAAAAAGTACTCCAAACTATATGGTCTATGCAGAGTCTGGCAGATATCCATTAGAAATAACTATTAAACGTAGAATGATAGGTTTTTGGAACAAACTAATAGTAAATGGCACAAATAAATTATCAAAGAAATTATACCAATACATGCTTAATATACCTTATTTTAACTCAAAATGGATAAATCACATTCAGTGCATCTTCAATTCATGCGGTTTGAACGATATTTGGCACCTTGTGCAACCACAATGATGTTGGAGATAAAATGCAAATGGTTCTCAAATGTCCCTACCTTCAATCGAGTAGGAAAACTTATGTAAAACAATATTATTACAGGTACCCAAGTAGGCACAAATGAATTGCTCTTATGACAAACGACTCATCGAAGAGCTTAAGAAATCTCTCTAAATTTGTGTCTATCATTATAAAAAAACACAGAGAAATATTCTCCAACTAGTCTTAAACATTTGTTGCTTTGAACTATTTCAGTAATTATTGTACTTACATGTTGATGAGCAAGATGCTTCTTTTTTCCAATTTTACTTATATTTTCAATAACGATAATCTTAGAGCAATATGGAAGCACAATTTGGAGAAAGTCCTCTCTTTTAGCAAAGTGTTAGCCACCATAATCCAGAATCTGATTAATCTCAATACACGGTTCTACTCTTCCACAGAAGAGCCTACAAATTATTTGAAAATTAGCACTGAGGATCCTTACCGTTATATTTCTATTAGCTTGAAAATATTTGATATAATCAACCAGTTTGAATTCAGTAAAAAAATAATTTAGTATAAATAAGGCTTTGTAAACCAAGATCTGACAGCATTTCGGAGCAGGCTGATCTTAATCTATAATGACAGGCACATCTTAACGCTTGTCATGCTGAACTCGGAATATTCCTGTCTTGGCAGGAGCTATGGACAAACGTCAGCCTTCACATGATGTGCAGTCTGATCTTTGCCTATCCCGCCTGTTTTTCCTTCTTTGAAACCAGAAAAGCTTGAACATCTTATTTTCAAAATGAATACCGACTCACATGTAGTGCATCCAGTGTTTTTAACACTTTGATTTTGTAGGGTTGTTTTTTTTCCCGAGATTTTTTATTCAGCATGACAAGGGTTAATATGCAAGAGGAAAATATCAAGAGTATATCAGGGGCACGATGCGGTACTGTGCTAGGTGTATACACACTGTATATGCACCTGGGACGGTCTTGCACTGATCCCTCGATAATGAAATGGGTTAAGTTACTACAGATCTACAGTATGATCTAAACAAAACAAATTATTCAAGATAAGTTATTTTTGCATGAGATAAAATCAACGAGCCTCAAAGCACAACTTCATTTTGATAACTTAAAAAAAGGTTAAATATTCCCCTTAGTAAATCTTGTTTCATTTCGGCAAAGCCGACTGAACAGGGGCACTACAATACAGATAACAACGTAGCTGCATGCTCATAAATACGTGTAAACACATCCGTGTCATCCATGATTTTCCGATTTAGGAGTGGACGACATTTCTACCTTATGAAAACAGATTCTTATATTTCATTTTTTGTTTCAAAATCTTGTTATTTTAGTAATTTGATTATGAGTGTGAGGGTGTTTGAACTCAAACAGTGACAAAATCAAAATCAAACTGAAAGATATTCGATTAGTAACTAAATGAAATTTGTGTCAACCGGATGGATATCCAGTGTACAGAAAATTCATTTTATTTGCCAAGAGAATCTTGAAATACTCACAGTTAAGATGGTTTTAATTCCTTCTTAGTAAATCCATGAAAAAAGAATCACATACAATCAAGTAAAAACGTCACAGTTATTTAATCAAATAGTCTAGAACTTTTTTTATTCGAGTTAAATTAATCCATATTTAATAAGGTTACATGCTTATTTACCGAAATTCCTCAATGTGAAATACGCCATGGTGTGTAATTCACTAGACCAATCAAAAAAGAATGTTCGCCCTATAGTCTTTTTCATCAAAATAATCTGACCGAGGTTATGCCCCCTTCAATTCCGCGATAGCTTTCTGTGACCCCCGTCACTGTCTGAATGTACTTGTATGTAAGCAATGTTATTTTGTAATGTTCGTATATCATATGTTTATGATTTGAACAATAAACTATTTGTATTTGTATAAATAAAAAACTCAACGAGTAAAATTCAAAGAGATAATTACTTTTCAAAATGAGTATATATGTATAGTACTAATAAAATCGCGAAATTGGATCTTGGAATGATATCGAAATGAAATTTGATGAGAGGAATCATGAGTTTTGAATGAAGGTAGAAGAAAGTAATATTATATTGCCAATTTGTCAAACTTGGTCAAAATTATTGATAGTATATTTCGTCCCTTCAAAAAATCGACGTACTTTTCTATAAATAGATTTGTGTGTTTTCATGTACGATTCCAAATTAACACCAGCTAAATGAAACAATGAATAATCAGAGCCTGTGCGTGACATTTCCAGCAATTTGACATGTGAGTACAGGACATGTAAAATACTACTTCACAACAAAACAGGCCCGACAGCCACGTAGTTTAATGAGAAGATTACCTGACTGTCTAATATTACTTTTGGACCGTATCTATCTACAAAACGCAAGGTAAAGACTCTGGGCAGACTGTGCATATGCACAGACTGGCCAGAGTCTTTGCTCGGCGCACATTTGAAATTGTTGAAAATGTCACGCACATGCTCATTTGATAAATTCAACAGAAATTGTAGAGGGTTTTGGGGGATTTTTGGAGCGTTTTTGAACGTTTTGTGTAAGCGATGGGAATGCTTTGAATGGAGCGCTGAGGAGTGACTTGGAATGGTTTAATTCGGTGAGTGTCAATGTCAAGCTTTAATTAACTGTACATATCATTTCCCTCCACTAAGAGATAATCTTATAAGATATATTATATAATAAGATGAAATCTGATGAGATTTACTTGAAGTATGCAAGGGCAGTTGATTTCTTTACTTAAGGAAGTTCGCTCGGCTGTTTCCTACTATTAAACTTTTCTTTAAACCTGATGTTTTAAAAGATCTAAATGTGCTATTTCGATTCCTGAAAAAAATGGGGTTCGTGCTAATTTTTTGGTCAGAGTTGTTTGAAAAAAAGGTACCTAAAACATTTAGTGCCCTTGTGTTTTTGCCTTGAATTTCTTTGAAATAATAAATCCTTAATTTGAAGTAATTGTTTTCCGACAAATAAATATCATGAAAGCCATTGATTTATGCTGTGTTTAAAAAAGATAACCCATCCACTAAAGCCTTCAAAATGTTGAATTTTAATAAAGCAAAAGAAAATTTGGCCCCTTTATTCGATCCTGAAAGAAGTATTTTTTTCCTTCAATTATGAAGGCTACTTATACTTGTTTGACAGCAAAATAAATAAAGTTCAACTGCTAAACTTTTTCTTATACTCTCAACATAAAATTGCGACATAATGAAAAATATTTTGATTAAAAAAAGTGGGGTTACAGCCTTACTGTTTACATTATTTCACGTATTTGTTAAAGCAAATGGAGGGAATTCACATAACATCGTTCAAATTTCAAAACACATTTTTAATATTAGAAATAACAAATCTGTCGGTATTTGGGTTCAGGGATATGAGGTAGGAGTTCTTTTTACCATTTTCATAAGTTTCATTTGCTTTCTCTCCGAAAAAGTGGCAAGGGGTAATGTTGAAGACTTGCTTGTTGTTTTCTCTGAATACTGTAAAATCGGTAAAAATGCCTCCAAAAATTGGCGAAAAAAAACTTTTTAATTTTTACAATTTTTTGCGTGTTTTGTAAAACTTATATGTAGCTCCATCCAAAAACATATTTCCAATTTTTATTCATAGTTTAAAAACGATCACGCAAACGTAAACATTTTTTAATGGCGGAAAACCCAAAGCCGGGTGAGCGGACGTCCTTAAATGGTTTTTTTTTTCTATTTTCCAATATACCATAAAGATTCCAATCAATGTTTGTGCTTTTACACATCTTTTTTTTGGGGACGTCGAATAACCATTAAAACGAGGTTACATCGCTAGAAATTTAATCTAACAGATATCAGAAAATCTAATAGTATATGGCTTCTGCAAAGCCTAGGGGGGGGGGGGGGGGGGGGGGGGAGGGGGTCTTACTCAAATTTTAAGTAAAACAGTAGAATAGGTAACATTGTCTAGGCTATTGTATAAAAGCCTAAGGTGTTTTTTGGGGCGGTAAATTTAGGCCTCTATAATTAAAGAAAATTCGCTATAGAAATGGGCATATCAATTCCTGAAGCTTCAGTGTACCGAAAATGAACCGGTACTCGCATCGGAAGTATGGATCAAGGAACATGATCAATAGCTGCCCTACGTTTGGGATGACCAAACGGTGCAAACAGTTTACCAATTATACCCCGCTTTGCACGTGAGTGTACGTGCAAAGCAGGGTATAATTGAAAAACAGTATGCACCGTTTTGAAATCCTGAACGCAGGGCTGTTCTCTGGAATAGCGATGGGCATATCTTGATGAAGAAGCTGACGCTCTACCTGTAGACCAGCATTGCATTCAAATTACCAAAAACGTGGCAAACTGTTTGCGAATTATACTCCGCTTTGAATGTGCACTTGCGTTGCAAAGCGGGGTATAATTTGCAAACAGTTTGCAACTCTTCGTCATACTGAACGCAGGGCAGACTTTGTGTGTTTGGTAGTTTTTCTTCGGTACCTACTTGATTTATTTTCTTCATTTGAAATTTTTCTGATGAATTACACTGTACCAAATCGATATTCTGTGGCTGTTGGCACCAGGAACATCTTGAACCTAGAATCACTTTTAATTTGGTCCCATCAGACTCGCATGAGATCTTTACCGCCCCCTTCTCTTTTTCTGCAAGGGAAAATGACGATCATACCTCGATAGCCCTCCCCCCCCCCCCCTCCCCCGTACTGAAACAATTATTATAAACTCCATTTTGGCAGCTTCGGGTTAAGGGCCCCGCCGAGGTTGCTATTTTTAGAAAGGCTGCAATACGTCAAGGAAAGGTAAGTTCTTGCGAAACCCAAACAAATGGTGCAATGTCTCGCAATTTTAAACGTTTTTAACATGTGTTTCAGGAGATGTCTAAGTCATGACTTTATCAAATGGTCAATTGGTTAACTAATAAAAAAGTATAAGTACAAACTCCTGCAAACATATGGTAAAAACTACTCTTGAAATTGTACACGCGGTCTGCAAAAACAGGATTTTTTCGGATTCAGCTGACAAAACCATTTTTTTAATTAGCAAACCAGTCCATTATGCGAATAATGAACTACTTGGAATGGTAATTTGTTTTATAAGCTCCCCTTTAACCATTTTCTGAACAAGAAATGCCTTGTTTGGAGGGGGATCTATAAACAGGATGTGTAGTCTAATCTTTGTCCTTTCCTCTTGATACCTTTCAAGTTAATAACAGCATGAAATTGACATTCATCCCAATCAAAACCATTCCAAGTCGTTCACTTTTCATTCCAAATACTCACTCAAACCATTCAAAACCCCCCAAACCCATTGAAAAATATAGAACCAAAAACGTCTTTCAAGATGAATTCAAATAGAGAAAAATCGCGATTTCACTGATATTATTCAAATTGAAAGCGTCTGATTGATTTTTGAAGATATATGAAGCTATTTATAGAAATTGTATGCATATTTTATTAAAGGAAGGTAATCAATATCGCTAATTTTGTTCATGAACAAAATTTTCGAAATGGTTACCTTCCATTAAATTCACTCAAAACGGTCTATTTATTTAAATGCAACGATATGACAAAATATGAATTGTATGGGACAAATTACTTAAAGCGCGTCTTTTTGCACGGGTTTCTAAAGCGACGACATCATTAAATCATCAAGATTTGATTTTCGGGTACCGCCAGATACCGTCAAATAGAGAGAAATGAAAAAAGCAGGGTGTATTTTTTGTATAATTCCATTGATTTTCGGTGAGATTATCAAATGATAATCTACGGTCATTTTCCGATAAACCGTCGAAACGCAATAAAGAAACCGAAGAGGGGAAGTATAAATATTTCTGTCTTTCCGCAAAAAAGACGACATTCAACATGGCAGATAACTTAGATACAATTTCTAAAATTTAGTCACTATGCAAATTGTTAGCATTGATTGATTAATAGTTGTAAATGTTGTCAGACCTATCAAATCTAATATTTCGAAAAGGTTACCTGTTATTTGGTGACCATCCACATCACTGCCGTTGATTAGCACAGAGAAATGGAACCAGACCTACAATAAAACCAAATCAAATCAAATGAAAATCAAAACTAAATAGATAATTGTATTGAATTTTTGAAATACGAACGATTCTCGCATCCCTGGTAAACTCACATCAATATTTTTGTTCGTCATTAACACAAACTGAATCTTTTCTAATCTTTAATTTTCTCCCATCTTTCTTACTTAATCCTACATTATAGGGATGAGTGTCTTTTTCACTGCGTTTATTGGGGTATAAAGTGCAATTGCCTTAGCACATGGCCAATAACGCCCGGCGTTATATTTAAGCCATGTGCTACGGCAATTGCACTTTATGCCCCAATAAATGCAGTGAAAAGACACCCATCCCTTATAATTGCAATCCTCTAGATCGAAGAAACATTATTAAAATATGCGGCCAAACATTAAAGCTTCAAGTCTTCTTTCTGCGCGTAAAGATTATACAATCTATTTTTAGATCGTATATTTTTTTTTATCACGCTATCGAAGTTAATGTAATAAAGTAAAAGAAAAAACGACAACTTTGAAATTCGTAGAGGTACTTATGATAAAAAACTTGTTTCTGCCAAGTTAGTCTGTATTTTTAAACGATAACGACGTGGTCGGTCTTAGTTGAGAGGGTTGCTGGATGACCTTCGTCGACTCGCTGTTTCCTTAGTTTACGTCGGCTCAGAATCAGAACTGCATGCTTGTAATCATATATTCTTTTGAAAATATCTTAAATTATAATAGATTAAATAGCAATGTTGCGATGATGATCGGGAACCAGGTTAATTCCAGTTCCTACAACACAGAACTTGCAGATTGAAGGTAGGGGTTTCCCCAAAAGACCTATTGCATTTTATACAGAAATAAAGTGCAATGGATTTCCCCACGTGCTACGATTTAAACCAATCAGAATTCTTAATTTCATTGGATTGGAAATATTTATCTGAAAATGATGTTAATGCCACAAATAGCAATTCGTTGTTTATTTAAGATGTCACTATCTATATGAATGTTCTTTGTATTTAGGGAAAGGGCCGACACGTAGAGTGAAGAACTTGTGGTCCGACACAATTTAAATGTTATGTGAAATAAAATGAGCCGTTGCTTGATGTTTCCAACAAGATCAAAAATGCACAAACCAAAGACTCTGACCAGCCTGTGCATCCGCACAGTCTGTCCAGGGTCTTTAATTTGTGCTTAGTAGATATATAAGGTATCAAAGTATCGTTAAACAGACACCCAATCTTGTAATCGCACTGTGAAGCTGTCTTTGCTACTAAATGTATGCATCTCAGGCATATGCAAAATTGTTGAATACGTCACGCACAGGCTCAAATATGTTTAAACCAACTGAAGCTCAATCAGTCATCTCTACTTTTTCATACCATACCGGTAATCATGCAATATGGCTTATTCGTAGATGTTCCTATTCCTAAATATCCCCAGAATTCATATGTATTGGAATAACCTTTCTCAAATAAGAACTTTTGCAATGTCCCTTTGCCACTTCCGTAACACAGTTTGAATGTTTTCGAAAAAAAAACTACCCCTCCATTCTTAAGTAAAACCACATCTAAAGAAATGTTGGTCTGGTCGCCACAAGATACATATACGGTAATTTATTTACGAGGTTGAATACTGGTGACATACACAGTCTAGTAAAATTAAGTTAGCAGACGGGAATATTAGCAGACTACCAGACTAACACGTTGATGGATTTGCACGTAGATACCACTGCTAAAAATCGTTGTAGAGAAAACAGTTAAACAGTTGAATTTTTTTTCTAAACTATAAATGGAATAAACGAATTAACTATTATTTGATCACACTTTAGACCGAAAACGCTGTCGAAAAGCCTTTTACAATTGAATTATCAAACTGATATCTCGGCCCGAGGTTATAAAAGGTTATTTTATCACATCATAATTTGTAACATCTAATATTAGTAAATAGGATAGTCATTTCAATAAATTTTAATCAATGTTAAAAAAAAAAAACAAAAAAAAAAAACAAAAAAAAAAAAAAAACAAAAAAACAAGTAAAATACTTTCAATGTAGCAAGAGTCCACTTTTGGTCCTATAGTAGAAACTTGCGCCTTAATCCCTCTCATACATCATTTTCATTTTCAATACTACCAAGACCGAACCAATTCTTCTGGCAAGCAAGACGTATATTGTTAGTCTAAAATCTATTAAGAAATTAATCCGTTGTCATGCTGAACCCGGAATATTCCTGGTTTGGCAGGAGCTATAGACAAACTTCACCTGCACATATGTGCAGTCTGATGTTAGTCTACACCACCTGTTTCTCACTTTCAAACTAGAATTGTCAATAGATTTAGTTTTTCCAAATAAAAATTGACCTACAGATTGTACTTACAGTGCTTTTTGCCCTTTGATTTTGATGAAAATTTTTAGCAAAAATTTATTCAGCATGACAAGGGTTAAGATAATTGTATGAAATACGATGCTGCTTCAATGATGTGAATTGACGTCACAACGTCACTGAACCGTTTAATGGAAACCCACAATTTGAAGGTCATTTCAAACAGAACAACAGCGATTATTTCCCTTTATCAAGTTTTATCAGTGCAATGCAGAATTTTATGATATTAGGTATGCAGAATGAAAACATCAATCAATTATGAAAAGAGGTATTGATTCTGCGCATAGCCGTTATCGCACATTCCTGTACGGAAGCGTTTATCTACCCTCCAACAGAACGCAAACTTTTACATGAGCACGTCTGTATATATCGATATGCCGATTATTTATCGACTGTCAACGTAATTTTGACAACTTGTAGAGTTCGATTCGTCTTTGGAGACCAATTTTTGTCCTCACTAGGGGGTACATGTTTACAGGCTTGTACCGACGAAATTTCGGACGGCGCACGACTGACGACGACCATTGATAGACCACCTTGAGCACTTCGTGCATAGGTGAACTTAAAAAAGCACGAAAAAGAAAGAGAGAAATTAACATCCTCATTGGAAATTACCAATCTTTCTATTTCAAAACATTTTGATATCATATTCGATCAATGTGGTTTTCGAAAATAGAATAAAACCTTGTATGATGGACTCATCTTTTCATCTCCTTTTTTCTAAAATAAGCTTTTGGTTAAGATGTTCGAGTAAATGCCTCTAATGCCCAAGCCCAAAGACAAAAGACGTGGTATCGCAGCCCCTTGAAATACCGCATCAGCCTAGTGGTAAAAAATTATCCGTATTTCTTTTACGCTTTTCGTCGATTCATCGAGAATTAACAGAAGATTATCAGTTGATAAACTCGCCGCTTAACCATTGAAATTATCAAAACCGTATTCCCCGCTTTTGTTCATATAAACCTATCTCGCGTTATCTAAGCGAGACCCATAAATGACGTCATTGTGAACGTTGCATAGCAATCACGTGCAAAATGTCCGATTTTTACTTTAAAGAAATAGAATCATCGTTCATTTTTCAAGTAAGATCGATTGATATTTCATTTCGTGAACAGTAAAAGCTATATTTTCACTCATGCCACTGCAACTCGTGAAAATATAGCTTTTGTTGTTCACTCAATGGAATATAAATCATTGATTGATTGTTTGAATGGAGTTAAACGCCGCTTTCAACACTTTTTCAGTTAAATCGCGGCGGCTGGAGCACCTTACAATGGATATCTGGTATTTCTCTCACCAGTACATCCATCACATCCTTTCCTAGCCTCCAGCTGCTATCCCACATAGGTCTACGATTATCAACCCATTGGTGAAAGACAAATAGTCGGTAAGAATGAGTGCCGCCGGCGGGAATCGAACCCGGGACCTCTAGATTGACAGTCCCACGCGCTACCCAACTGCGCTATGACGTTGGCGGAATATTATCTATCTTACACTGAAACAAACGATTATCCTCTATCTATCTTCCAAACGTCATTTGATTTACGATAGTAGATTTTGAACTTCATCTTCACATGAACTTGCACATTTATATTTTTTATTGAACGAAATAGCGATCGTTACCGATTGATCATTTCGGATATCTTTGTACTGCGCGGGAGCCGATGTGATTTTTGAATGAGGATTTATGTCTCGGCTGTTCTCGGTGAAAACACAAGCTACTGTGATATCCTTGGCATCGTTGGCTTTATTGTTGGCGTAGGCTTTGGCGTTGGTGTGACAAATCTTAATCTTGGTCATATCTCTGTTGTTAATGAAGTTGCTTCATGAAACTTGGTATGTGTGTTCACCATCACAAGAGCTATCCGAACAATTAAGGGGTGGGCCAACTCTGAAAGCACTTTTGTAACAGGTATTTCCCCTTTTCGACTTAGATTTTTTTGCACTATCCAGTACATTTAGCCGAGCGTTGCGCCCTTTGGCGGTGCTTTTGTTTTGGTATTGCTCCGAATGCTTATTTGTCTGAAAAGGGTTGAACGAGACTTACCTCTAAATGTGAAAGGATAATAAACCATTTAATATCCATAGTTATTTATAAAATGACAACAGGGTGCTCGTCTAAATGAAATAAAACCGAATGTTACAACAACGGCAGAATCATGGTTAAAAGTAGAAACGCGATGAACTTTGGTACATGTAACCAGATCCATCCGTAGTTGTCTCATATCCCTTCAGTTTCGAAATAAAAAACCTATCCTGCGTTAAGGACTCAAAGATATTTGAAAACGTTTTACCATTGGCCCCCGTTTTGCACATGAGTTGGCTACTCTTGCAAGTCGAGGGTTAACATTTGTGACCCGTCAAGGGACTATCTTGGACCTTTGTAAGGTAAACATTTGAAAAAGAGATTTGGTCTAGCATAGGTCTACCATATGTCGCAATTTAAACATTCTTTCACGAGAAAGTAGAATGAACATTCTAGATTCAGAAAATAAGCTTAGTGCGAAAAGTTTCGACCCTAGTCAGTCTGCGCAATCCGCACAGTCTGACTGGGGTCGTCACTTTACACATAATCCAGATGATCCCTTTTCGCATGAAGGGTCACAAATTAAAATAGATTTGATCACGTCTTCTTGGTAAGCCATCAAAATTTGACTTCAGCTTTATTCAAATTGCATTTTCGTCATTTTGATCAATTGTCACAGGTTATTATTCCATTATCCGATTTTTTTTTTATCGAAAATGCATTTTATAATATCATGTATGATTAATAACGGATTATGAAACAATCGTCAGTGTCATTTATATTGATCATAAAAAGAAGATAAGAGGTATGTGTTTTTGGACAAATACTGTTTAGATCTGTCTTATTTTCTTTTATCATTATTGAAAGATGTTTTAGGTTCATGCATGGTTACAGAGATTGGGGCCAGGGGTCAGGGGTCAGGGGCCAGAACGACACTTGTAATTACATCGAAAATACGTTATTAAGTCAATCAATCTGGACATCTAAATATTTGTCAGTGAGTGAGCAATTTGCCGTAACAACAGCCTCGTTCTGCAGTGACGACATTGTGCTTGTTGTCCACTGAAGACTTTTTTTGCAAGAAAATTACATTTTTTCAAATTGATCCCCTTGAAAAAAAGAATTTATGATCTTCGTATTTGCTTTGAATTGACGACGTATCATAGGTGTCCGCCTGGAAGTCGTCTAGGATTGATATTATTCACAGCAGCAACAATAAAGAATTGAAAAAAAAAATCTTGGGTTTTTTCGACATCAAAGAAAATGTTCATAATTTTAAAAAAATCAAAGATGTATAATACTAGCTCCCGTCCCACTGATCTGAAGAAATTACAATATATGTACAATTCAACTCAATAGATTTTATGCCGACAGGCTGTGTTATCTCTCTGCTCTGCCGATTAGTGGTCAGTTTTTGAGAATATAGGAGGTAATTTGAAATAGAATAGTTAAACATGAGTGGTCTAACTTATTTATTCTAAAACTAACTGACAGCCTTGGAGCCAGGCTTAAGATGTATAATCAGTCACGATTAAATTTTAGAAAAGGATAACGTCAATTTGCAGGAAAAGAAAACAAATTAATAGAAAAAAGTAAGTCGTGATTATCAGACCATAGAAACTCAGATTGGATTTCCCATCATACGACATCCCTGTGACAAGATGTTATAATTTCGAACGAAGTCGTAAAACAGGAATTTGATACAATAATTTTTGCCCTGCACTAAATCTATACCTGTGGTATCATTTTTAGGTAAACAACACGATGGTTAGGTACTAAATTGTGGCAACGAAACTGAACAGTTAGTGACTTCGTGATATTGACATTCATCAAAATCAAAACTATTCCAAATCGCCCACTCAGCGCTCCAATCATTCATTCCATACACTCACTCAAACCATTCAAAAACGCTGAAACCCATTGAAAAATTTAGAATCAACAACGTCGTTCAAAATAAATTTGGATTGAGAAAAATAGCGATTTCACTTACATAGTTCAAATTGTAAGCGTCTCATAGGTTCTTGAAAAAATGAAAGCTATGTATAGAGCTTGTATGCATTTTTTATTAAAGGGAGGTAATCAATAACGCTAATTTTGTTCATCCTGAACAAAAATTGCGATATAGGATTACATCCCATTAAATTCACTCAAAGCTAACCCCCCGCACTCATTCAATTCCATTCCTAAATCATTCCAAAATCATTCACCTCGTCAATTTTACGATGTTGTTATTTATAGTTACCACATTTTGGTCTATCAGACACTTACTATTTGCTTGCTTGCTTGCATTCTCTCATGTTCACAACACAACTTAAAACATGTTTATCTTTGTTAGAAGAGGTGATACTGCTTACTTCAAAATTCGAGTGATTTTTTTTCCGTTATATACGCCTGTCGACGTATTATGGAATCGCCCATGGCTTCCGGGCGTCCTGGTGACCAGAAACTGGCGGAGTCCACATCTCTGTCCGGTTGATTTGGAACTTAGCAATTATGTTCCTCTCATGATTACGGAGGTGTAGTGCACAAGAACTATAACTCTACCTAGCTTAATTGTTTGCGTTATTTCCCTTTTCTGTTTTTTTCTAAATTGGACATCTAGCAATGTAACGTGCGTATCTTGTGACAGTTTGCCCCCTTATTTAGGATTTAAGTCTTTTTATCACAATTCTAGTCTCATTGCTGTGAAAGGCGAACCTAACCAAGGATTCCTAGTATTTCACACACTGGCACTACCCAGAAAATACTGAAAGTCCCAAGGTTTTCTTTCTAGTACTAGTATCTATTCATTCATAATAGACAAAAAACAAGAATTCGGAAATATATAGTCAATCCTGTCTTATTGGCCATCTGTATTAAGCAAGTAATCTGCGTTATCCAAACATTGAGTTCTTAAAAAATAAGCATGAAAAACACATTTACCTATTTCTTTGGCTATATATCTCTAAAGTCTAAATTTTATCAGCGGGGAAAGCATAATTTACAGTTTTATAATACAATATACTATTAATCGTATCATAATTCAAGCTTACAGGATTTTGCACAATGCAAAAAAAAGAAGAAAAAAAGTTTAATCCTCATAAATATCACAGCATATTCTTACTGTACAAAGAGCTTAAGCAGACAGCAAAGACTAAGATCAGCCTGCACCGATGTGCAGTCTAATCTTAGCCTACACTATCTACCTTCTATTCAAACATTTTGGAAAAAATACTTATTCCCGACGATTTGTAACATCTCAAATCATTGGTAAATTGCCTAAGGGAGCGGACCCGTAATAGACCTGCAACGTTTCGGGAGTCACTTGCTTTAACAGTATCATCCGACTTTTCCTAATGATTTACATTAGGAAGCCTCGGTAAACATCATTAAAGTTCATTACTTCCGAATAGTTGCGGAACTGTTGCGTATACTCTACGGTAAATGAAATGTTAAAGTCATCAGGATAAGGGTTTAAGTTTTTGGTGCATCATTTAGATCTAGGGTAGCGAATAATTACTTCCAGCGGATGATGTTTCGTATTTCCATCCTGTCATGCAGATTTATTTGTAATAAAACGCATTGTTGTGCAAAAAAATTAAGGAACGTGATTGGGTTACCACTAGGTAGAGTGACAAATCGGTTCGACCGAGATTCGTTCACCGAGATATCTGCAGCTAAATGAGAACTCTTAATCGAACAAGAAATGGTTGCAACGATGGTAAAACTGTTAAGAATGTCGTAAAATTGACATGGTAAAGAAATTTTGAATGAAACCGAATGAGTGCGATGAGCGAATTTTGAGTTAAGTTCAAAGTTTTCTTTCAAGTACGATTATTTATTCAAATTTTAATTTGCAGTTATTATCCGTGATAAATGCCCTGGTAGGGAGGAGCCTTAGTAACGGGTCGTAGCACTTAAAGTTAAGGTACATAATCTTGTGTTTACAATTACCTACTTCGACAGATAGTGGACATAAATTACTTTAAACTATAAATTGTAGGTCGGTTACCTAACCCTCGTAACTCCAGGCTGAAGTTACGTGGTTTTGATAATTAAGCGAAGAGCTGAATTCACCTACTCTTAGCACGTAAATCATTTTGGTTAAAGGAAGTAGACCCGTGATAGTTCCGCATCGATTCGGAAGTAATGAACTTTAACAGTGTTAACCAAGGTTTCCTAATGATTTTCATTAGGAAACCTCGGTCAACATTGTGAAAGATGATGAGTTCCAAAATGTTGCGAAACTATTACGTTTCCGCTACCTTAAGGATACAGTTATTTGCACGCGGCACCGATAATCGTGGACTAACTTTTAATAGAACCCGAGTATTTAAAAGTAAAATGGTAAAATTACGTCATGGCTAAGCCACGTCCTGCCAGTTGGGTTTTAACACAGAATACAACCGGAAAACTACGGTTATTGTCAATCTAAAAAAGCAAATCAAAATTAGTTGAAAAAAGATTTATATAAGCATAACTAAGGTCTTCAATGCATACTTTGGTACAGTGGGACCGGGCCTTCAAATAAAGGATAAATTTAACACAAATTACCTTATAGATGTTTATACAAAAACATATTTAAATCACTCTATTTTGATGATAACAATAAATGGTTTTATACATACGTGTATGTACACAACATTTTACACGTGATTTCAGCACAACAAATGCGTAACAGTGACTTAATGCAAAGATGAAAATCAATAAAAATAAATGATTATTAAAAATATACGCTCTTGGAAGGAAATTAATGTATAGAAAGATACCACGTTTTTGCTCTAAATTCTCGATATATTCATAATTAATACGAGTTAAGATAATCATAATTTTATCATAACATGCGAAATTTGACCATCGGAGAACTCCGTAAAATACAAAAATCGAACGATTTAATTCGGCTGAAATTAAATATTGAAGATTTTTCAGAATTCACTCGTGTTCATTATCATCAAAAAGGCGAAGTGATTAAGAAAAGAAAAAAAAAAACAACTTTTGCTTCATTCGCTCACGAAAAAATGAAGATCGCACTTTGTTTGAAATGTATGATTAAAATATAAGTACAGTGGTCTCGCGATATCTCGAACACACGCGGGACTGACCAATTTGCTCGAGTCATCGCATGATTCGAGTAAATGCTAGTACGCAAAATTGTCCTCTACGAAGACGTTTCACTGCGTTTTAAACTTACCTTTGCATATTTTGCCTTCAAAATATGCAGTACCTATGTTAAATACTCATAGAAGAATAGTTTTATGAAGTACCAATGATTTTATGATATAAACGATTTGTTAATTTGGTAAAATTGTAAGCGTTGAAAACAGAAAAAAAGCTAAAAAGGTCGATCAAGGCGTCAGCGTCAATATTAGTGGTGTATGTTCTCTGTACATTAAGCAATTTTAATGAGGGGCATTATAACATGCATATTCTTCAATCCTTACAGTACTTTCGTAGCTATCGTTTCGATGTCAAAATTTTAGACGTTTTATCAGTCAGAAGATAGGCGACGTTGCAAGCAATTCCTTCTTTTCTCACAATGTTTTCTATAGAGCTTACTACCTTTAAGACAATTAAAAGTAAATGCATTTTTCTTTAACCATGTTTTTATGCTGAACACCTTCGATGGGTGACCGGAACATTGAAACTACAGCTGTAGTTATGATGTTTCGGTGGAAAATTTTCAATATCTTTCGTTATAAAGGTGAATAATTTGCTGATTTACATACGAGGATGATTTTCGAAAGACTTTCAAAATGGTGATGAGCATTGATTCGACAAAAATACCTTTTTGTTTTTTTGTTGTTTCAATTTCTAAAAATTATTTTCTGATCATTAAATTCCCGTCATTTACACCCTAAAATTGAATAAGTGTGGCATACAAAGAGGTGTGAAAACAAGTTGTCTGGCTTGTCGAAACCCCGTGAAAAAGGCCTAAAGGTATTCTTGACGATGGGCCGAAATAAGAAATACGCGCTTCAAGTTAATTTTGATGTAAAACAATGGATGTCAGAAAGGTGCGAACCCCTTTGCTCGAGTGAATGCAGTAAAATTTGTCCACGGGACTGAGATTGCTGTTCGAGCGATCGAGTAATCGCGCGTTCGAGTTAGTGCAGTAAAAACCAACAAGAAAATAGAGTAAGACGCGTCGGGACTGACAGGCGAGCTCGAGCTTTGGCACGAATTCGAGTTTTCGCCCTCTCGAGATAATGCGAGACCACTGTATTTCGCTTAACGACGTGTGTATAAATTAACCAGAACCACACTGAAAAAGGAATTCAAATAGTTCTAATTTTCTTGTCATTGAGCTAGTATCAGGGGACCTAAGGTTTTTCATAAATGTGTGTGTGGGTGTGGGTCGATATCGGCCTACAGAATTCGAGTAATTAGTTCCAAAGTATCCCTATCTTTATAGATAGGAATATTATAGGACTAATTGCTCATCCTCTGTACATAAGATAAATTTTATTTGTAGAATATCAAGTTCCTGTTATTTGAACACTACTAAAAGGGTTTGTTTTTTGTGTTGCGAAGTTTTTATTGGATTTGTTCAGTACAATGAAGTAGTTTGGATACAGATGGGGTTCGAACGAACCCCCGAACCCCCTCTGGCTCCGCCACTAGCTAGTTGACACGAAACTAATATAAACACAAAAATCTAGATTCACGAGAGGTTTTTTATACATATTCATATATGTATTCTCGTAGATACATGTGAATTATTGTATGGTATTACCCTAATAAGATATTAACGTTTATTTAAGACCGGCTAAACTTTAATGCGATTATAAATTCAAAATATCATCTTACACGTGTGTCAGAATTATTAAGTTTTAAGTCTTTGTAACATATTTTAAAAGTTCATTTTTATAAAGTCAGCTCAATTTTTAAGTTCTTAGTCGTTTATTTATTTTTTTTTTTTTGCTTACTATGGTTGATTGCATTTACTTCATCTTTAGAAATATTCAAAGTTTATTAAAATGAAAATAATAATGAAACAACAATCTTATCACAGTTTTAAATGTTGGCACAAGTTCAATGGTGGGCTAGATTGCCCCAGACCGGCTGGTTTTTAAAGAGCCACATGCTTGTCGCTTTCTCCCAGACGTCCGTCTCAGATTTCTGGTCTTTTGGTGGATCTATAAAGGCGGAGTTCTCTCGCTCCATTCTCAGACCATGGCTTGTGTGATTTGACCGGGCTTGAGTGCTAGCGGATGTACTGGGCTGAAGGTAAAACACATATAAAACACAAAATATATATAACAGTCAAAAACATCGTAAAATTGACACTCAAAGCGATCAAAACCATTCAATATCACTAACTTACCATTCATTCATTCCAAACCATTTGAAATTATTTCGAAATCGTTTAAATCAATCAACATTCAATTCAAATAGATCAACGTTTTCTACGATTTTATTTTCTGTGTGGATTTTAAAGTGTCTGATTGCTCCACGAAGACACGCAAAAAGAAAATGACGTATATTTTATTAAAGAGAGTTAATATATATCGCTTGAACAAAATTAGCAATATTAACTTACCGCGCTTGAATTTCACTCAAAACACGCTCCACACACTCATTCAATTTCATTCCAAATTCATTTTAAAATCATACATGATGGTCATCTTGCCAATTTCACGATGTTTCTAACTGTAAGACACCAAACAATAACAACAGGGGAGGTTTCAAATAAAAAATGGTGAGAAAAAACACTAGTTTTCTTTGAATTAATATCTGATCACTGAGGGAATGTTAAGAAGTTATATTAATCTTATTTTAGAGCCGAATATATCTTATTAGAGCCGAAACATTGAATGAGAAAATATTTTCTTGTTGTCTTGTGTACAGAAACTGTATAGAAATTCATCAAAGTTGGCCTGAAAGTCCAAGAAATATCGTTCTCGGACTTAAAATTGACGGATCTCCTAATATTAATGTCTCCAACAGAGCAACCAAAAATCAATAAACGTTCGATTCATATTCTTTATATTTTGTCTCCCCCCCCCCCGCCCCCCCAAAAAAAAAGAAAAAAAAAAACCTTCTCCTTAAATTTCCTCAGACAGCAATATCATAAAGTGTTTTTATAATGAATGTTTAAGTTGAACTAAGAATTGAGAGTATCTACAAGATTCGTATCTGTGGTTATATGTCGATGACTCTCCAAAGATGAATCCAATCCATTCTAGGGCCACAATTATATACATTTTATCAATGTTTTACAGTTAATAAATAAATAAATTGCCGAGACAATTATCAATTCCCACAACCGAATTAGATATTTTCTCATACAATATGTATATGCAATACGTATGATATTTATCTTATAACCTCTATTTTCCTTATTTTCGTCAATGCTTCAAACAGAAGTACAAATTTATAAAAATTACCGCATTATGTAATTGTTCTAAAATACATGTAAATGAATCCTATGTTGTTCAAACTCATTAGAATCGTCTCAATGAGACGATTCTTTTGAGTTTTGACAACATAAGATTGTTGATAAATTCACAAAAATACTAATTTAAAAATAACGATTCCATTTTTTTTAACAAAACTTGTATTAAGCGACTAATTCCATTAACGGTCGCTTTTTGGTGGTCTCGTAAGTGGTAGTTTTTTGGTTTTTTTACTGAAGTATACCACCGACCCCACTAAATGTTTTCGTACCTTATCCCTGTAGTCGAAAGGGTCCTCTTTGACAGACGGGATGGTGAGGGCTTCAGGGTGCTCCCGTCGGCGTCCGCTCCTTTGCCTTTTTTCTTCTTTCCAGAACTCTTCCGCTTTTTGGAGGCCTTCGCCTTGTCGCGGTTCATCAGAAGTCTGCAAACGACACCATTTAACGTTGAACAACCCAAATAAAAAAAAAAAGTTCTAATCGGCTTACCGTCGAGATTCCCTTAATGGTGCTGTTACCTATGTGATTAATAACAGAATACTCATCAAATGTTGTATGGTAGCAGTTTGTCTTTTTACGAAGTTTCAAAGCTTGAATATCCTTAATAATTACACGTATTAGAAAGGGGAAAATGTATCTGAAAAATAACAAAAACAAAATAAAAAAAACAGTGGTGTTAAATAGCGCGAACATTAATTTGAAAGGTTCAAATGCAATTTTCTGAGTATAAGATTACAAGTGACCTAGTTAATAGTGTCAATTTCATCTTTTTATAAATAACTTTCTTTATTTTCAGCCCTAAGAAAGTCGCACAACAAATACTCTAATAAAACCATTCCTGTGTTCAAGATGTAAACGTTAGAGAAACGTTAAAGAGATTGTACCAAGTCCTTACGTGTAAAGCGGGGTACAAGTTTTAAACGTTTGCAAACGCTTCTTATTTTATTCTGAACACAAGACAGAACGCTTACTTCTCCTTGAATTTCCATAGGGTGTCTGAGCCGAGGAGTTTTCCGTCTATTTTTTCGAGTGTCATCCGGGGGGTCTCCGAAACGGCGGCGGTGGTCTCCTGACGTTGTTTTGACAGGTCCTAAAATGAATTGATAGTTTATGGTACGTTGTACTGGCGCAGTCAGAAATCTTGAGAATCTTTTTATTTGATATAGTTTTCATCATTTAGTGTCTGTCAATCAAGCACGAATAAAATGTTTGAATGTCGTACACAGACTCTTTCGAGTATGTGCTTGGCAATTCCAGCGAATGTATGAAGCAAAGAAAATAAGCGGTATTCGTATTAAGTGTATAGTAACAAGGTGTATACAGGTATAAAACATCACGAAATTGACATGGTGAATGATTTTGGAATTATTTTGGAATCAATTTGAATGAGTGCTATGAGAGATTTTCAAGTGAAATCAGAGGGAGGTAATCAATATCGCGAATTTTGTTCAGGATGAACAAAATTAACTATGTTAATTACCTCCCTTTTATAAAATATGCATACAAGTTCAATAAATATCTTCCCACTTCTGCAAAAACTAATCAGACGCTTATAATTTCAATTATGTCAGTGAAATCGCAATTGCGTCCAGCTATATTTGTTTTGAACGCAGTTGTTGATCTAATCATTTTAGTGAATTTGAGGCGTTTTTGAAAGGTTAGAGTGAGTGTTTGTAATGAAAGAATGGAGCGCTGAATGAGCGATTTAGAAGGGTTTTGATTGAGATGAATGTCAATTACACGACGTTACTAACTGTAATAAATGGGTAATTGATAATTCAAAAATTATTTTGGTGTTCACAGCTATGAATCCGATTAAAGTTTCGGACGTACCTTTATTTGTTGATTGAAGGCTTTTACTTCTTGACTTGTCCACCAAGTATTTACTACTGGATGCTGCATCTTTGTCTTTAGGGCTTTTGTTGGACTGAAATAGGGTACAGTTGACAACATCTTGAAATTGACAAAGTAAATGGTAATGAAATGTGCTTGGAATTAAATTGAATGAATGTATGGAGCGAGTTTTGAGTGAAATTAAAGGGAGGTAATCCGATAGCGCTAATTTTGTTCAGGATGAACAAAATTAGCGACATTTATTACCTCCTTTTACTAAAATATGCACACAAGTTCTTTAAATAGCTTCCTATTTCTTAAAGAATCAATCAGTCGCATCATTGAACTCGCGATTTTTTTCTATTTCTCTTTATTTTTAATGTTATTGATGATTCTGTCTTTTTCGGTGAGTTTTTTGCATTTTTGAATGGTTCGAGTGAATGTTTGGAATAAATGAATTGAGCGTTGTGCGAGTGACTTGGAATTGTTTTGATCGAGATGAAAGTCAAGTTCACGAAGTTGTTAACAGTAGCATCTTCATATTAAAAGAGCTTTGGATAAATTGATGAATGGAGGCCGTTAATATTTTTTTCTTAACTTGAGAAATTTGGATTTATCTCAAAGTCAAGAGAACGTTATCAAAAGTTCTCACAATTGACCAGTTTTAACTATTTTACATAATACACTCCAACAATTCTGTTTTGAAGAAGGTTCAACAAAAGGGCAGATTAAAAACATAAGTGCGTGGAAAAAACAACAAATTCATTTGTGTAGTTAATACTATGGTTAATCTATTTTGGCACATGCTTTAAATATGAAAGCCAATCACAGCAAGGCTAATGTTACCACTTATGATGAAAGTATGTTGGCATGAGGCTACGGCTTGCATCAACGTGTTCATATAAACCGGTCGAGAAAGTGGTGTCCTCGCTTCTATGTCGTCTGCTGTTGGTAGGTTCATATTGTAAAACAATGCGCCAAAAACACACACGAGAGATAAGTCAAACTTTCCAAAACACTTTCCCATTTAGTAGCCCCACTGCCTCTTAGCTAACTTGTGAACCAAAAGTGAACGTGTGCCTATTACTAAAGGCCAGATTGTTAGTAGAAAAACTGAATTCATTTCTAGGTTTAAGGAACTGATATTGTAAAAAATCGGACACAATTGCTTGCTTGAGAAAAATAAAACCATCAATTAACTACTGCTTCATAAATATGA
The DNA here is from genome assembly GCA_948146395.1 of Fragum whitleyi. NCBI lineage: Eukaryota > Metazoa > Mollusca > Bivalvia > Cardiida > Cardiidae > Fragum > Fragum whitleyi. Next base: position 28,313,684 of record OX411549.1, on the reverse strand, counting down.
AAAATGTGAAAGAACACATCACACAAAACGTGTACCAATTCAATGTGACAGAAATTATTAATTGTGAAATTCAAGAAACGTGCGAGTAATATCTAAAACACGGGAAAGATCTTTCAGGCATTCGAGACACCAAGTTCGCAAGAAATGACTGCGTTTGATTAGAAAGTTCACTTTATCTCAAACATTAGTGGCAATCACCTTTTAGATCTATTCGTAGCAGGGGTTTCCAGGCTTACCCTTGCTTGTCTCATTTCACTCTCTACCCTTTTCATTTCCTTTTCCACATTTTCTTTTTGTTCTAGTTCGACCTTTTCTTCCTCTGTCTTTTTAATCCTATCTAAGAAAGGCGTTGATTCTTTTGGACATTCAAGAATTCCTTTAGTAGGAGATTTTGAAGGAGATCCTTTAAGGTTTGCCTTGGCAGAGGTAACTCTCTTTTTCTTTTTGTTCTTTTTCAATTTGACTTTAACTATTCCAGCAGCAGTCCGTTCTTCAGTTGAACCAGCGTCATCTAATTCAGGCTTTTTATATACAACTGGTGGTAATGTTGGAATATCCTCAGGTCGCATAATTGGTGTAAAAGCTCCGGATAATCTTGGTAACCCAAGTTCGTCGTCAATTTTGTCCATATCATCTACCTCGTTATCGACATCTTCTAGCTGCATCTTATCTTTCTTCTCGATGGCTTTGATATCTTCATCAGTATAGTTTAGAATGTTCTTTTCGTGTGGTGAAATTGGAAGAAACGTTGATGCAAGCGTAACCTCATTACCATTTTCGATTATCACGTCGTCCATGATTTCGTTTACCTTGTCGGGTTCTTCGACAGGTGCTGGACCAACTTTTCTCTCTGGCTCGAGGTCACCGTACCCCGGACCTCCGCGAGACTGCACAGATATACAAATAGAGTTCTCTCTACGAATACTCGGATCATTATCTATATTTACTTTAACGTCACCGTTCGTAAAAACAGGAGTTAGTGCTCCTGTCATAGTATGAGGCGTTTTAGAATTACGACTTGGTTGTCGAATTTTGACATCCTTAAACATTCCACCATTGACCAGCTTTTTGTTGGCTGGCTGGGCCTTTTGTAAAGGCATTTTGTCCAGCCTCTCCTTTTCCTTGCGTTTCTTGTAGTAATACCAAATAAGCACGCCGCACACTACTATTATCACCAGGAGCAGTATGCCAACAACGAGACCGGCTGTTGCTGCCGTGGATAACACATCGGACGAGGAATCCGTTGCTGTAAAAGAAAGAACATGCTCTGTGAAAATGATTGGTGACAAATTAACTGCAATGGTAGATATCTACTTTTCAATTATTTGTTATTAGAAACATCAAGCAATTTTTCAGAATGCTTGTCGTTAAGAATTGTTGAAAATTCCTTTGTTCTCATTTTTGTTTTATTATTTGAACGAGTGATTTAGTGCGATATTCAGATATAATCGTTTGTACAAAGTATTTCACTTTGAATTTCTGTGAGTGTTTGTATGTTTGTTAGAATTTTTCTAATTACAACAACGTCACTTTATTACTAAGCAGATTGATTATGGAAAATTAATTACAATTAGTTCTCTTCAAATATTTAAAGTTCAACCTCTTAAGATTATCTCGCAAAAAACGGATACCAATCACCATATTCATTGGTCACGTATAAACGGAATTCTTTGGCGAAATCTATAAAGCCATATTATTTTTGCCAAATAATTGGCACATGCAGTTAATGCTCAAAAATCACTAAACTAACTGGCAGTAACTAAGAATGAAATTTTAAGTCAAGATCGAAGTTCAACCGTTTAAAAAATAAATCAAAAAGTGTTCTATACTTACAACAGGCAGCTACAATAAAAAACAAACGGGATTTAAGTTATAAACAAACATTGATGACTGGAAACAATTTCAGTCGTATTCTAATGAAAGTTTATAAAGTCGATGTTCAACCATATTTATATGTTTTGTAGGCCACTATAGATCAGCAAATTCAAGTGAGTGACCAAAGATCAATTTTACATTGAAAATGATAGGAGATGACGGTTTATTCGAACCTCACTCTTGCTTGTGGATCTATAACGAAATGCGGTTTGAATCAGGAGTTGGAATTTAAAGTTTGTATCAGCGATTAATCGTATCGTTTCAACATAAAAAGAATGGGATAGCTGAGCATATAATTCGTAATACGTTAGAGAGACGCTCATATCGTAGTTAGTTTGAAAAAGAAGTGTCTCAATTCATTTTTAATTCATTTACCATGACCAGAAGAAATCATGAATACACCATTTCAAATCAAACCAGAGTATATTTCGACGGGTGTATTCATTAAAAGTACTAACACCTCTTACCCGATGCTAAATATCACATTCCGCCAGGATTCTATTCAGGTACCTCTCTGTCTCAAAGCGAGTGCTCTACGGCTAGCTCATAGTACAAGGAAGTATATCACAAATACCCTTATACACAGCCCGGCTACAACACTCAAAATGGCTTTTAACTAAGCAAGAACCTGCATGCGAGATTTTCAGAATTTTTATCAGTTTTTATTACTCAAGACTCAACCATACCTGTTAAAGTATATACTAAATTTGCCCCTGGTGATGATACGCTTGTCGCTGTCTGTGTCGACTGACATTCCTTTGGATACTGTGTAGCGAGGAGAATTGAAGTGTTGGAAGAAGCCATGACCTGTGAAATTATAGAAGAACTAAAGTCAATAACATCGGTGAAATTGTATGTTCTATTTCTCCGCGTTGTCGTCAACCATTGTTTGTATGGAGCTTGACGCCGCTTTTGATAATCTAACATTCATTTCGCGGCGGTTGGAGCACCTTAGAAATAATTCCTGGCTTCAACTTGATTAATAGTTAACAATATTGTGAAGATGACAAAAAACAATGATTTTGGATTGATTTTGGAATGAAATCGATTGAGTGCGATGTGTGAGTTTTGAGTGAAATTAGAGAAAGGTAATCAATATCACAAATTTTGCCCATTTATAATAAGAAAATAAGAAAAAAATATATATACAAGTTTTATTTCAACAAAACCAAACATGTTCAAATTACATTGCTCGTGGTGTCAACTTGAAACAGGTCGTTATAACCGTGAATTTACTGATTCAACACGTAGATACTGCCTGTTTTGTGACTCTCGGGATATAGAGGACGAATACCATTTTGTTCTGGTTTGTCCAATTTATAAAATTTAAGAAAAAAATATATAGACAACTTTTATTTTAACGAAACCAAACGTTTTCAAATTTGCTACATTAATGAGTACCTAAAAAATATCCGTTTTAAGAATACTCTGAAAATTCCTTCGTGGTTCATTTATGCTTCGTAATTCGCTATGCTAGCTTCTTGTTATTTCATAATATAGTCTTGTTATAGGCTACCTCCTCGCACAGCATACTTATTTTCATTACAATATCGCCGGTAAATATGATGGTTGCTGCAATAACAATTACAGTTGTAATTGTTGTTGTAGAAATTATTCTCATTCTAGCTAAAGAAGGTACTCTACAATTTCACTCAAATCCAGAGAAGAGTTAGTATGCTTCCTCAAAAGGACATTGTAGCTAGGATTTTGTGCAACTGCAGTTAATAACATCGTGAAATTGACAAGGTGAATGATTTTGGAATGATTTAGGAATGAAATTGAATGAGTGAGAGGAGCGAGCTTTGATTGAATTTAATGGGAGGTAATCCTATATCACAAATTTTGTTCGAGATGAACAAAATTTGCGATATTGATTACCTCCCTTTAATAAAAAAAAGTGCATACAAGTTCTGTTCACAGCTTCGAATTTCTTAAAGAACATATGAGGCGCCAATTATTTGAATTATGTCAGTGAAATCGTGATTTCTCTGTCAAAATTTGTTTTGAATGATGTTGTTGATTCTATAATTTTTAATGGGTTTGACCGTTTTTGAATGGTTTGAGTGAGTGATTGGAATGAATGATTGGAGCGCTGAGTGAGCGATTTAGAATGGTTTAGATTTAGGTGAATGTCAATTTCACGATGTTATTAACTGTAAAGGTATTGTTACTGACCTTTCACACCAGTAACTTTATGTAAGTTTATGTCAATATAAAATATGTCTATGTCTATGACTTGATTTAATCTGTAGTTACTATGCCTTGATCGCCACTCAGAAAGAAATTTATAAAATGCAAAGTATGGAAATGGGAATATGAATTCCCTAACATCGCATGTTTTATTTGATATGCGATAAATTGCAGTTGCAATGGTATTTTATGAAACTGTTATTTCAAACCAATGTTTATGATATCTTTTTCACAATTTTTTAACGAATACATATCATTTACAGTCAAGGTTATTTTGTTTTTTAACTATCAAATGTGGAATGCATGAACAAGTTGACAGTTTGTACTTTGTTACAAGACATATTTTCACGTGTCGTCTTATCCAGAAGTAAAATATCATAAATATAGGATATGCAATGAGGGGTTATGGAATACCAAATTCATCAAATGAAACGTCTATAAACGGATAAAAACGGGGCTTCGTAGAGCTTTTTTTATCGGTGTTAGAAGACGAGTTTGTAATTATTGAACGCAAATTTGCAACATTGGTCGTCTATAAACGGATAAAAACGGGGCTTCGTAGAGCTTTTTTTATCGGTTTAATATGACGAGTTTGTAATTAATGAACGCTAATTTGCAACATGGGTCGTCTATAAACGGATAAAAACGAGGCTTTGTCGAGTTTTAATCGGTTTTATATGACGAATTTGTAAGTAATGAAAGCACATTTTCAGCATGAGTCGTCCATAAACGGATAAAAACGAGGCTTTGTCGAGTTTTTATCGGTTTTATATGACGAATTTGTAAGTAATGAACGCACATTTTCAGCATGAGTCGTCCATAAACGGATAAAAACGAGGCTTTGTCGAGTTTTTATCGGTTTTAGATGACGAATTTGTAAGTAATTAATGAACGCAAATTTTCAGCAGCGTATCCAGTATCGCAGATCTTTAGAAAATGTACAAATGCCTATCATGTAATTCTAGCTTTGTTATCAGGATTCTTTCCTTCTGATTGGCTGATTAATTCATTTCATACCGAATCACATAAGGTAGCAAACTGTATACACGTACATTTGTTTACACTATGTAATTCTATAGAATAACAGTCACAAATGGAAAAAAATCTTTAGCTTTTTTTTTTTAATAAACTAAAACCTACATTAAGCTCAAATGGATGAAGAGATTATTTTGTTTCATTCCCAGATCGCTGCTGTCAATTTGAAAATCGATTGACCAATCCAAACACTTATTCATAATCAGTTTGACATTTTCCGTTACTTGCGTGAGAAAAACCATGAATCCATTGTTATGTGCCTCAGCCGCTGCGATGTGGGCGAAATATTTTTCAAGGCGACGTTTACTCCACTTCAAACAAACACACGCCAATCATTTTCCTGAAGAGGCGACATAAACGTCACAGGGTCGTACCAAGGAGGGAATCCATCAATTGTAATAAAGAACTTACATAGCAAGTAAATCTGAATGTCGTACTCTCATCTGTGCTGGTATCCGTGTTGTACGTGTATAAATATGTGTAGCTACTGTCTGTGACGTAATACATACAGTACAGGGTACCAGTCGCTGGAAGAAAATTAAATATGGACTTTGTAAGTTGTTAGAAAAAAGCTTTTTATTTCATGCAAGAATGATAGTTTCAACCTTTATTGGTTTAACGATGACCGTAATTCTTCGACGAGAATTTCTGCACGGCTTTTATGCTAAAGCAATTCAGTTTCTTGTCCTTTTTTTAAACTCCGTGGTTCTATAGACGCCCTGGACGTACCCGTATGTTATTCTGGCGAAAACGCATTACTTGAGACATAATTTCAATTTTTAGGGTTTCTTTTTTTCCCGTTAATAGTACAATATTTTCTCTAAATGTGAGTTTTCGTGAATGTACATGTGAGATAACTGAATGGTGTTGTAGCTAATGGTCTACATGTATATCAACATATAATGTGCATGGAGGAGCTTTTTGGTAATTCGGAATTTTCAGGTAGTGGGCTCGTATTAGTACGTTAGTCATGGAGTTTAACAGCGTTAAACAAGGCTTCCTAGTGATTTCATTAGGAATTCTGGATTATCAATGTGAACGATAATGAGATTATGATACCGAAATGTTGCGGAATTATTACGGGTCCACTACACTTATACTCGAAAAAGAGATCGGTTCTAGCAGAGTCACCAAGAAAATATTATTATCATTATCATAATTATTATTATTTATTTATTTACTTTTTTGGAGGTATATTATTTCACAGAAAGGTAGAGTGACAGGGTAGGTGCTTTCAAACATCTCAGAGTGTCCTATTCCCTGAGCAATATCAAATATACAGTTAATCACATAATAGAATTTACAACAATTCCTATCAGAACATATAGTAAAATCACTCGCTCAGCGCTCCAGTCATTCATTCCAAACAGTCAATCCAAACACTCAAAAAACACTCCGATATTGTTCAAAAACACTTCAAGATCATTCAAAATGATCAACATTTCAGTCAAATCTATCAAAATACTACATGATTGTATTGGGTGATTTTGGTTTTTAAGCATCAGATTCGTCTGTGAAGACACACAATAAGAAAAAGAAACATAAAATACATTAAATGGTGTAAAAAAATATCGCTCATTCCGTCCAATCGGACAAAACTATCGATTATGTATTATAGTCCAACCGCGGTATTCGAAAACGCGGGGAAATGTGGTATAGCCAGTCGTAGGGGTGGACTGAGCTGAAATTTAACAAGCTCGAGATAACGGTACTTTATCACAAATGTAATCAGCTATATACTGATAAAGAAAAGAACCCATCAAGAAAAACACCCTTTTATCCCAATTGATATTCAATGCTTTTTCTCGTTTCAATTTTAGTCTCTCCACGATGAAGTCGGTTTCGTAAGCAAGTTACTTTTGCGCTTTGACTCATGACGAAAATAGAAGTAATTCGAAGGATGGCTAAAATGCCAGTACTTTTGTGTTTCTGTGATCCTTCAGTATAGTAAAGAGACCGTTACTGCAAAAAACTTCGTTGGTCCAAATTTCTCTCTATTAAACTCGCCGAAAGTCTGTTTATAAACATTCAGATAGCATGGTCTACCTATACCTATTTGAAAATTATTCCAAACTCGATCCATACACTCATTCAATTTCATTCCAAAGTTATTCCCCTTTCAAGTTTCACGATGTTCTCCAATAAATTAACCAGAGTACGCCTGTGCCGTGTTACAAGCTGTGTAGTTATAAGCAACTAAAAATGTATATAAATATTCTATTAAAGGGAGGTAAAAAAAATCATCGCTAATTTCGTCCAATCAGACGAAATTATCGATTATGTTTTACCTCCCTTGGAAATTATTCAAAACTCCATACACTCTCATTCAATCTCATTCCAAAATCATTCTACTTTTCAGTTTCAAGATGTTCATAAATATACAGTCAAACTTGTATTAAGCGACCACTTAAAGGACCACCAAAAAGCGGTCGTTTATTGGAATGGTCGCTTAATACGAAATTCAATGATGAATGTGACAATTCATTTTGATAGCATTTATAGATAATCGATCAAGTCGTACTGAATCATATGATGTTCAAACCCATTAGAATCGTCCCAATAAGACGATTCTAATGGGTTCCAACAACATAAGATTCAAAAATAACCAATTTTTCGTTAAGAATGTCCTCTTTTTTCAGATACTTTGATTACGGCGAAGGGACTTTTTATGGTGGTCGCTTTATAAAATTGGTCGCTTAATAGACGTGGTCGCTCGATCAATATCGACTGTACTAACCTGAGTACGCCTGTACTGTGTTACAAGCTGTGTAGTTATAAGCAACGGTGGTGGTGTCGGGACTCGAACATATATCCACACTGCTACCAGACGTGCAGTAGTCCGTACCACCGCTCGTAAACACGTAGCTCCATGTCCCCCGCCACATATAGGGACAAGCTATTTTTGAATTAGCTTCGTTCCCTGAAAATCAAGAACATTAACAAAAGCTTAAAGAATGAAAAGGATTCGAGGAGCGCATATTTTTAAAGGAATAATTTGCGAATTGATTTTAGAATTCGCTTCGTTTCCTGAAATTAACGGTAATAAGTAGAAGTAGCATTTAAAAAATTGAATAGGCAGGGGCTTTTATTGAAGATCGCATATTGTTGGAATACATGAAAAACTGAATTGAATACACCACATTAAAATCAATATAAACACAGTTTAAAATGTCTCTCTGCCAAACTATGAAACTTTTAACACGTAGAGAGTCTGGCCCCTCAAATAGAAACGACTGAGCAATCAAGCCTGATATATAACCTTGTATAAGAATAGTTAGAGCAATTTTGCCATTTTTCCCCGAAATGAAATAATAATTTCAGTGTAGCTGCAAAGACTATATCAGACAGACGGACACATGCGTTTAAATTCCCCGAACTATTTCGGACACGCTATGCTATTCCCGTATTCGGAAAAGTCAACGGGTCTTGATTTACACGCGGTTACATATAACTCCCCTTTTAAAGACTGTATTTAAAGATGTATTTCAGAGCTACAGATAGAGGGAACTTTTTTTTTTCTTATCGTTGAACAAAGTATTTAGATAATAAAAGCATAAACTCAAAGTTGTTGGTACTCATTTGAATCGTCTCGTCAAGACGATTTAAATGAGTGCCCAAAACATAGGGTTTTATTCAAAATAAAGATCTTGAACAGGCTTTACAACCGCTTACCTATACCTCTGTCATTGTCGCGTTCTTGCATGCGTTCGAGATTGCAATCATTATATACATTAGAACAGGTGAGTAGAGCCTGTTTTCCTTTATTTCAGAAAATCATTGTACCTGTTATCCAAGAAAACCTGCCTAAATAAAGATACTTGGTATTTTTAGAAGTTTTACATAGATTATACATTTTTATAACGCACACTGTTAGACTGATCCAAATTCAAAGAGTTTCAACTGTATTGATTCAATGAGCGTTGAAAAAAAGGCTGCTAAATATTGATGGAAACGTTGAGACAAAAAGAGAAATTGCTTGCAACAAGTAATTTATCTTTTTATTCTCAATGTTTTCCCTTTTAATTGCCTTCATTGCATAAAAACCCGTTTTGAAAATGGTTGCCTGAACATGCTCATAGGATCTTATTATTATTATCCTTATTTTCAAAATTATTATCTTTTTGGGGGGGGAGGGGAGATTAAATATCTTAGGTTTAATTTATGAATATCATAAATCTTATATTTTTAGGAATTGAAGATTAAGTTTATTGTCAATTGTACTGTCATTTAGACAGGTTTTCTTAGAGAACGGGTCATTTTATTTTGTAGTAAGACAAGTCCATACCATCATTTTTGAGTAAGATGTTCTCCGATCCAGTAGCGTAGGTTGTGCGGTCACAGATAAGTGAGGTTGTGACGGTTGTAGTGTTTCTAATTATAGCTTTAAGTCTCTCATCGTTGGCGTTCGAGTTTTCCACTGAAAGACGCAGATTTTGTTTTAAAACGTGCAAAAGATACAGTTAATAACATCGTGAAATTGACATTCACCTCAATCTAAACCATTCTAAATCGATCACTCAGCGCTCCAATCATTCATTCCAAACACTCACTCAAACCATTCAAAAACAATCAAACCCATTGAAAAATATAGAAGCAACAACATCATTCAAAATAAAATTTGACAGAGCAATATCGCGATTTCACTGACAGAATTCAAAAAGTTAGCGCCCCACAGGTTCTTGAAGAAATTTGAAGCTGTGCACAGAACTTGTATGCACTTTATTATTAAAGGGAGGTAATCAATATCGCAAATTTTGTTCATCCCGAACAAAATTTGTGATATAGGATTACCTCCCATTAAAATCACTCAAAACTCGCTCCTCACACTCATTCAATTTCATTCTTAAATCATTCAAAAATCATTCACCTTGTAAATTTCACGATGTTATTTACCTGTACCATATCGTGAAATTGAGAATGTAAATAATTTGGGAATGATTTTGGAATGAAATTGAATGAGTTTTGTGAATGAGTTTTGAGTGACATTAAAGGGAGGTAAACCATTACCTCTAATTTTGATTTAAAAGCTATAGCTACGACATTTAGGTCGCTCACCATCGATTTTTGTTTGTTTCATGCATGCGACAGTATTTCGATAATAATTGATGGTTCAATATCTAAGGGGTGTATCGTTACCTAATGCAAGGGGCCATTGTTCCTTAAATTACAGTAAAACTTGTGTTACAGCTAACTAAATCGTAAAATTGACAAGGTGAATGATTGTGGAATGAGTTTGGAATGAAATAGAATGAGTACGACGAGTGAGTTTCGAGCGAAATTAAAGGGGGCTAATTTCGTTCAGGATGAACAATAGTAACGAATTTCATTACCTCCCTTTAATAATGTATGGACACAATTTCTATAAAAAGCTTCCCATTTCTTCCAGAACCAGACGTTTATGATTTCCATAATGTCAGCGAAATTGCGATTTTTTCTAGCTACAATTATTTTGCAAATTGTTGTTGATCTTCTCCTTTTAGAGATTTTGGATCGTTTTTGAATGGTAGAGCGAGTGTTTTGAATGAATTCATGGAGCGCTGAGTGGGTGAATAAGAACGACTTTGATTGAGATGAATGTCAATTTCACGATTTTATTAACTAAAACCAACCACAAGAACTCGGTCGGTTGAGAGAATGTTCGACTGAATTAATATAGTCTCATTGAGACGATTATGATGGGTGCCAACAGCATAAAACTCAATAATAAACAATTTTTCGTATTAAAATGAAACGCTTTTTCAAAGATATTCCTTATGGCGAAGGTTTTTTTCTTACGATGGTCGCTCAATAAGATTGGTCGCTTAGTAGAAGGGCTTGCCTGAGCAATATCCACTGAACTAAAACTTACCAGAATCTAGATAATAGATGTACTTTGAGCTTGAAATCTGTGAGGTTAAGTAGATACAAATATACAACTCAAATTGTTGGCTCAAGTAGGTAAATACGTTCGATCTGAAATGAAAAAAATACAAAATATAGCAGATAAAGAGGATATTGGTTTTAAGTGTAAGATCCACTTGTCTTTAGTGTAAGATCCATTTGTCTTTAGTGCTAGATCCATTTGTCTTTCATTCATTTTACAATGAATTAACATTATTGGTTTCCACCAATTTTCGTCTACATTGTAATCTGATTTGCTGTAAAATAAGTTTTACTTTTCAATGAAAACAATTTTGAGTATGCATCTATTTCTTAAGACTGGTCAACCTGTTCCGATCTACGCTACCCTCCGATACTGTATCGATAGTCTGAGACAGGCTCGCCAGTCATCTATTTCTTAAGCTTGCGCGCAAGTAGTCCCGCCAAAAATCTGTCTTATTTTGCAGAAATTCTACTATTTTGCTTCATGACATAAAATTTTAAGATATGAAAGGAGTATTTCTTTTAAAAACATGGACGTTTGGAACTAAAAACCTCATCGCATTCATGTATTAATCCGATTGGCGTATTCACACAGTGTGATAAGGTTTATAGTTTCGAGTTTTCGCTCAGTGTGTTAAAGTTTATAGTTTCATACTTCATCTCAAAAATAAAAACTATATTTTAAGTAGTTACGAAGCTACGAGTGAAAATATAGTTTGTGTGTTTCACGAAGTGTAAAATTTATCGATTTTAAACGTATGATAAATGATTATTCATTTATTTGAAGTTCAAATATGAGAGGATGCGCCATTTTGCGCGCAACATCTATTACAACATCTGCTTAGTGGACACCGCTTAAGCTAGGGTTACATTAACCTCCCGACGCTTCGGCGATGCGTCGCCGACGTCTTTTTGAGGAATCGGTCATAAAATCATTTTTCTGAGATCGGCCATGCGTCGGTGAGTTTTATCGTCAAGTTGAAAACTATCGACTAGTCGGCAACGTTGTTTAGAATTGTGGATGACAACATTTCATCAACGACTAATCGCCGGCGATCGGCTGGGCTATGATTCTGATCACGTCGCATTCGTACTTTTTTGTCTCTTCTGAAATTTCAACTCCGATTGGTATTGGCGACTGATGCACACTCCTATGATAACCTGTCCTTTGTCAGACCAGTTAAGCAACAGTATTTACAGTTAGTTACATCATGAAATTGACAATCATTCCGATCAAAATCATTCTGAATCGCTCACTCAGCACTCCAATCATTCACTCAAAATACTCACTCAAATCGATCAAAAACGTTCAAAAATCTTTAGAAACATTTCGAAATCGACCAAGACTTTCAACGTTTATTTCAAATCGATCTAATTATTCGACGATTTTATTGGCCTGTGTGGATTTTTAAGAGTCTAATTGGCCCATGAAGACACACATACAGAAAATGCTGTATGTTTTATTAAAGGGAGGTAATTAATATTGCTAATTTTGTTCATCTTGAACAAAATTAGCCATATTGGTTTACCTCTCTTTAATTTCACTCAAAACTGGCTTCACACACTAATTCAATTTCATTCCAAAATAATTCCAAAATCATTCATCTTCTAAATTTCACGATGTTGTTAACTGTAATCCATGCCACCAGCTTCTCATCCCACTTAAGCGTACAACTTATCATATCTCCATAAGTGGGAGACAAATGACTTGTGTCACTTCACTCTTTTTTCAAATCAAGGGCGTAGCTTCCATTACGCACTTTACCAAAATGCGTAAAAGAAAAAAAACTTCTGTTGAAAATTGTCGTTGATGAAGGATCATAATATCGAAACTACAGCTTATTTAAGCTGTAGTTACGATGTTTTGGTTATTCACCAACGCTAAATTCATAAAAGGGAGCGGTCGGAGGGCATTCATCTTTTGTCACTATTTTTATATCACCTTTATTCTATATATTATTTGGCTGTCGCGATCTGAGTGCGTATAGATTTCAGAGTCCTAGATTCGCCCATGCAAATGTCCTATGTTGGCCGTTGGCCGAGTAGGGGTTCGAACTCGCGACCCTAAGATTGACATCTTTAAGCCTTACTGATCAGCAAGCCGGGCACGATTCGAGGCCATTTTGTGCTGAATAGTGGATAAATATTCTTAGTAAAAAGTGACATAATCCACACACGACACATCTAGATCTATACCCTTTAGTAGTTAATGTTGCTCTTATAATATTCAACATACGTGCCAAGTTTAAAGTGAATTCTTAAAGGAGAACCAGAGATATCCCAAAATGTCAACCTTTTCGCAGAACTACCACGACATCTACGAGGCCATACGGCTATAGCAGTCTTTCAGAATTTTCTCCGAAAAAATACTTTTTGAAGTTACGTAGTTTAGGTCGCCTTCCTCTATCAATGTGCTGTTTGTTTCACACATGGCTATATATCTATTGATAAAAACGTTTATATCATTGAGGGGTTCGGTTAGTAATATCTTGAAATTGACATTCACCTCAATCAAAATCTACTATTCATTCATTCATTCATTCATTCATTCATTCATTCATTCATTCATTCATTCATTCATTCATTCATTCATTCATTCATTCATTCATTCATTCATTCATTCGTTCGTTCGTTCGTTCGTTCGTTCATTCATTCATTCATTCATTCATTCATCATTCATTCCAATCACCCATTCAAACCATTAACAAACGCTCTTAAAACACTTAAAGGACAAGATCAACAACTGTATACAAAATAAATATCTAGGTAAAAACGTAATTTCACTGACATAATTGAAATTATAATCGTGTAAATTGTTTTTGAAGAGATAAGAGACTATCTATAGAACTTATATGATTATTTCATTTAGTAGGGGTAATGAATATCGCTAATTTTGTTCATCCTGAAAAAAATAAGTGATATTGTAATACCTCCCTTAAATTTCACTAAACGCTCACTCATCGCACTTATTCTATTTCATTCCAAACTCATTCCAAAATCATTCAACTTGTCTATTTCCCGGTATTATCTACTGTATGTCACGACGGAGGTTTAGGGGCGAAGCCGCCGATTCATCAGATTAAGATAGTGGATCCGTAATAATTCCTCAACGCTTCGGCAGTCATTAACTTTAAAGCTACTCAGATTCGGAAAATGTGATTTTTGAAAATTTTCGTTAAATCAATCGAATGTAACGATCTCATCATGTTGAAGAGTTTAAAAAACTAAGATTCAATCTAGTTATGCATGGAAAGAAAGACCAATATTCCTGAATTTAGCGAAATTCATTCTGAAAAATAAGGCAACTATCACAATAAAAATAATTCTTAAATTTCGAACTAACTATTAACGAATGTGCATTCCACATTTTTGTCTTATTCAATCAAAGATTAAGGTAAAAGTATTTGACAGCTGAAAACTTCATATTGATACAAGCAAAAATGAATGGTTATTCATGGAAAGTAACACTTTTGTAATTTATAGACTGGAAATAAAAAGACTGGATGCAGTACTGATCTTGACTTTTCGGAAAAAAAGATACAAAATTATTGAAATATGTTGTTTTTAGTGTCAATGACCTTTGCCCATTCTAAATCGTCTAAAAATACACACATTTCCCAATCTAAGGACAAGTTTTATATTTTTCTAAGAAAAACTGTGAAAGAGCAGCTTTGACAGTGTTAATCGATGTTTCCTTATGATTTTCATTATGAAACCTCGGTTTACATTGTGAAAGATCATGTGGTCCGAAATGTTATGGAACTTTTAAAGGTTCGACTACTTTAAAAAGAGAAAGACACTGACTTACTTAAACTGTCAGCCCGATTAGCTCAGTTGGTAGAGCACCGGAATTCAAACCCCTTAAAGTTCGACCGCGTGGGTTCGATTCTCGGGCGGGCACACTAACAAACGAATTGTCTGTAGAATGAGACGTTAAACCGAGGTCCCGTGAGGCGGTGCTTTACATCGAGCACGTTAAAGAGCCATGACGGATCTCAGCAGTAGTTTCGTCATGTATCCTTGCAATATCCCCCTTAACAACTTACCGTCTTCTTTGGGCATCGCTCATAAGGGCATGTACTACGGTGTCGACGATAAATAAACGGAAATACACACACTTACTTAAACACATATTTGCTGCCAGAGGACAAAAAACAATTAAACTGGTGCGCTCCAAATTTGCTGGTTGGATAACTGGCTATAACTGACGTCGAGGCGTTAGCAGATAACGTCAGCACTCCTTTAGTACTGCTATGCCATTGTCCCGTCAGATCAGCCGGTAATAAACAACCGAAAACTGAAAAACATTAGATATAGAGGATATTGAATGAGTGGTCATTGAATACCGAATTTATCAAACGAGTCATCTATAAACAAATAAAAACGAGGCCCCGAAGAGTTTAATAAATTCGGTATTTCATGAGCACAAATTTTATATTTTATTTATGATATGACGCGATTTTTTACGAAAAATCGTCAAAATTCTTGAAATACAACATTTCAATTTTCCACAAAACTTATAACGCCGTTTAAAACTGACGTCACAATATATAGATTATGACGTCATATTCGCGGTTAAAAAATAGCGTTGCTATTCGCTTTGAGCTCATTTGCATAGTATTCCACTAGTGTAATAACACCCGTGTAATATCAAAAATATTCAACGGGGTTATTTCACTCCCGCGACGTAGGTCATATTATAAAAGAATTTATTACATTAAAGTACTTGTACATTCTGGTTGAATTTTCATTCTTTCAAAGACTGTTATACTCTGAATGGTGAATTACAATTTACATGCTCCGAACTAATGTAAACCTTAAGCACGAATTGCTTTGTATTCAACATTGACTTAAGTAAGTTTGGTGTCAAACTATCGGATATATCAGCTTCATTTCACCAAACTCTTCCTGAAAATCACACACATCAGCCCTGCGTTCAGGACGACTAAATGGTGCAAACTGTTTGGAAAATTGGCACCGCTTTGCACGCAAGTCCGCGAATAAAGAGGGACATAATTTGCCAAACAGTTTGCACCGTTTGGACATTCTGCGTGCATTGCTCGACTCGGCTTTATGAGGAGAACACAGGTTATCTATTCTGAACGAGTTCTATACAGTTTTGTTTTTCATTATCCCAATTAATGCAACATTTCTAGAAGCAAAAGTGTGTTATTATTTAATTTATAACAAGAGTGCCATCGTCACAAAATACGCCGCCACTTTGCTGCTGTTTCACGAAAATAATTGTAGACACTACTTATTTTGACAGAAACAAATTCAAAATGACCAAGTTTCATTTATATCAAGACAAAAAGTTAGGAGGAGTTGCCTTCACAAGACTGCAATTTCAATAAGCCCAAGACACTTAGTTTTAAGGGGGCATAATTCAGGGAAATAAATGAGCAATAAAATCCTTGATCCATGTACATCAACAAATTATGGTGATGACATTGACCAAGTTTCATTTACATAAAGACAAAAAGTAAGGTTTTAAGGAGGCATAATTTAGGGTAAAATTAATGAACCATAAAATCCTTACTTCATGCTCATCTACCAATTTCGGTTATAACATCCACCAAGTTTCATTTAAATCCAGCCAGAAACTTAGGAAGAGTTGCATTCACAAGGCTGGAATTTCAATAAGCCCCAGAGACTAAATTTTAAGGGGGCATAACTGAGGCAATAAGCCCCAGAGACTAAGTTTTTAAGGGGTGTAACTCAGGCAAAAATCAACGAACCATAAAATCCTTCCTTCATGCACATCTACCAATTAAGGTGACAACATTGACAAAGTTTCAAGAAGATCCAGCCAGAAACTTAGGAGGAGTTATGTTGACAAGAAAAGTGGACCCAGAGACTAAGTTTTTAAGGGGCATAACTCAGGCAAAAATCAACCTTCCATAAAATGCTTCCTTCATGCACATCTACCAATTGAGGTGATAACATTGACCAAGTTTCAAGAAGATCCATCCAGAAACTTAGGAGGAGTTGCGTTGACAAGAAAAGTGGACAGACCTACGTACGGACGGACGGACGGATGGACGGACGGACGGACGAAAGACGGAGAAGATGACACCAATATACGTCCGCCTCCGGCGGCGTATATAAATGGAGAAACACCAACTTTTTAGAAGTAAATAAACGACCTTTTAAAATGAAACTGAGTCTACCTTGGAATTGATATTAGAAGATGTGTAACAATTCAAGGGTTACTTCTTGTAAAACTAATTGAACCAACTAAAACAATAACACTTGAATTACGAAAAACATTTTATGAATGCACGTCAACTTTCACTCACCGTGGTAAAAAGATAAAAAAGAGACCCGGATCATACACATTCGGAAAATTCTCCTTTTTATATAATTTTTATCTCTAAAATTGATATGAATCAGTTATGATCCTAGATAATCTTTTCGAAAAGCGCATCACTCACCTTCATAGTTGAATAGCAGCAGAAATATAAGGCACTGAATATATACGCCGAATCGCATGTTCGGAGATTTCTCCACTTTCTACTTTTCTTTCATGGTTTCATTCTCATTGGCTACATTTCCAACAATATAACATCCATTAAACTACCAATCCATTGTCGACAGAGAACTCTAGTCCGCCATTAAACATAGATCCTGACTTTGTGTTTCTACGGAGTTGACGCATGCGCACCGAACACAAAGTACCGTAAACACTTACCACGACTTGGCCATTAAACGAAAGAACTTAAATTTCGTATTTAATCCATAAGACGATAATAAAGAAGTCAGAACCAAAGTAGCTCAAAAATTTATGAAATAGAAATAAATAATAATGATAATAATAATAATAATAATAATAATAAAGAAAGAATAAAATAAAGATGCAGCTAGATGTAACACAAAATTTCTAATCTTTGTCTATCACATCATTGAAATTGACAGCGTTTGATTTTCTTGTCGCTGATTTCACTATTTTGCTTATTATATCCGTTTATCCTAATTCTTTTAATGCTATTTTAATGCATCCAAGTATAGACATACCGGTAGTTGGAAACCAATTTGTCTCCTTATTTTAGCAAAAAGAATTCAAAAGAGATATGTTTTTATTTTTTCTCTCTTTTTTCTTTTCGTTGTTTCATTGAAAATACACCCAACAAAAAGGTAAGAGGTTAATTAAGACCCTACATCTACGCACATAATCTCTGCATATTAACAAATATGTCTACAGAGATTTTTTAATCTTTTAATTCCCCGGGTCTATAATCCGTACTCTCAGTATTTAAAACTCGTTTAAATGACCGGACGATGCTTTACTCTTTTATATATGAGTTCCTGCGTGACATTTCCAACGATTTCAAATGCGCGCCAAGCAAAGACTCTGGCCAGCCCTTGCAGCCGCACAGTCTGACCAGAATCTTCACTATGCGCGATATAGATAAATAAGGTCTTAATCCATCTTCATGCGGTCGGCACATATTTTTATTGAATTGTGTCGTTTTGAACGTCTCTCAACGTTTGTACGTCGCGCAGATGTGAAATTGTTGGAAATGTCAAGCAAAGGCTCATATGAGCCGTAAGTATTGTTGAGTGACTAGTATGCAGATGAGGGTACTTCGAATACACGATCGCTATAGTTAGTTAGTTTATACTAATTAATAATTTTTGTTCGATTGCGACGGAAGCATAAGCTTATAGAATCGCTCTCGAACACTCAACCCTGATGTTTTCACGTCCTTGAGAGAGAGGCAGTAGTTTAGACCCACTGCTACCCAATTCTAGAGCTGGGTGAACTGGGGTTAGCTATTAGGTGTTTTGCTCAAAAACACACATCGGAGACAGTGGGGCTCGAACCACGGACCTCCAGGTCACTGGTCGAGTGCATTACACACAAGGCCACCAAGGCAGTCGCTATAGTTGACAACGATATTGGCAATCATTTTGAATTATTCTCAAATGAGGACCAAACACAATCGATTATAATATGACCTACGTCGCCGGAGTGAAATAACCCCGTTGAATATTTTCAATATTACACGGGTGTTATTACACTAGTGGAATAACTATGCAAATGAGCTCAGAGAGAAGAGCAGCGCTATTTTGTAACTGCCATAATGCCGTCATTATATATGTTTTGTGACGTCATTTTTAAACGGCGTTATTTGTTTCGCGAAAAATTGAAACGTTGAATTTCAAGAATTTCGAGTATTTTTCGCTAAAATTTGGGCCATATTATAAACAGAAAAAAAATTGTGCTCTTTAAATACAGAATTTATTTAACTCGTCACCTAAAACAGATAAAAACTTGGCGCAGCCTCGTTTTTATCTGTTTATAGATGACTTGTTTAATAAATTCAGTATTCAATGACCACTCATTCAATATCCTCTATTTATATTGTCAATCCTATCGATTGACAATATTATCAATTGTGTTAAATCAATATTAAAGATTGGTCAATAAATAAAGTCAATGTTTTTGTCGTTTTATTGCATTTTAGCAAGTTTTCTTTTATGACGTACTAATCGATTTAAGATAGTGGACCCGTAATAGTTATACATCATTTCGGAACGCATGGCCCTTCACAATGTTAAACGAGGTTTCCTAATGAAATCATTAGGAAACCTCGCTTAACACTGTAAAAGTTCTTGACCTCCGGAATGTATCGGAACTATAACGGGTCCACTACCTTAAATATAAACTTCAATGGTTTTCTCCCAGGCAAGTAAAATCAGATAGGTAGACCATGCGACACAGTCTCTTGCGGATGTAACTAACATAGTTTTATATGTAAGTAACGTCGTGAAATTGACATTCCACCCGTTCAAAACCATTCTTAATCGCTCACTCAGCGCTCCATTCATTCATTAATTCATTCGTTCATTCAATCAACCATTCATTCTTTCATTCATTCGTTCATTTATTAATTCATTCCTTCATTCATTTACTCATTCATTCATTCATTCTTTCCAAACACCCACTCAAAACATTTGAAAACGTTCCAGAATCCTTTAACAACGCCTCAAAATCGAATAAGGATTTTAAAGCGTCTGATTTTTTCGAAGATAATTCCAAATAGGAAAATGTGTTTATAGTGAGGTAATAAATCGTTGAAACTTCTTGTATCATCTCTCCTTAGAATCATTCAAAACTTGCTCCCCCCACTCATTCAATAATATTCCGATATCATTCCAAAATTATTCACCTTTTCAATTTTGACTTCCTCTAAAGTGGCTTTTGTGACTTATGAAATGGGGGTACTATTCTTAGACAGTTTGTAAAAGACACAAAGACGTAAATTTTCTTTCTTTAAGAAGGTAACACTTAATACGTTGAAATATCCTAAAGGCAAGGTAGTATTATAGTCGGTTTCATCGATTTGCAGTTTTAGAAAATTGGAAAAAATCCACGATTGATCATATAAAATATTATTAGGATCATGCATGAAGGCAGTACATGTACATGTATTTGCTGATTTCGTGGTTTTGTAAAAGTAAAAGTATAATCACACTGCATGAATTACATGAGTGTGATAAGGTTTTGAGTTTCGTGAATCTATGAAATAAAAAATTCTATCTTTTTCTCTTAAAATTCAAAATCCTTAAGCAAGAACAAGCAAATCCTTACTTTTGCGAAAGATATAAAAAAACCTGCGTACTCAGAATTGTTTTCATTAATTAATGAAATCATTTTTTTTCAGCTAATAATAATGAACTTATCTTGATGGATACAACTAAAATATTTCTGTATGAATAATCATATGTAACGGTATGTTTACAATTTTCGCTCTTACAGCTCAATTACATGTAAAGGGAGACAATCGATACAATTTTTATTCCTTCCCTTGCTAACTTCTTTGCATTATTTTTGTCGGTAATTATTTTTTTTCAATTTTAGACAAAAGCATATACGATAATTCGAGAGTACATTGTACTTCATTCCATATACTAATATTTATTTCGGAATTTAACGCAAATGGAAAGATTAACATACGAAACATGGTGGAGAAAAGAATAATGTACTATTTATCATTTTGTGCCCCCAAATTGCTCTCGTCGACGTAGTATTTTTCTTTATTTCGCCTACATTGTCTTTTTCTTTATTTCGTCTACAATGTCTTTTTCTTTATTTCGTCTCCATTGTATTTTTCTTTATTTCGTCTTTCCTTCTTTCGCATACATTGCCTCTTGCTTTGTCGTCGTCTACATTGTCTTTTTCTTTGTTTCGACGAGTTAAAATTGACTCACTATGAACTATAGTGATACAGAATAGATATAAAGAATAAACGATATAAAGAAACGTTTCGCTACACCTAAAGGTTTGTTTTCTCGTCTTACTATATAGAATGTTAAGCACTTGAAGATGGGAAAAAAATATTTGTTAGTAAATCGTGTGAGTCAAATTAGAAAATATATGAACCGATGAAATACATTTCCAACAATTTCAAATGTAGGCCAAACGAAGACTCTGATCAGCCTGTTCATCCGCACAGGCTGACCAGAGTCTTCATTATGCGCTTCAATATTCGTTTATATAAGTTATCAAAGTATCATAAAACAGTCAGACTAATTTCTATTTGGACTATATGCCATTCTATGCTTCTTAATATTTGTCCCCAACTCACGTGTCAAATTGTTGGAAATGTCAAACACAGGCTCATATGTCTTTTCACAGGTACATGTAGTAATTGTGACCTGTAAGGCTAAAGGGACCATCTCGGTAATGTATAAAGGATCGATAAGTTAGTAACATTGTGAAATCATTCCATTCAAAATGATTCTAAATCACTCACTCAGTATTCAATCCATTCATTCCAATCACAATTACTCAAAAACGTTCCGAAATTATTAAAAACAAGAGGGCCATAGTGGCCCTTAATCGCTCACCTGAATTAACAATCTAAAAATGTTTGTCTAAGATTTGACCCCGTGACCTAGTTTTTGACCCCACTTGATACAATTTCGAACATGTCCGAGATTTCATCACGATAACCATTCTGACCAATTTTCAGGTTGATTGGGCTAAAAATATGGCCTCTAGAAAGTCCACTAGGTTTTTCTAAGATTTGACCCCGTGACCTAGTTTTTGACCCCACTTGACCCAATTTCGAACTTTTTCCAGATTTCATTACGATAATCATTCTTATCAATTGTCAGGTTGATTGGGCTTAAATTGTGGCCTCTAGAGTGTCCACAAGGATTTTCTTAGATTTGACCCTCTGACCTAGTTTTTGACCCCACTTGACCCAATTTTGAACTTGTCTGATATTTTATAACGATAATCATTCTGACCAATTTTCAGGTTGATTAGGCTAAAAATATGGCCTCTAGAGTGTCCACAAGGTTTTTCTAAGATTTGACCCTGTGACCTAGTTTTGAACCCCACTTGACCCAATTTCAAAGTTGTCCGAGATTTCATCAAGATAATCATTCTGACCAATTTTCAGGTTGATTGGGCTAAAATTATGGCATCTAAAGTGTCCACAAGGTTTTTCTAAGATTTGACCCTGTGACCTAGTTTTTGACACCACTTGACCCAATTTCGAACTTGTCCGAGATTTCATCAAGATAATAATTCTCACTTATTTTCAGGTTGATCGGGCAAAAATTATGGCCTCTAGAGTGTCCACAAGGTTTTTCATAGATTTGACCCCGTGACCTAGTTTCTGACCTCAATTGACCCAATTTTGAACTTGTCTGATATTTTATAACGATAATCATTCTGACCAATTTTCAGGTTGATTAGGCTAAAAATATGGCCTCTAGAGTGTCCACAAGGTTTTTCTAAGATTTGACCCTGTGACCTAGTTTTGAACCCCACTTGACCCAATTTCAAACTTGTCCAAGATTTTATCAAGATAATCATTCTGACCAATTTTCAGGATGATTAGGCTAAAAATGTGGCCTCTAGAGTGTCCACAAGGTAAATGTTGACGACGGACGACGCACGACGGACAACTGACGACGGACGACGGACGACGGACATCAAGTAACCCCAAAAGCTCACCTTGAGCACTTCGTGCTCAGGTGAGCTAAAAAAACCCGCTTCAAATTGGTTCATAAAACTAAAAAAATATTTCAAAACGACACAATCTTTTTATCATAATTTTATACGCTGGTTCGGTTTTAAAGCGCTTAATTCATCCATGCAGACAGACAAATAGAAAAGTACGTATATTGTGTTAAAGGGAGGTAAACATATCGCTAATTTCGTCCTTTTTGGACGAAATTAGCGCTGCTGTATCACTTCCCTTGAATTTCACTCAAAAGTCACTCCTCCGGCAATTTCAATTCATTCGGAAACCATTCTAAAATTCAGTCAACTTGTCAATTTTAAGATGTTTTTTTAATTGTACAAGTCAAATTGAGTGGAGGCACAGTGCAACTATGGTCACAACGTTTCGCTTTTTGAATATTTACTTTATCTAAAATTAGCATTCTTCTTTCCTATATAATCAGTTTTGATATGTGAACCCTGGTTGATCTCTGCTGGATAAAATGTCTTTTACAAATATCCTTTTTTGATGTATGTATTTAGATAATGATATCAGGTATTCTTATACGAGAGAGTAACAGATATTAAACCAGACCTGTGTTCAGGATGACAAAACGCTGCAAGCTGTTTGCAAAATACCCCGCTTTGTACGTGCACTTTCGTTTTATCATTCTGAACACAGAGCTGGATGAAAGAATTACACAACATTTATGCATTCGTCGTCGATAGAGTTGTTTCATTTTCAAGTATCTTAATCTATCAAAATAAATTTGAGGGCATTACCCTTATCAATCTCTTATGTCTAAGGCCCGCCTTAGAATCTTTAGGTGCTAGTGGATCTCTTTCTTTAATGTTAACATCTTTTGTATAAGAATCTGAACTTAAAAACCGACTTGTTCTTTTCGAGTCAAGATTCCAAAGCCTTCTGGTTTGAACACAAAAATTATTCGACCGTGCACACGTTTTATGAAGCATCTGATCTTGATCTACCTGAGTAGATTTAACACTTGTCTGATCAAATTTCTCATTTTCCTTGTCTAATTCAGAGACCGGGGAATATCCGAATCTATAGTAACGTGATTTTCTCATTTTCTCTTTTCGTTTGCTCTTTTGTACTGGTTCAATGTTGTTGATGGTCAGTGAAGGTTCGAGAAGATTCGGGGCCGACACACTTTTTATTCTATGACTTCTCTTCATGTCTCTCGATCGCAGGTCATTCTCCCAACGTGATTGCCATCGCTGAAAATACAAGAAAGTAGAAATAAACAGTGCGCACATTTTTCATTCATTTTTTTTTTTTTGATAAGCCTAACAAAAAAGAGGAACATAATGGATCGAAGTCTCTCCTCGAGCTCTCATTCTCTACCGCAAACTGTCTTTTTCTTTGACATTTATCAGAATGACACTGTGCGATAAAAATAATATCAATCAAAGTTGAAAAGGGGGCGAAGCACTTATTCAAATGTATTGAAGGTTATCTCCCTTAATATCAAGAAAAAAAAATACAGAGCAGAGGATTCAGACTCTGATCAGCCTGCACAGCAAATCCCATCTTATTTGCCCATGTGTTTCACAAACTCAGTCGGTGACGTGTTTCTAGCCATCACTCTGGCCATCCCTTGGGTCATAAAACGACCAGTGGCTAGACATTGAGGATATTGAATGAGTGCTCATTGAATACCGAATTTATTGAATGAGTCATCTATAAACAGATAAAAACGAGGCTGCGCCGAGCCCAAATTTGATATTCTATTTATAATACGACCCGAATTTTGGTGATAAAACGAGGAAATTACGATATTTATCGATTCATGTTATTCCGCGAAACATACAGCGCCGTTTGCAAAATGACGTCAGCAGATCCATTCTGGCGTCATTTTCCTAACAAAAATATAACGTTGTTCTTCGTTCTTAGCTCATTTGCAGAGTATTTCCACAAGTCTAAATACACCCGTGTTATACCAAAAATATTCAACGGGGATTATTTCACTCCGACGACGTAGGTCATATTATAATTTTTTTATCCAACAGCTGATTGAAAGTAATTGTGATGTGTGACATATGTCTCCAACATCAGTACTACGCCTCTTGCGAGGTGAGCAGCAGTTGGCTATACTAGAATGAAAAGTATTCGTGGATAGTTGCATCACATGTCGCAATTGAATAACTGAACTACTATTGAAAATGGCGTTAAACTCTATCAAAACTATAAAATGATAAGTAGATAATTACCGGTATTTCTTGTGGTAAAGTCGGCTTTTCATCTGTTTAAAGGAAAACAAAACAAATTTAGTTTTTGGCCTTACATCGGGTTGGAAAAGAAGACAAACAAATAATAAAGAAACCGTTTCATTTTTTCGCAGTGGAATGAAAATCTCATGTGTTCCTTCACATATGATACTGACGTTTTGCCGAGCTTTTATCTGTTAACATGAAAATCTTGTTTTATCCTTATTAAAACACGAATTTGATATTCTGTTTATGAAATGACAGTCCACTTCTTCGACTTCTTCCCTCTTCTATCAACATTATTATAATTATAATTATTATATTGTTTTTACAATTATTATATTGTTATCATGGCAGTTCGAAAAAAATCTTTCGATAAAGCATAGTATCTTAGGAACAAAGTGAAATTGACAAGGTGGATGACTTCGGAATTCAATTCTGTAAGTGAGGTGAGCGAATTTACACCCGGGAATGTAATTATGTTTTGATCACTTTGAATAGAATTTGACAAACGTTTGCTTTCACGATGTTTTAAATGTACCTCGTTTTCGGAGCTCTTTCAGTTGTGAATACCATATATCCATTCCCGTTCGTCCGTCTGTAAATGTTTCTGACCTGTGTATTCTATGACTAGACGAGTTAACAGCACGAAATGGTTTTCTGTCCAATATATTGTATTCGGTCACGTGATCAGGAAAAGAAATAACATTCTGCTGAGGCTCATTATGGGATCCAACCTGATCACCGGACGAAGGTCTTCTCTGAAACCATATTAACTGACATAATTTCGTAGCACGAATTAATCGATTATGTTCAACTTCCACTGAAATCATTCAAAACACCCTCATTACACCCAAAATAATTCCTAAATATTTTAACATGCCAATTTAACGATGTTCCTAACTGAACATTACAATATAACGACATGAAATAAAGTATTTGTTACTAACGGAGAAAACTTGAATATCATTTGATAATACATGTTAATATATCATCAATTAGAGTTCGTATAACATTTTTGCATACATATTTCAACGACAGGCGAAATACTTTAATGTTGGTTCGACGGGCGGACGGCGTTCATTTCTTTAAAACATAACTCTGTCCCCTCATATCCGATTCACTTGAAACTTGGCATTCCTCTTACAATGGCAGGGTGCAATTTGAAAGAACCTAGCTTAATTGCCCTTTGTTGTTTTTCATACTTAGGCTTCGAGCACCGAAACGTGCGTTTCTTGTGACAATTTGCCACCTTGTTACTTATAAAGGTGATTATTCAACGAAGTTGTCATCCTCTTTTAACTCATTTCGTTTTGCCACGCTTTTGGTGGATGTTTACGTTCACAAGTGAGAACAATCCAGTAATATTCCAATGGCTTTTCAAAAAAAAAAAAATACCTACTAACGTTCAAGTTACACTTTTTAAAGACTTGTTTCCGACAGACGACTGTGCATATTGAAAGCGGCGTGATACAAGGATTCTGTAGAATTTGTAGAATATGTAAATGCATGTACCCATTTTAACTACGAAAAGACTCGATAATCTTTACCCACACGGATTGAACTTTTGCGCAAGAAAGATATTGGCAAGGCAGTGATTTGCCGATTACGATTTTCGTGGTCTAAGGATGACAAGAGCTAAGTGGCTTTTTGATATACTATTCTAAATTAGAAAAAATAGCTGAAAGTAATATAATTATATTTTCTCTTTTATATTTTTCCGTCAATGTTTTATATGTATTTGTCGAAAATTCCTGTTTTTCCATCAATTCATTTAAATATCAAGATGCTGATTCATGTATCAGTATGCCATACTCCCCAGAGGGTCAAAGGGCTTCTTATTCGGCATGTGGTGTCTTTTATCCTTATTGAAAACCGACACATGACGCTCAATTCAGTTGAAGGGCTCGCGACATTGACCAAAGTGCAGAGATAAATTAATTTCGTGGGAAAAGAGGAGAGAAGAATCTCAAACAAGTAAAATAGTGTCTATTATTTGACATCTATGCATTTTGCGATATCATTATTAATATTCTTTCCATGACGCTCATTAACCTTTGATAAATTAGTTGTTGTTACAACATTTTAGTCGTCTAACGTTGGTAATCTCATCTCGTCCCTCAGAACTTCGCTACAGATGTTACCGAGAATGCAAACATATACCATTAGGTATACAAATTAAATAATGATTAACGTAAGGAAATCTAAACATCGTATCTACAGCTACATTTGCCAGATTTGAATTGTTTCTGAATGATATAGTTGTTTGATGATATTTCGAATGTGTACGTTCAAGTTACTACATTTATTGCATTTGTACGCATTATCGATGTATTTCTCGTAGCATGGTTTCAATTGCACCATTGCTATTATGATTACATTTGATTGCAGAACATATGAGTAAAATTCTAACCACAACTTCAGAAGAAAAAAGAAAGTGTTAATTGTTCAAATATTTCATTCCCATCTTGGTTATTTAACCAGCTTTGACAAGGGTAAATGAATCATATGCCACACATAGATGTGTCATTAAGTTTCGTGAGTACTGTTTGAATATAATTTGGCCGTACATCGCGGATATTCTGCGTAATTAATGAACTGGCAGGGCGGGGCTTAACCGTGACGTAAATCGGCGAGTTTACTTTTCAATACTTTGGGTTCTTTCATAGTTTAGTCGGAAATCATCGTTAACGCGTGCAAATAACTGTATCCTAAACCTATAGGATTCACTTGCTTAGAGAGAGTGAACACATTTCATCGTTTGGTTACCAAGGCCTCGTAACTTCAGCTTGATCAAGCTGAAGTTACGAGGATTTGGTTACCAATCTATGATTTAAGGTCTCGCGTTATTTTAGATAAAAGCTGATTTCCCTTAACCTTAAGTGTAACGACCCGTTACTTAGGCTCCGCCCTGCCAGGGCATTAATCATGGATAATATATAATCTCAATTACTTTCATATGGAAATTACAAGATTTGCTCACGACGATGACCGGAAAAATACATTGAACACAATAGATAAGTTTATTTATGAAAATGTCAGAAAGCGTGGTTGCCCTTGATTAAATACGTGTATATATTATAATTCATATAACTAAATAAAAAATGTTTAATATAATGCCATATTTTTCATAGGTTTAACAAAAACAGTGGAAGTGAAATTCCTGTAAAGTATATCTGTTCACCTATATTTTCTGAACAAAGTTGAAATGAAAAAAAAAAGGCATTGCTTATGAATATTCCCAACTTTTGTCGAAACATTTTGTAATATGATTTTTGAATAACTTTTTATTACTTTTTTTCCGCATTCATGCCACCAGAAACGTCCACCTTCTGTTCTTTAAGTGCTTTGATTAAATTCTGTCGCTCCTTTTCCCTTTCGAACCTACCTCTTTTCTCTTCTTCTCTAGTTTTCTGTTTATTCTGTCTGTACCGTGAATTAGTTTTATCCCCATGCCTTTTTTCTTATGGATTCCTAGTAAAAATGAAAATACACCAAGTAGAAGACGAACGACTAGATGGCAAACGAACATTATAAATCAACAAGAGGGCAAGAGTGCCACTAAAGCGCCCCCATCAAGTTGGCAATTACAAAGCCTGTTTAGTGGAAAACTAATAATTCGAAAAAAAAATCAGGTTAATTGAACAATAACCTCAGCTTTCAGATGATCCATTTTCATAACCGTTAGGAGATTTTAACAGACACTCATTCTTGCTAATTTTTAGATTAAACTGTGGTACAAATAACAACATCGTGAAATTGACAGTGTGAATGACTTTGGAATGATTTCGGAATCATATTGATTAAGTGTGTGGAGCGAGTTTTGAGTGATATTAATGAGAGGTAATCCATTATCGCAAATTTTGTTCAAAACGAACAAAATTAGCGATATTGATTACCTCCCTTTAATAATAAAATGCATACAACTTCTATAGATAGCTTCATATTTCTTCAAGAACCTTTTAGATGCTTACAATTTGAATTATTTCAGTACGCGATTTTACCAAAACAAATTTATTTTGAACGACGTTGTTGATTCTTTATTTTTCAACGGGTTCGAGCGTTTTTTGAATGGTTTGAGCGAGTGTTTGGAATGAATGAATAGAGCGCTGAGTGAGAGATTTGGAATGGTTTTGATTGAGGTAAATGTCAATTTCACGATGCAATTAACTGAATCTACAGTGGTCACAAGGTTTTTCTAAGATTTGACTCTGTGTCCTAGTCTTTGACCCAAGGTGTGTGTGTGGGGGGGGGGGGGGGGGAATTATGAACTTGTCCGGGAATTTATTTAGAGTATAATTCCGGCAGAATTTTAGGTTTATTGGATAAAAATGCGGTATAAGGAGTGTCCACAAGATAGATGGTGAGAATATTGACGACGGACAGACGTACGACGAACATCACAAACAACTATAGCTCACCGGGAGCATTCTTTTTACTCAGGTGAGCTAAAAAGGAGTAGTTAGTGATTTTATTCAAGTTTTTTTTTCAAGAAACCAATGCTGTTGGTAAGTGAACACTGATTCTATTCTTCATATACAATATATGATGTAATAAAGTGAACAAAAATGGGTACGATAAAGACCTTCCAAACGAGTTCCGTATATATATTTTCTATGAATAGACAACAATCAATATCGAGAATTATAATTTGCGTTTCTAAAATTTAATCTAATCTTTGACGCTTGGAACTTAGGTCTGTTAAAAGGCAAATTTGAACAAACCATTCGTGTATAAAAGAGAATTCTCTGACGTCAAGCCAGTTGATGATAAAGCTAGAGACGTCGTGAAATTGAAAAGATGGATGGAACTAATTTCAATGGGTGTGCGGAGCAATTTTTGAATGAAATTGAAGGGGGGTAATACAATTCTGCTAATTACATCAAATGTTAACGTATTTGATCGATATTTTATTGTCTCCCTTTATAAAAATGTACTTTATTTTCTACAAAAAGAGTTGTGTCTCTTCGCGGACGTTTCCAAAACAACACTAGCTACAAAAGATTAAACCTGATTTGTTTGATTTAAGGTAGTGGACCCGTAATAGTTCCGCAACATTTTGGGTGTAATGAATTTTAACAATGTTGATCGAGGTTTCCTAATGATTTTCACTAGGAAACCTCGGTCAACATTGTGAACGTTCATGAGTTCCGAAATGTTGCAGAACATTTACGAGTCCACTACATTAAATGAAGTTGAGAAGCGCTGTGAGTGATTCTGTGACATTTTGGAATGGTACGGGAGCAATTCTGAATGATTGTTTGAGTGTTTGGAATGAAAGATTTGAGCGTTAAGCAAATGCTTTTGAAGTTTTTGAATGTTTTTTATCGAGATGAGCGTCAATTTCATAATGTTGCTAACTGTACCAACCGAAGTTGAATAGTTCTAGCGAAAAGTCGAAGCTTATGTGTTACAAAGAACCGTAAGAAAACGAAAGATTGTTACCTTACCTAATCATCCCAAAATAACTAATCAGATATCCATTGATCTAAGGGTGTGTCCTCAAATTTCAGCTTTGAGGGCCCTTTTGACTTTTTTTCTTTAGAATCAAGTCTTAGTTCTTACGCTACACCAAGTAATGTCCCTATCATCATGTTTATACTCATTAATGATAATCTGTGTAGTTTATGTAAGGCTGGGATTCAGTTTCATCGTAATTGATGAAATAATGTGTGTCTAATGATACATTTATATCACTTTTGGGTATACGTGTTTTATTCAATAAAAAGAACGTGTTTCTTTCTCGATTCGACCGTAAAATCATTCCTTTCGCATATTTTCTGACTTTCAGTCGAGATGTGGTGAGATATCTTGAATAGACACTATGACTGGTTTCGATTGTATTGTTAATGCTTACGTTTGGTCCATGTTACGGCGACATGGACAAAGTGTCAGAACTGCTGAAGTGATGCGATAACTGTTCAGGAACGGCCATCGTTTTAAAATATTTCTCAAAAATGATAGCGTAAAGAGAGCGCTTTACCAGCTTAACTTGGACGTTTTGTAATGTCAGGGTAGAAACCTGTGAAATTTCAGACCTTCTCAAATTTCATTCCAATTCTATTTAGGTAAATGGAACAGTGGGCGAAGTAAACTGATACCTTCTCTTCCATTTAAGTATAATCTTTAAGTTAAAAGGCCCCTCGCTCACTAGATAGTCTTCGGATAGCACCACAAATCATTCACTTGCTTTTTATGAGCCTACACAAGGGAATGGATTATCTACATTATTTAATTTTCTCTTAAAAAGCCTCATGAGGCGAATTACGGCCTATTAATGAGTTTGTTAAAAGAGTTTCGGAATTATACTAGGGGGGGGGGAGTAAAAGTAAAAGACTGATGATGAACCCTAAAATTCAGAAAAGAAGATTTCATCATCCATAAATAATGCTCTATTAACAACAATATACCAGCAAAAAATAAAACGTATGCTAAAATGAAAATAACGTTTCCGGCAGGTAACCAATAATCTACCGGCCAATTTAGTGTTTCCCGTTGAGTTATCAATACAGAAAGGCTCTAATGCTAAACTTTACTATTATATGTCGTATGCAGCGTGAATAAAAGATTAAAACGCAATTAACGCCGTTGTGATTAAAACAAAACCGGACAGAACTTCTGTCCTGAAGTATATTTATTGGTCTTCACCTATTAATCTTTGGGTGACCCTTAATCAGAATAAAAAAATAAAAATATTGTTATGAACTTGAAAATGATACTTTTATGGGCGGAGTTTATTTCTCTAAATGTTATATAGTGGAAACTTTGAAAAATTAATTTCTCAGAACGAAATTTCACTGGAATATTCCTTTGGTAACCCTTTATCAGACTACAAAATAGTATTATGATAAGATGAATAATATGTATATTGTATTTAACTGGCGGATGCCAAATCTTTATGTTTTTCATTGATCATGAATAAATATTTCAGCATGTGGCCTATCATTCTTGTAGAAAAAAAGTGGAAACACACTTCAAAGCACTTAAATTCTCATCTCATCATATCAGATGTTTCAGGCCTGTGGAGCGGATCAGCTGCTCAAGCAACTCTAGTTACTATTGTGACTTAACCCTCACTGGATGCTGTTTTCTATTGAACGAAGTAATTAAAAAGTACCTATTTGAATTTTTTCAAATTATTGGTTCTCAAAACTCCTCCAACGGACTTGAAAAAAGACATTTTAAAAATGAATAAGACGAAATGTGCTACAAAACAGAACCTTTTTTTGAATATTTAAAACTCAGACAAGTGTTGTTCTATTTGCTTTTCAGCCAAGATGAATTATTTTAAATGAATTTAAAAGGATGCAATCAAATATCGCAAATTTCGTCCAATATTTTTTACCTCCCCTTAATTAAAACCATTCAAAACTCACGAATTATTCACTATCACTTCACAGTTAGTTAAATCGTGAATCCGACACTTATCCCGATAAAAAAAACCGATCTAGTTCACTCACTCAGCGCTCAAGTCACTCGCTCTAGTCACCAAGTGTTTTAAGGTCTTCGCTGACCAATTAAAATGTGCAAACGTACAAAGTCTTCGCTCGGCGCACATTTGAAATTGTTAGAATTGCCTTGTACAGGCTCATATTTAAACGGAAAAAGGATACGGTTACCAGTTTGGGCTACTTTTTACGGACAAATCGAACAGGGTGTTAAATTACGAGGTCAAAAAATCTTAAATCAATATGAAAAATGCTAGTAAAAATTATGTGACTGATGACCTAGGTTATCCCCCTTGATATCTATTAAGTTCTGTAAAAAACGTCGACGAAAACAAGACAAATAGAGGTTATAAGATAAATATAATACGCGCTTAGTGTATTGTATGAAAAAATATCTAACTCGGTTGTCGGAATTGATAATTGTCTCGGCAGAGCCTCGATAATAGCCAATTCCACCAACCTGGTTAGATATTTTTGTACAAAACACTAAGTAAGTATTATATATCACAATATGACCTACGTCGCCGGAGTGAAATATCCGCGTTGAATATTTTTGATATAACTCGGGTGTTATTACACTAGTAGAATAACTATGCAAATGAGCCATGAGCGAATAGCAACGCTATTTTGAAACCGCGAAAATGACGTCATATTCTATGTTTTGTGACGTCATTTATTTGTTTGTTTGAATGGGTTTTACGCCGCTTTCAGCAATTTCGCAGTTATATCGCGGCGGTCGGAGCACCTAACAATGGATTCCTGGTATTTCTTTCACCTGTACTACCATTATACCCTTTCCTAGCCTCCGACTGCTATCTCACTTAGGTTTACGATTATCTACACATTGGTGGGAGACAAACGTCGGAAAGGATATTTGCCGCCACCGGGGATCGAACCCACGACTCTCAGATTGGAAGTCTTAAGCCTAACCAACTGCGCTAAGGTGGCGGCGTGACGTCATATATAAACGGCGTTATATGTTTGGCGGAAAATTGAAACGTTGAATTTCAAGAATTTAGTCGATTTTTCGCTAAAATTCTGTGCATATTATAACAGAATATAAAATGTGTGCTCATAAAATACAGAATTTATTAAACTCGTCATCTAAAACAGATAAAAAAACTCGGCGCAGCCTCGTTTTTATCTGATTATAGATGACTCGTTTGATAAATTCAGTATTCAATGACCACTCATTCAATATCCTCTATATATAACAGGGCTCCAGAATTAAGAGGGAATGATGCCAATCTTAATCTGTTAATCCTCGTTGTTGGCATTGTTTGAGTCGTCTTTTTCAAGAGACGTTTTCAATGGCGACCACGAATTAAGTATTTGGTGGAAATGTAACGAAACTCTACACTTTAAAAATTGTAGATCTTTGAGTTAGTGGAACCTTAACCTGAACGTTTCGGAGGTCATGAACTTTAGCAGTGTTAACCGGGCTTTCATAATGTTTTCATTAGGAAAGGCAATCGCCGAATTTGAAACGTTTTGGTGACGATTATCATATAGAACACATTTTCCGAGAACAACAATACATAACTCACGATAAACCAGATAGAAGACATTTGGTAAACCGAATCGCTATTTTTTTTTTTTTTTTTTTTTTTTAGAAATTGAACATTTTTAAAATATCTCTATAATATTGACAAAAAAAAATGTAGACATATCATGCGGGTTTATTCTGATCATTTGCAGGAATCACATTTGTAAACATTTTATTCTGTTTATTCATTCTCACCACGGGAACAACCTCCTGAATCTGTAAGTCTTTCAAATAATAGTCCTGACTTAAAAATTTACTGCTTCTCCGCGTCCCAAGATTCCTTATTCTAGCCGTCTGTAAACACAGATTACCGGATTTCTCGTCCGTCTCGTGTAACATTCTATATTGGTCCACCTTGGTGGATTTCAGACTCGTTCTCTCAACAATCTCATTTTCCTTCTCATTGTCCTCAGATACCGGTGATATAGCGCGTTTGTTATTCTTGTTCCCCTTTTTGGTGATCTCTTCGTTTTGCATTGGTGTTTGGGACGCTCATTAATCGCATTTTCCATCTCATTGCCTTCAAACACCAGTATTTGGATAACTTGTTTCATATTACATGTTTGCATTATTTTTACAAATTGTACAGAAAAGGAAGATTCTCAAATGAGAGCATCGGAAAACTTTGAATATAACTAATCTCAAACGTTTCGGAAATGGCTCTCCGCTTTGCACATGATAACATGTGCAAAGCTGAGTGCCACTTCGAAACGTGACAGGATCATTTTCATTTAAAGACACATTTGATGACTATATACATTGTAATTGATTATATAGTATTAAAAGAATGACATTTGGTGTATTGAATTCACTTTTTTTTCTTTAAGAATAGAACATACAACGTCAGTGTAACATAAAAGCATAATTTAACAAAGAAAGCGTGTTTTTGCCATCTGGTTTAATTCTGTTCATTTGCAGGAATAACATTTATAAACGTTTTATTCTGTTTATTCAGTCTCATCGCGGGAACAAACTCCTGAATCTGCAAGTCCTTCAAATTATAGTCCTGACTTAAAAATTTACTGGTTCTCCGTGTGCCCAGATTCCACAATCTAGCCGTCTGTAAACACAGATTACCGGATTTCTCGTCCGTCTTGTGTAACATTCTATATTGGTCTACCTTGGTGGATTTCAGACTCATTCGCTCATTAATTCCATTCTTCTTCTCATCGTCTTCAAACGCCAATGCTTGTTCCCCTTTTTTCATATTACATGCTTGCATTATATTTCACAAGATTGAACAGAAAAAGCAGTTTCTCAAATGAGAGCATCGAAAAACTTTGAATATAAATATTCTTAAACGTTTCGGAAATGGCACTCCGCTTTGCACATGATGACATGTGCAAAGCGGAGTGCCAATTCGAAACGTGACTGGACCATTTTTATTCAAAAGGCACATTTGATGACTATGTACATAGTAATTGATTTCATAGTATTAAAAGAATGACATATAGTGTATTGAATTTACTCACTTTCTTTAAGAATTGACATACAGCAACTGTGTAAATTTAAAACATAACTTAACAAAGAAAGCGTGTATATGCCTTTTGGTTTAATTCTGATCATTTGCAGGAATCACATTTATAAACGTCTTATTCTGTTTATTCAGTCTCATCACGGGAACAAACTCCTGAATCTGCAAGTCCTTCAAATTATAGTCCTGACTTAAAAATTTACTGGTTCTCCGCGTCCCGAGATTCCACATTCTAGCCGTCTGTAAACACAGATTACCGGACTTTTCGTCCGTCTTGTGTAACATTCTAAATTGGTCCACCCTGGTGGATTTCAGACTCATTCGCTCAACAATCTCATTTTCTTTCTCGTCGTCTTCCGACACCGGTGATATAGCGCGTTTGTTGTTCTTGTTCCCCTTTTTGTTGATCTCTTTTCGCTTTGATTTGCTGTTCGGAACAACCTTTTCGGTGTTTGATTTTGAGTCACCCACACTTGGTAGAGGCATGCTCAGCCACGTTCGGAGTCGTTGTGGTTCTTCCTTCGTAGGATTCGGTCTCATATCGATTTCCCATTTACTTTGCCATCGCTGTAAATGTACATTCGCTGTAATCAGTTTAATACATATGAACTTAAATTGAAGAAATGTATAGAAAATATTAATTCGAACAAAATAAAAATGAATAGATAAAAAAAAGGAATCAAATCAGTTTCTTTTTTGTTGCCTAAAACAGTTTCAAAAATAGACTTTTCAACTTTCTGTAAATGTTTCCTTTCATCTATCTTTTAATAAACGACTTTTTGTTCAGATTTATTCGTGTTTAAGGATAAATACAAAATCCTTCAAAAGTTTTCTTATTTTCTAAACTGAACAAGATTATTAAATACATGAATTGACCCTAAACGATATGAAGACTCTGATTAAAGGCTAAACAGACCTCATATGTCTAAATCTGATATACATTTATAGCCCATTTTGGAAATCATAAGCCAATCAGTGGCTCAAGATTCGCAAATGAACTTTCCCAATAAAGGCAAAGAAGTCGATTCATAAATCTGCCAAAATGACAAGTTCCACATTTTTTTGTAGCTTACTATTTTTAGGAAAGATTGGTCAACAAAGTACCAGTATAGATGAAATATTGTCATTTAATAATGACCAAAATAGGACATATACTTATCAATAAAAAAGTGGGGGATATTTTGCCATCGTTACTTTTCTAAACATAAATAGATAAAATCAGTGATCTAATTTTGATACAAAAACCCAAACAAAATTATTCTTCAGAGAAGGTGGCGACCCAAACATGCCACAAGATCCCATGAGACCAAGTTAGGATCTATCTAGCATGTTGGAACTGTCACTCATATTATGTCAAATCATAGGTGCTTGGGCAAAAAACAATAAGATATAGTGCCCGTCACGCGAAAAGGGGCCATCTAGGTAGTGCGAAAAGTGTCGACCATAATCAGACTGCGAGGGTTTCGCAGGCTGACTTTTTCTGATTTTCTGAATCTAGAAGGACTAATCTACCTTCCAGTGAAAGAACTTTTGAAATGCGAGACTTGGTTGACCTCTACTGGAACAAATTACTTTTTCACGATTTCATTTTACGGAAATCCGACATGGTCCCTTTTCGTGTGACGGGTCACATATATAATTACCGGTATTGGTTCTTTTTCAAAGGTTTTACTTCGAATTTCTTCATACTCGTCTTGGATTGACCTATTTGTTCTGGCACTTTGTGGCACGCGCTAAATGCAAATTAAGATAGGATAAATAACTGATTATATAAATAAAATACGTTTTGTAAATGCATTGTACATTAACGCTTAAATATGCTGTTGATAAGGGGAATAGTTAGTCTTGGTCAAATAGAAATAGAAATGTTTAACAAAATTCAGTTACATGTTTCTAGTTTTTAATATAAGCATATTTGTTTGTAAGCTTGCAATGCAAGCTTTAGATTCTACATGTACATATAGCAACCTTCTCGGACACCTTACTCTAGACATATTCACGTCTCTAAGCCCAATCACGAGGTCACGGGTTCGATCCCCGACGACGGCACTCATTCTTGGGGTGCCTTGGTGACTCAGTGGTATCGTTTAGACTTGCCATGCGGACAAACCGAGTTCAGTTTCCAACGTATTCAATTATTTTGCCACCGCCATAGTGTAGTTGGTAGCGCGTTTAACTATCAATCTAGAGATTCCGGGTTCGATCCCCAACGGCGGCACTCATCCTTTCCGACTATTTGTCTCATACCAATGGGTTGATAGCAGCTGGAGGCTAGGGAGGGATGTGATTGTAGTACTGGTGAGAGAAATGCCAGGCATCCATTGTTAGGTGCTCCAGCTGTCGCGATATAATTGAAACATTGTTGAAAGCGGCGTAAAACTCCATTCAAACGTCTCCACGAGAGTTAGTGGCTTAAAGCGGTCGTTACACATTTTAAAGTTGGATAGTCTGGAGACGGTTATTTAGAGTCTCCTCTATATTGAGAATAGATGGTTGGTGACTTGAGAAGAAGAAGTTTATCGGGCAAGGCGTAGGAATTTATCTGGTGAGCCGGACGTAATACGTACATACCTTAATGATTAAGAAGATATGAATCAAGTAATTTTCGCAATCTCAAACGACCGTTTTTCTTAGAAGTTTTGTTGTCATGAAGCCAAAAGCATATCTTAATTAAATGCCTTCCTTGCTCTTAATCAGAGGATGGACATAGATTGAGATCAGATGTAAAGCTAATATCTCCGAAATGCTCCTTTGTTGAATCCATTCAGATAAATGTTTTAAAATCCTGACAGTTTTCGAGGTAGAATGTAAGCACCCAGATAAGCTTCGTCAATATTTCATAGATAACGTCATCGGTCATGTACTACGTCATCGATATGGTCGCGATTTGATTTTGAAAAAAACATATGAGCATCGAGTGAAATTTTCTTTATCAGAAATAGACACTCAAATTCAAAACGAAAAAAATATCAAAGAGAACTGTTTTCTGACCTAATAGCCGCAAAAAGAAGATTCGACAGGTCACGTGACCAAGTGACACGATAAAGCTGTCAGGTGGTCAAGTGACCTGATATCAACAAGTTTATCATACCTCCTTTTATCAGGCAATATGTATAGCTAGTTACCGGATAAACACGAAAACCTGCTAATTTGGGACTCAAAGCCGACCATCAGGACATTCGAGTTTTCATATAAACATTTTTAACCCTGATGATTTTTAAAAAAAATAAGTCAGTTTCGGTTAATGTTTATGACAAATACCTGGCCAGGCGATGTCAGAATCTCGATACTTCTGTACATATAACTCGAGTTCGGTCTCAGTCGGGAATGTGGCGGGAAATAATCGGTGATTCTCGGTTGTTTTCTCCGTCTTTTTCGAGCTGGTGGCGGACTTGGCTTACTCTTTGTTGTACCCATGTTTAGAAAATCTAAGGTTAACGAGGAAATAAAACTACGGTTAACAAGAAACAATTTCGAAATGTTTTGCACGTGCAAAGCGATGTATAATTGGCAAACTGTTTGCACCGTTTTGTCTTACTGAACGTTCGACTGTTCTTAATATTACAGTTATGGGAACGTTTCATAATCAATTTTTTGCCATATTGCTTATTTACATAAAGACCTATTGTTGTTGTGTCGTATCATTTTTGAAAAAAAAAACAATATAAAAAAAAAAAAAAAAACTGTGGTCGCTTCATCACATTTGCAAAGAGGCTAAAATTGACTTTTGCATATTATTATTTTTTTGTATTGATTAAAGTAAGTGAGTGAGTGTATAATAGATTCAGAAAAATACAAAAGGTACTTACTTTTATATTTATTTTGTCGTCATAGTCCTACACTAAGTTTAAGTTGGCGACATAATACATGTTGTCATTTTTATTGATTCCCGAATATCGTTTATTCCAGTTTTGACGAAAGAAAAACCCTTTGAAAAAAAGGATTGTCAAAATTACAAGACACGTATTCAATACAAAAACAAAAGATTTCACCCTTGAATAAATCGAGCCATTTCACAGGATTATTACATTTGTTTGTTTGAATGGCGCTCAATGCCACTTTTAACATTTTTTAAGTTATATAGCGGCTGCTAGAGTACATGTGCCTAACAATGGTAAGATTTTCTACAAAATGTATCAAATCGCCTTGTGTTATGATTGTATCTAGGATGATATAGAACAAGTATACCTTAGACCCTTTTCTTGTGTATACATGTACAGTTAGGAAAATAGTAAAACAGACAACGTGAATGATTTTGGAATGAAATTAAATAGTAAAATGAGTGAGCTTTGAGTGAAATTAATTGGGAGGAAACAGCATTATAGCTAAATGTGGCGATATTTTTTTATCTCTCTTAAATTAATTTTTTTTCTGTTTTGTGACTTCACGGACTAATCAAGCACCTTTTCACCACAACAACAGTTAATAAAAATGCTGAAAGATTTGATCGACTTCAATGAAATGTCGATAATTAAATTGAGTTCGAAAACTTTTTGAACAGTATTGGGGCGTTTTCAAATGGTTTAAGTGGGTGACTTTAGAATGGTTTTTAATCAAAATAAGTGTAAATTTCATGATGTCATTTACTGCACTTGTTGATTAGTAAAAAAGATAGAGATACACCAATTGTGCATACAGTAAGTAGCACCGTGAAATTGATATTCACCTCAATCAAACCCATTCTAAATCGCTCACAATTGTTGTAAACTGTACAAGACGAAAGAGGATGAAATCAAGTTGCGTTTCTAGGTGAACACATTGTGCCATATGACATAAACAAGGCATAAAATTCCCCTAACTTTTTGGGAAATTGTTTTCACGTTAAAGCAAATCTGTGCATTTTCTTGGATTCATAACCAATTCCAACATACGAATTAGTCGAGCCGTTCAATCCGCCGAATTAGAATGACACATTCGTTTAGTTTCAAAGGAAAAACAAAAGTAATTGTTTCCCGGATGCTTTCGCTTCTACTTTTATCATTGCTTCGAATAAGTTAAGAAGTTATTTAAAAGGAAATCGGCTGCCATTCAAGCCCGCGGTAGCTTGGAACAATATTTCGGTCAAGTTAATATTGAATCCAGTGAAATGTTACAAATATAACAAAAAAGACTTAGATATGATCAACCGGAACACTGAAAGCACAAATACAAAGAAATCAAAATGCAAAAAGAGTACGAGAAAATTCGACACCATACCTCTTAAAAGTTGATTACATCGTGTAATTGACAAGGTGAGAGATTTGGAATGGTTTTGAAATGAACTGAATGAGTATGATGAGTGAGTTTTGAGTAAAATAAAAGGAAGGTAATCCAATAGAGCTAATGTTGTTCAGAATGAACATAATTAATTTTATTTATTATCTCCCTTCATTAAATTATGCTAAGTTATGCATACAAGTTCTACCAATCAGACCCTTACTATTTCAATTATGTCAGTTAAATCGCATTTTTCTATTTATATTCATTTTGAATTCAGCTGTTGATTTTATCTTTCTTAGACATTTTGTATCAATTTTGAGGGGTTTGAGTGAGCGTTTGGAATAAATGAATGAATTCTTGAGTGAGCGATTTAGAATGTTTTTATTGAGATGAATGTCAATTTCACTGTGTAACTAACCGTAATCGAACGAAAATTTATTACTAATCATTGGTAGAAATCAACATCTGGGACCCGTTTAACGAAACTTCTTACCAAAACGTTAATCTTAAGTCAAAATCACAAATTGTACCTAGTAGTTAGATACTTTATTACGGTTAAAACATCGTGAAATTGACGAGTTTAATGATTTTAGAATGATATTCAATGAGTGTGAAATGAGTTTTGAATGATTTTCAATGAGTTAAAACTTATTCGACAATTAGCGAATCTTTACCTCCCTATAATAAAATCTACGCATACTTTTTTGTGTCTTCATGGTCAAATCAGAAGCTTAACTTAAGAATCAACACTAGCCAATAGAAAAATGCAACTTTTTGATCCATTTATTTGAAATAGTGATCATTTCGAACGATTTTGAAGCGTAATTGAACTATTTCGGAGTATTTTCAGCGATTGGACTGAGTGTTTCGAACAGATAATTGGAGCGCTGAGCGAGTGATTTTGAAAGATGAGTGTCAATCTCAAGATGTTATTAACTGTTTCACATTATTGTTGTTGATGTTTATAATTAAGATTGGTGACATAATTTCCTTCCATTCCAACAGTGTGTCCTGGATTTACGTAACCTTTTTGAGCACGATGTACTTACTGACCATCGACTGCACTTTTG
Source organism: Fragum whitleyi (assembly GCA_948146395.1). Classification (NCBI taxonomy): domain Eukaryota; kingdom Metazoa; phylum Mollusca; class Bivalvia; order Cardiida; family Cardiidae; genus Fragum; species Fragum whitleyi. Next base: position 28,271,794 of record OX411549.1, on the reverse strand, counting down.
TAAAGTTTATACTAATTCATTTTCAAAAACAGAATGAAAAATATGTTTACGTGCTAGTTTTTATGTAATATAGAAGTTTCCATGGTAACCGTATTAAGAAAAAATACAAAAAAATGTTTTTTCTCCTCGACGGACAATAATATTGTATAGGATATGTGAAAAGACACTATAACATCATAATTTATGTAACAAAATCTAAATTTTGATTTCACCAACAAAAAATATTATATTGTTGAGTATTCAACAAAATAAAACTTATGTTGTACCCCTTGATTTGCCAGACCAAAAAATTCGGACCTTAGATTAGAATGATGTTTTTAAATATTATGAAAAATTCCTAATAGCTTCCTCTTGGCTTTTTTACATTTTTTATATGAAGTGTAAAACTTGCTTACGGGTTTAAAATGAAAATGAAAAAGATTTGTTTATTTTGTCATATAAAAGTAGTTACCATGACAACCAAATTTACAAGAGAAAATGCAAATCGTTAATATCCCTGGCTTTGAGGGTGAAATTAAAGATAACTTGGCACATTTGTCAATTATTGCGTGGAGAAATGTTGAATCTAAAATTCGTGACAGTAGATGCAATGTTAAGGTCATACTGAAAGGTCAAAGGTAAAAATTTGCGTAAAATTAGAGTGTCAATTTAATATGTTGAAATAACTTGGCCAAATTGAAAAGACAACATTGTTTACCACCACCTATCGATGTTTCATGTGCAACCTCCATGTCTGTAGTTTGGAGTTCAAAGTCACGCTATAAGGTCAAAGGACAAAAATAGAGAAAAATGATCTTTAATCTATACCGGTTAATTAATACGCTTGAAAAAATGTTCATCCCTTCTTTAAGGCATATTATAATTTGATAACAAAACGAAGTAAAACAACTGCGTTTTGTTATCAAATTATAATATGCAAACTTTTATTCTTTGGCAATTTTGTTTTGTGCAACGTCATCCTTAGCGGGGTGCTTAAGAACTGTGACGTCATGTAAACCTACGTGCGAAATGATGCGCTGCCATTGCTGCCCTTATTAATCCCGAGGTCAATTCCGAAGAATCGCCGAGTTTTCCTGGTTTACCCCCAGTAAGAGATACATTCCTTATTTCAGAATATTCACGATTTTTTTTAAAATTCTGAATGCAGGGCTGGAGTTATACAAGAAGCGCTTAGGTAATAGACTGTAGCTTTTTTCAACAAGGTGGCGAATTGTCACAAGATACGCACGTAGCACTGTGGAAAACAACAAAGGGTAATAACTAAAAAATAAGCTAGGTATGGTTACGGTTCTTGTACACTACACTCCGTAATCACGACAGGGACATACCTGCGAGATTTCAAGTCAATTGGACATAAGGTAACAGAGATTTGGACGCCGCCCGCCTGCGAGACGCCCGTTCGCCACGAGTGATCCACTCAACATCCGTTTTCGACGGGCGTATAACAGCGGCATTGATTTTTTTTTTTTTTTTTTTTTTTTTTTGATGAGATTCAACACCGGTTCTAACAGTTTTTAGCTGGACGGTTTTCGGAGAAAACTCGAGGTATTGAAAAAAGCCTAAGTGTTGTCATCGTATTGACGTCGTCGTTCGAAAACTTTGACATTTTTTCAAATCTCTGGTTGAACTGGACACATTCATTTGAAACTTGGTACACGTGTTCACCATGAAAAGAGCAACATTTACCATCAAGGGGATAACTCTAGTATATTTTGTGCAAGTTATAGACCTGTTCCGACTTAGATTTTTTTCCACCCTCCAGCACTCAACAGCCGAGCGTAGGTACCCGTAAGCGGTCCTCTTGTTATATATATATATATATATATATATATATATATATATATATATATATATATATATATATATATATATATATATATATATATATATATATATATATATATATATATATATATATATATATATGGATTACATAGCGACGGATTATAGTTAAATCTCACACCAGTAATACAATTACATCCTGCTTTCTCACGTAGATTTACGATTATCGAAACATCGTTGGGAGACAATTGTCCGAAAATTATATGATACCGCCGATAAACGAGTTAGAATGAAAAAGACTACATTCATCCCAATCAAAGCCATTCTAAAACGCTCACTCTAGTCTTCATTCATTCATTCACTCGCTGTCGGTAAATGTATTGAACTTAATGTGTACTATGGTATAAATAGAAATATCTTTATTTTCTAATCAACTCTTTTTAATACACGAAATAAGAACATGGCATTAATAAATATTACATAATTATTTAATGATATAAACTGGCAAAAATCTACAGCAAAGCTTATAAATATGGAATTTTAGGATTATTGTTTAGAAAATATTAAAAAAAAAAAAAAACTAGCAAAGGATTAATTTCAACACCATCACTGAACACACTTAAACATGTAATGCAACATTCAAACAGTTGTGCATTAAATGTTAAATTATCTTATTTCATTTTGCATTGAAAATGCTATTTAAGTTTGATAAAAATGATACATGGATCAACTATGTTTGCAGTTTAACACCAAATTTCTATATGTCTAGTATTTTCTGACCATCTTTTTCTTTCGTTTTTCGATAACTATTTCGTCAGTTTTAAGCCAACACTTCACCTCATGTTTACGTTTCTTCGACATCCGTTTGGTCCCCTGTCCCCATATCTTCTCAATAACGTCTTCCTCATTGTACATAAATAACCAGTCCTCGGGCAGAAACACGTCCGAGTACATAGTACTGGTGCTGGCTATAGACTCGTCAACTGTTACCTCGTCAACTGAAATAGTGCTTCTTACTGACAACGAGATAGCGTCTACATCCTCGGATGTTTTCAGTTTAAATATTGCCTTGCCATTCGGACTTTTTACTGGCTCTGGTATAACATCAGATGTCTCTATTTCTTCATTCAGGTCTTCATTTATAATTAATAGTTTAATACTGCCGAGAGATCGGCCATCTGTTGTGCTCATTCTTGACTCTCTTCCGTCTTCAGAGCGTCCTGTTATTAGGTCAAGATGTATGTTAACCTCTTTGGCTTTTGTCTGGTGCTTTCTCTTGCGAACATTCCTTCGACTGTTTTCATTTATTTCATTCTCGATACTAATTGTATCTTCCAAGTTCTGGAGACTGACACTATCAGCTAGACTGACTGTAAGATCATCAGGAGTGGTTAGAGTTAAATCGGGAACAATGGACGGTGTTTCGGTTTGGGACCTAGTATCATCATTAATATTCAAACTTGTAAAACTAAGATTTGGAGATGCTCCGGTTGCGTTAACTTCAGACTCGAAGTCAGCAAGTTGTCTCGTGGAGTGTTCTGATAGCCTGTCCGAGTCATCAGAAGGTGTGACTGTTGGTCGACGCTTGTAAATGATTGAACGAAATGGCGATTTGGGTCGAAGTGTGTGTTCCCATTTGTAAATCCAACTCTGAAAGAAAATCAAGATGAAAAATGGACCTGTGCGAGACATTTCCAACAATTTCATGTAGACGTGTTTGAAAAACATAATGCAGCCTAGAGACGGAACTATGTAATGAGCCTATGCGTGACATTTCCAACAATTTTAAATGTTGGTGAGGTTCAAACGTTGAGAGGCATAGACATCCACAAACTCAAAAAATAAAGTAAACTGATGGTCTACAGATACTTTGAGGACTTATCTATCTACTAAACGCACAGTGAAGACTCTGGTCAGACTGTGCGGATGTACAGGCTTGTAAGAGTCTTTGCTTTGCGCATATTTGAAATTGTTGGAAATCTCACACACAAGCTCTTAAAAGTTTTTTTTTGTTGTCCGCCTATAGAAGGGCTGATACCTTATCACAAAGCGAAGAATCTGGTCAAACTGCGCACATACAAAGACTTCCCAGAGGCTTTGTTTTGCGCGCATGTGAAATTGCTGAAAATGTCACACACGTGTCCATATTATATAATGCAGAGACAGCAAACAGGGAGTGCTAAAAATAATTTTAGCCGCCGTCATAGCGCAGTTGGTAGCGCGTCGGACTGAATTCACATTTTTTTCATAATATACCAATGACGAATCTCGAAATTATAAAAGAGGTTTCTATTCCTAATTTTCCTTTTTTATGAATATACTACTAGTGTTCATTACTTGTGCATACGGTTTAAAACATATTGATAACTCACATAAAATTAAAAATGATAAATTCAAAAACATTATTCTATGTACTTGAAAATAAATACCAATCACTCCATGTTAGATAGGTGACATGTGTCTTGTGGAGTATTAGTGTCAACAATATACATGTATTTTGTGCATCAACCGACAATTATTTGACCAGACATAGAAATTACATAAAAGGGGGTAAATTTCTCATGGCAGTTTTTAAGCTGAAAATATGATGAATTCAATAGTGTATTATAAATTATTGCAAATAAAAAAGGGCTAATTTAATATCTAACGCAGGCATGCAATGGCATATGTAAAGTAGTTTTTCTTGATTTATTTTGTTTTAATCATTCATGAATTCCAAAACTAGTTTTGAACGCATGGGTAGATCTTTGACTTAAAGTGTATTATTTGAGCCCATGCGTGACATTTCCAACAATTTGAAATGTGCATTAAAGCAAAGATGCTGGCCAGCCCGTGCCTTTGCACGGCCTGACCATATTCTTCACTTTGTCTTTTATAGATAGATAAGGTATTACAATATCTGTAGATAGTCAGGCAATCCTCTTGTTACACGGTGTAGCTGCCTTGGCTGCAGAATGTTTGCACTTGCTACACTTGTCAAATTGTTGGAAATGTCACACACACGCTCAATTTTTATACATTACAAAGGTATGTTTTAAATAACTTTTCACAATTTTCATATTTTAACAAACATGTAATGAACATTTATTGAAGACAAAACATTGACAACAATTAGACATTCTTCCAATCAGAAACATTCACCAATCCACATATCGTTTGTTAACCATAAACCTACGACTACTCTACGTTAATCCTCAAAGTGCGGAGAAATAGGTGCACTAGGTCGCACTATTTTGGGTTTAGAGGATCCTCCAGTTTTCCTCCTCTTTCTCTTCTCTTCCTCCACGATCCTCTGGCTACTGCTGGATCTCTCTGACAATGAGGCCCTGATACCAACTGATTGAGTGTACCTGCCCTTCATCTGATTAGCCTTAAAAACATTGGTAGATTCAAAATATGAATCAATAAAATGTTTGTAAAACAATACAGACGTATTGAGATGATTAATTAACAATATGAAATTGTTCCCGTCTTTTTAGGACATTTTATGTATTCTAAGTCAACGTCTCAAATGTAATTACATGCAAAACAACTCTTTTTTTAAAAAAAAGGCTACCCCCTTCCCCGAAAAATAATGTTCATATTTAGAAAGAAACTATTCAATTTAGAAAAGTGTATGAAAGTCAATTTTATATCTAGATTAACTTCGATTCCAAGTTTATCTTTGATGTTCGAAGATTGTCGAATTCAAGCAGCTTTTGTAAGAGAAAGGATTGGATAAACTTTGAATGCTCACCTTAACAACAGCTCTCGCATAGTCCATGTCTTCTCTCGATTTCTGTGAAGTATTAACTGGTACTTTAAGAAAAGCCTTTTGGTCAAGTTCAGATTTTTGTGGAACTCCTGGTAAAAGATTCTTGCCAACCTCGAAAGCTCGGTCTGAATTGGTAACACTTTTAGTGAGCCATCTTGGGTCATCAAATATACTCTCATTAGAGGCACTAAGATGGCTGTATCGACCAGATTTTGATAATGAGTTTAAATTTATGTCGCCAGCAGATACGGTACTTTGGGACGCAGTGATGCTTGAATATGCCCTTGGAAAGGTACCAAAAGTACTTAGCGTACTTTGAGTTCCCATAGTTTTTGGAGTCTTTGGTTGCAATTCCATTGGAGAGACCGTACTTTCCCTGGATAAAGGGTCTTCTTTGATTGGCTGTAGTATGTTAGGCAAATAATATGTAGCGTCAGATCTGTACGACTTTTGTTCGCCAAACTTTCCGGTACTCTCGGGAATTTTTGGAGTTGCATGGTACCTCTCGGAGTATCTCGTTGACGGACGAGAGGTCTCGAGATCTAGAGCTTCTATTTTTAGCTTGTCTTTGTGGTCCGATTTTCTCGATGATTTGTCGAGATGGTCTGGAAGTGACGAAGATTTACGAGACATTCTATCAGAATCTTGACGAAGATAACCATTTGGCTGACTTTGTAAACCACTGTAGGCATCTCCCCGACCTGATATAATGGCTGGTGTTCCTGGGCGAAGTTTGCTTTCCCAAAGTTTCTGCCATCTCTACAGACAAAATGAAAAAAAGTTAATACTTAGATACTATTTCAGATGAAAGTTTGTTTTAAAATTCTCTTAATCTATTAAAGTTTTCTAAGATGTAATTTTTTTCTAACGTAAGCTTAAAGCCGCTTTATAAAAATCTTGAAACATCTAAATGAAGAAACGAAGCTTGTTCTGAATTTGGCTGATCGAGAAGCCCTGAAAATGTTGATTATCTTCATTTGAAGCATTAAAAATTGTTCTATCTAGCTGATCTATTGTTTATATCAATCTAAAGATATCTCTCAGCATGTCTTGTCCATCTGAATTTATATGTTTCGACTGCCTTACCGAACAATTCACTTATTCATATGCATTTATCTGACCCGGGTTGCAAAAGCTGTACAATCCAGGTGGTGTGGAAAGTGTGACTATCCCTCAGATTACGCTGGCTGCGCAATCGGACCAGGTCTGACGCTTTTCGTAATAATAATGATTTCTTAAAGTAGTGGACCCGTAATAGTTCCACAACATTTCGGACGATATGTTCTTTCACAATGTTAATCGAGGTTTCCTAATGAAAATCATTAGGAAACCTCGGTTAACACTGTTAAAGTTAATCTCCTTAATCTTGAATCTCCTTAATCTTGAATACTCATTCTACTTTTTAAAATATTAATCTAAATACCACCTCTATTTGACATCAGCTAAATTAAATTTCTTTTTCAAATAACGGGGTAAATAATGGTTCCATTTCACGTGACGGGACACATATGTACCTCTTTCTTCGGCGGCTCGTACCTAGCATCACTATCAACATTCATCATTTTCTTCTCGCTCAGTCTACTTCTTGGCCTCTGCCACATCCGTTTTTTAGAATGTTCTTTTTACAGGATTGCAAGATAGATCCTTTGGACATTACAGATCCTAAATCGATTACTCCGCACCAAACAGTTGTGACTGCATATAAACATTAGGCAGTCACAACTGTTTGGCGCAGAGTCAAAGAAATTTACCTCTTTCTTCGGCGGCTCGTAACCAGCATCACTATCAACATTCATCATTTTCTTCTCATTCAATAAGCTCCCTGTCAGAATCTCCTCTGACGATTGTCTCCTTATCAACACTTTCTGGTCCGACACGCTCCTCATCGACAAGCTCGGCGAGTAATCCGTTATCGATGGCTTTCGTTTTCTCTTCTTTATTTTTGGCGGTGGTGCCTCCGGTGTTTCGGGTCGTTTTATACAGAATTTACGGTAAAGTAGGATGACTAGGATGATTATTATAATAAGAGCTAGAATTCCAAAGACTAGGCCAAGTATTAGTCCTAGATTACTTTTGTCTTCTGGATGTACATAATCTGCAAAAAATATGACATACATCAGAGCTACAGAAAGAGTGGGTATTTTGGTTTTAATATTTTATCATTTCTACCTTAAACCGTATGTTGTTGGTACGCATTTGAATCGTCTTGTCGGGACGATTCAAATGAGTACCAACAACATAGTGTTTCATTTGTAAATAAAGATTTTAGACTGACTTTATCCTATCTCATCTTGACCCCTGTACACGCGAGGAATATATTTTTGCACAAAATTCAATTTTCTGTATTTAATGATACCATGTTATTCAATCTGAAAAATAGAATTCGTTTTATTTAGTAGAATCTTGTTTAAAAAAATGCAACTTTTCTAAAAATAATGATAATGATAAAAAATAAAGATACTGATAAAAACTGTGTTTGTTGATAGTAAACAAAATCCAAGAAGCAAGCTCTTTAAAAGGTAGATTACGTTAAAGAATCATTTTCGAAACATAACTTTAATCCGTGTATTACCAATAAAGTCATCTAAAATGTGACCCTGTCTATCAAAAAAGACCCACAGGGAATTCCGAAAAAAATGACTTGTTTCAGACATTCTTACACGGGATGGTCGAGTGGGCATTCTGGTTTTAGAAAACCAGCTGAGATTGAAAAGTTTCGAGCTTTGTCAGCCTGTACAGTCGAAATGGGGTCGACATTTAACGCACAACCAAAATTGTCCGTTTTCGCCTGTCGGGTTCAAAATCTATTATCATTATTAAAATTATTAAAATCAACACAAAATCTCACATAAATCTGTCATGACGTATGATATCCCCGGAGAGTTGACGTTATATATAGTTTGGTTTGTGTGGCAGGAACGTGGATATTCTGTTGTATACAGGATAGCATCGTACTTGTAATACGTCTGTAATGAAGAGAGTCACGTGTACAGTTAAAAACATCGTGAAATTGACAAGGTGAATGATTTTGGAATGATTTAGGAATGAAATTGAATGAGTGTGTGGAGCGAATTTGAGTGAATTTAATGGGAGGTAATCCGGTATTGCAAATTTTGTTCAGGAGGAACAAAATTAGCAATATTGATTACCTCCCTTTAATAAAATATGCATAGAAGTTCATTAGATAGCTCCCTATTTTTTTCAAGAATCTATCAGACGCTTACAATTTCAATTAAATAAGTGAAATCCCAATTTTTCCCTTAGCAATTATTATTTTGAACGAAGTTGTTGTTATATGTTTTTCAGTGAGTTTGGATCGTTTTTGAATGGTTTGAGTAAGTTTTTGGAATGAATGAATGGAGCGCTGAGTGAGCGATCTAGAATGGTTCTGATTGAGTTAAATGTCATTTTCACGATGTAATTAACTGTAGTACACATTTTAGTTTAAATTACTTTGATTTCACGTTATTTGTCTTTGAAATGAGAAAAAGTGAAATGATTTGCTATGCGATGTTTCATCGTTTCCAAAAAGCGTGTATGAGTCTACAAACGCATGTCCAGGAAACCCTAGAATTACTAAACGGAAGATTGGCTGGTAATGTCACCAAAAAGAATGGAATGCCATAGGTGGAAAAAGTGAAATCATCATTCGGTCGCTGATGTAAATAAGTGAAATAAAATTTTGACGTCTTTTCTCAAATTTCAGCTGAATGTTTCTCCAAGCATAAGCGTTACGGAAATAGTTACCTTCATAAGCCACTTGTTTCAAACTATGAGTGCTACATGTATCTTGTGTTTCCAGAACAGAACACAGGGCTGCTTTATCAACATCAACCTTATAATGTTCATGTGATTTCGGTAAAATGTGGATACCAAGCTACAATCCATGATTTTTGTACTGGCAGGGCGGAGCCTATGTAACGGGTCGTTGCAGTAAAGGTTAAGGTATACCAGCTTTTTTATTACCTACTCATTTTCAAGATATCTATAGATTGTCTATTATTCAAATTTGAAACGTTTAACCGTCATTGGTTAACCAAACCCTCGTAACTTTAGATTGTACAATCTAGAGTTACGAGGGTTTGGTAACCAACGAGGAGTTGCGCTCACTATTGTTGAGCATGTTAACCCTGTTGGTTTTAAGATACACGAGTTGTAGATAATTGTCGACTATATTTTGAAAGAACACAAAATGTTGAAAAGTAAATTCGCCAAAATACCTCACGGCTAAGTCACGCCCTACCAGATGATAAAAAACGCAGAATGAATAAGGCATACATACAAAACATGTGAATCTGAACGTTGTTGTTTCGTCTGTGGCAGTGTCGTTGTTGAAAGTTATTAAGTAACCATTTCCAGAAACAAGGTTGTACAAACATTGTAGGGTGCCTCCGGCTTCAATGAAAATAAACACGTACTAAACAAAAACGAGTGTCTTTTTATAGCCTTATTTAAACAAATTGCAAAATTTGTAGAGGGACAGGTTTAAGAGAGTGATAAAATGTGAATTTGTCTATACCAATATTCAATGCAGACAGAATTTTCCTTTCGTCGATTAGAATTTTCTAAATAAAGTGTAATTAAGTCATGTATTTTGATACAGTTGATTTGAAAATATAAAGAACATTATTGTCATTCATGCTCTTATGTGATGTGAGAAGTAGCGAATGATTTCCAAGTGTGATTCAAACATTATTTTTTATTTTATTTTTTTTTATTACTATTTTTTTGAGGTTTGAAAAGACGATTCGGTACCTCTATCACTGCTTTGTCGGATACGTGGTATTTACGAATCATGGGTTAAATTAAAAAAAAGAAAGATGAAATTTTTACAAGCTTTTACAACTTAAATTCATATGATGCTAGATTGACTAGGTAAACAAGGGGCATATCTAGAAGTCTAACTCTGATTTTTTATGACAGGAAAAATATGAATAGAGACAAAACAACTCATTTTGAACATAATGAAATAAAACGTAGAGTGAAATCTCTGGCGAACGCGAACATTCTCTTTAGAACTTATTCATGAAACGGGAGCGAAATCACGGGGGGTGATGTCCATAATCGGAGCCACCGGCTCCGCTTTCAAAATCATGTGTGGAACTTCCGCTCCACGTGGGGCTCCGATTATGTAGATGTAAACATTTCATATTTTGAATGAAAAATGGGGTAGGAGGTCGGGGTTTCCTCATTTATATAGGATTTTATTCATTAATCATTAAAAAGTCGAATGCTATTCGACCAGTTATACATTTTTCAACGTAAACGTACTCAAAAAATGTAAGAACGATCGTTGGTTTTTGTTAAAAATGATTTCTTCTGGGAGCGGTCTTGAGTCAGGAATGTGAAAACATGTGTTTTTTACCTCCAAAATGCAATATTCTAAACAGAATTCATAAAGCAGACGATTGTTTTCAGTGTACACGAGTTTAACAAAACAACCACAATACTCTAACCCAATGTACCTTTCTTCATAATGATATAGATCAAAGAAAATAGTTTTGTTCCGATTATGTGGATTGGCTCCGATTATGTACTCTGGCTCTGAAGTTGTGGAGTGTCTTCTTCTTCTTCGATATAACATCTTCAATATGAAATTTCTACTAGTTTCGTGGGGCGTTTTTTCATCATCATTCCACGATGCAAGTTACGTTACGTTTCACTTCTACATGTTTACTTTTATTATAATATTCCGGTTACTAGACAGTCAGCTTCATTGATATTACTTTGTACATTTACGTGCAAGAGAATTGTCGGACTATAATCCAGGATTAAATGTGAAGAGATATAAAGATTTCTTCGGAGCCTGTCAATGGTTTTTCTTGCTTATTTTACTTCGCACGCTAAGCGTTCAAATTTTAACAACGTCACTACTAACACTCTTTCAACGTCGATAATTCCATGAAATTTTATCAGATATATTTTCCGAGTGGTATCAAAAAAAGATGTTGCGAAATTCGCGTTCATTTGATACATATTTCAAGAAATACGATTAATATATCTTACTAAAAGAGGACTCAATGATTTTTAATACTCCCTTTTTGTTCGATTTTTAGCGCATCTGAGCAGGAAGTGCTCATGGTGAGCTATTGTGATCAAGCTGTGTCCGGCGTCCTTCGTCCGTCGTCCGTCACCAATTTGTGTTCACTCTAGCGGCCACCTTTTTGGTCCAAATGTCTTAAACTTAGTCAGGATGTCTGTCTCCATCAAATCTTGGTCCAGTTCGAGATTTGGTCAAGTGGGGTCGAAAATGGGATCTTGTAATGAATTGGGTCAAATTTTAGCAAAGGTCTTGTGTGCACTTCAGAGGCCACATTTTTTTGCCAAAATGTCTTTAAACGTCATCAGAGTGTTTGTCTCCATCAAATCTCGGACAAGTTCGAAATTGGGGCAAGTCGGGTCAAAATTGAGGTCAAGGGATCATATCTTAGAAAACCCTCTGTTCACTTTAGAGGTCACATTTTTGGCCCCAATATCATGAAACTTAGTCAGAATATTGGCCTTCATCAAATCTTTGTCATGTTGGAAACTGGGTCAAGTGAGGTCAAAAATGAGGTTAATGGGTCAAATCTTGGAAAAACCTTGTGTGAACTCTAGAGACCACTTCCTTTACTCAAATGTCTCGAAACTTGGTCAGAATATTTGCCTCCGTGAAATCTCATTAAGTTCAAAAAATGGTTAAGTGGGACCAAAAATGAGGTCGATAGGTCAAATTAAGGAAAATCTAGAGGGCATTTATTTGTTTTAACATGTCAGGATCTTTGTCTTGAAATCTTAGACGAGTTGGAAAGAAGATCAAAAACTGGAACCTCTTCAAATCTTTGGAAATTCTTCAGTACTTTAGAGGCAACATATTAGACTCAACTGTTTTGAAATGTAATCGGAATGATTGCCTTTTTGATATCTTGGACTTTTGTTGAGCTAGTCATGAATTTCAAATAAGTAGTTTTGACACTTTGCCACATTTGTCAAATACTTGTAAATGCCTCAGGTTAGTGCTTAAGGGCCAATGGTCCCTTGTTTTTAAGCCCCGCGTAACATTTAGTTCCGAATTTTCGCAAAGATTTGAACATATTTATATAAATTCCGATTAATATCAGAATTTACTACTTCATCCCCGGATTTGTCAACTTTTCAATCGGAAAGTAATTAAACTATATTTAATAAAATTAAAACTTATTTAAGACTAAGAAAATCAAATACTGAAAGAGTCCCTAGCGCTTTTTCGGTATAGGGGTACCGTTTTATAAATGCGATGTTGAAAATTAAACAGAAGAATATAAAATTGACATTTAGCAAAACGGATCAATATACAAGGGCGAAAGCACGTCTTATATATACTGAACAACAAAAATAACGCATCACTTTTAGATCCAACTTTTTCCATAATCTAGAGTTTGGAAAATTGGATATACCAAAATAAACGTAAACTGATTATTGATCTGTCACAAAATGGATTACACCGAAGACACACGCATTGGAGAGTTACTGGTGACTACCTCCAAAATCAAAATTTTGAAATCAAAGTCAGTTTTCATTGCTCCATAAAATTCAATAGCGCGTGTGTTCATGTGCAATATTGCTCTCAAATAATAATCGACGTGGATTTCTGAATTTTGCCTAGATTAAATCCTAACATGGCTATCCAATTGCTCTTCATTCTGCCTTAATTTGACTCAAAACCTTGCGATTTTTCGTTCTTTTGTGAACTCTCATTGCAAGCTCGTTTCTGATATGCTTGGGTTTGAGATAAGTCTGGTCGGTGAAAGAGAATGCATCGGTATAACTTAAAGAAGGTTTTCGTTATTAACAATGTTTTCTCATGCAGCAGATCGAATGCATCGTACGAAACTCAAGTTTGTCGAGTAATACAGCTTATAAAGGTGGAAACGATAAACCGTGAAAACATTTATCAGATAAAGCCAAGTTTTCGAGTTTGGTGGTAGTGACAAGATGAATTTCGGCACGTCATTGCGCATAGACATATCAAACTGATTCATTTAAGCGATTAAAGCGATTTAAGCGATTAAGGATACTGAGGGGTCATAACTCGACCATTGCCAGGTTAAAACGCCGATAATAACAACTACCGATGCCGGCCTTCAGTGCTGACTGGATGGGGAGGACGAATTGTACTACAATTTGTGTTATGACCAGAAACGTATCGTGGACTCATGGTGACAGTGAACCACAAAGATGAGGTATCTGGGCCGTTTGTCGACTCCTTCAAAGGCAATAGCCATAGGGTGAATCCCTGTAAATAAGTCAATGTTATGGATTCATCTCATACCATTGTGGATTTAATTCGTGAACACCTCCTTAAAGTGAGACCAATGCCTATTCTTTCACCGACCAGACTCATTTCAAACTCGAGCTTATCGAAAACGAGTTTAAAAAGAAAGTAAAAAAAGTTGCGAAAACCCAAGATTTTGAGTGAAATCGAGGCAAAATGAACATCGAATGCATATCCATTTTGGGATTTGCTCCTAGTGATAGTCGCCTTCACGCGCTAACAACTCTTCAATGCGTATGACTACGGTGTCATTCCTTTTCTCACTAACTAACTAACTAAATAACTAAATAAAAAGATAGATAAATAAATAAATAAACAAATGAATAAATGTAGTTTTTAGGCAAGTGATTATGAGTTTCGGTCCCTAAGGCTAGGCACTCCAAGACTTTGGAGCATTGTTACATAATTAGACACAAATAATTTTCTTTCAACTATCTAAAATTTCAGTAAAGAACTATTTTCTAGAATATTGTGGTTATCTTCTTTAATTCGTACACACTGAAATCAAGGGTCTACATCAGACATTCTGTTCAGAATATTGCATTTTGGAGTTAATAAAAGTAAACGAGAAAGGTGAAACGTAAAATAGAATACGTGTGCCATGGAATGACGAGAAAACAGCGCCCCATGGAACAAACAGAAACTTCATATTTAAGGCTGTGGGGTCATATGCAAGAAGGAGAAGAAGACACTCCACAACTTCAGAGCCAGGGAACATAATCGGAGCCAATCCACATAACCGGAACCAAACAATTTTCTTTGATCTAAATCAATATGAAGAAAAGTACATTTGGTAAGATTATTGTGGTTGTTTTGTTAAACTCGTATACAGTGAAAACAATGGTCTGCGTTATTAATTCTGTTCAGAATATTGCATTTTGAAGGTAAAAACCACGTGTTTTGACATTCCTGGCTCAAGACTGCTCCCAGAAGAAATCATTTTTAACAAAAACCAACGAGCGTTCTTACTTTTTTTGAGTAAGTTTACGTTGCAAAATGTATAACTGGTCGAATAGCATTCGACTTTTTAATGATTAATGAATTGAATATTATATAAATGAGGAAATCCCGACCTCCTACCCCATTTTTCATTCAAAGTATGAAATGTGTACATCTACATAATCGGAGCCCCACGTGGAGCGGAAGTTCCACACATGATTTTGAAAGCGGAGCCGGTGGCTCCGATTATGGACATCACCCCCCGTGGAAATCTAACCCGATCCTTATTTTGTTTATATCTTTTATTTTTGGAAATTGCATGCTTATTTTGAGATGGTTTTGATTTAAACCTTTCTATCAATTGAGATACAGAATCTTACAACTTAGATTGATCACTATCGATTCTGCATCCTGGATAATGAAACAGTACTCGCGCCGAATGTGTGGATCGAAAAAAGGTCAAAGATCGATAGCTAGTTGGTCATCGAAGCCACCTGTCAATAATATTTCAGTGCAATTCTGAAAACTCACAGTTAAATAGTCTGGTAGCACATGAGCTATAATTGAACATCATTTGGTTTCCAGACCTTCCTTCCATTGTCGTATTTTCACAATTAGTTGACGTAGTTGTATTCATGGAAACGTTATAAAACGACGTAAATGAACCGGGACATGGTATCAATGCGTCGCTGATATTTGCTGGAATAGAAATATAGTCATGTGTCGGGGAGGCAGACAGGTTTGCGGAAGTTAAGCATTTTTTTTTTCACTCTTCTTAATGATAAAATGTAACTTTCATACGATACATGACATCTCGAAATAAAAGAAGTGATCTCTTGTAAACATCTATCATTTAAAAGCGATGATTTTGTTTTTAGCTCACATTAGCACAACGTGCTCAATATGAACTTTTTTGAGCACCTTTTATCCGTCGTCTGTCATGCGTCGGAAACTGTAATAAACAATTCTATAAACATATTCTTCTCAATAATCAATGGGCGGATTTCAACCAGACTTGGTAGAAATATTCCTTGGGCGGCCCATCTAAAAACTTCTTCGTGAAATTTCGATTGATCCCCCCCCCCCCCCCCCCCCCAATATGGGTATGGCAGGGCGTGGCATTTTTTTACCTTGAAATCATTGAACTTCATATTCTCTTGAACCACAGGGCCGATTTCAATGAAACCTCACCTGAATTTTTGTTTTGTGATCTTCCTTAAAAATTGTTCACGAAATTTTGATTGGTTTACTCATATGGGCTTAGCAGGGCGGGGCTTATTTTGAGCCAAAAATCTTTAAACAAAATCTCCCCCTGAACCACTAGGCCGATTTCAATGAAACTTTCAAGAATATTTCTTGTGTGACCTTCTTTAAAAAAATTTCACGACATTTAAATTGGCCCATAGACATGGGCGTGACAGGCTATAAATGTAGATGAAAAAATATCTCTTTTTTCTATTTTTTCTCGCTTCTTTTATCATAGATCTCAGTATTAATTTAACTTCTTATAATATACCAAACGAGGTGAAGTTCTGATAAGTTACAAACAAAAAGTCAACAGCGCACCTTTTAGAACGAGCAATTCATATTCCCCGGGATCCCTTGTGTCAGTATGAGTACAAACCTCGGCCACAGAAACACTGGATGATTGTGATAGGAAGAATCGAACACCACTTGTATCTGCATCTGAAAGTTGAAAGAAAAGACAATAACAGGCAAGTGTGTGATTGTGGGAAAATTACTTTAAAGCCAGCTCAAGTCAACCTGGCAACTGTATATAGTAAACAACATCGTGAAATAGACAAGTTATATTATTTTTGAATTATTTTTTAACGAAGTCGAATGAGTGTGTGCGAGTTTTTAATGAAATTTTTAAAGGGAGGAAATCCAATATCGCTAATTTTGTTCACTGAGAACAAAATTAGTGATATTTATTACCTCCCCTTAACAAAATATGCACAATAGATATATAAGTACCAATCAGACGATCACAATTTAAATTATGTCAATGAAATTATGATATTTTGCTAGACTGTTTTTTTTTTTATTTTGAATTTGGTTGTTGATCTAATCTCTTTAAGTGATATCGGAGCAATTTTACATGGATTGAGTGAGTATTTGGAAGAATGAATGGAGCGCTGAATGGACGACCTAGAATGGTTTTGATTTGGATGAATGTCAATTTCACGTTGTAGTTAACTGTAAAGCAGTTAGTTTGGACCACCGTGTCTATCTCAGGGACGTGAAAATACACGTATCTTGATCGATTATTCGACACCGGTTTTGTGTAACTATATCTTTCATAGAAATCGATTAAAATTTATCTTATAACTATACAAATAGATGTGTGATAACATCCCGAATGGTAATTTTTATGATATCACATGGATATTTTTAGAACAATGATATAATGCAGTTATTTTTAGAAACTTGCATTTCAGTTAGAAACATCGACGAAAACAAGACAAATAGAGGTTATAAGATAAATATAATACGTACTTAGTGTATTGTATGAAAAAAATATCTAACTCGGTTGTGAGAACTGATAATTTTCTCGGCAGAGCCTCGACAATGATCAATTCTCCCAACCTCGTAAGATATTTTTTCATACAAAACACTAAGTATGATTTACATATTTATAATCTAGTATAGAATTACCCTCGAATGTCCAAATGGAAAGTACCAATGGTGAAATGTACAATTATTTTCTGTAAAATTACAATAAATGTAATGACAGAGCTCGTCAAAAGAAAACGCAAGCGTTTGGAAAGGCTTCTGATTATTTCGTTGGTTTTATTCTATTCTTACATTGAAATAATTGAATTTCAGATGTTTCCATCAACATTTGTGCGTTCCGATTGGCTTAAAAGTTGGTTTTATTCCCAAATGAACGCAGCTGTTTTGAAAGCTTCCGCAAATAGTAGACTTGTGAGAAATTTGTTCCTCAACTGATAATTATTTACATATTTGCTCCATGATATTAAATTATAAGATATGTAGATAATATTTGTTGATTTTATTGAGGTATGAAACCAAAAACCTAATAACACAGAAGAGTGAATCCGCTCTGTGAATTCATACAGTGTGATAATGTGTTTAGTTCCATACCTCAATGAAATAAAAAAATACCCTTAATGAAGCATTTGTAATTGTTCTGTTCATTTTTCTGAAACAAAGTCCCTTTTACCCTTTAAAAATTCATGAACATTACTGTTTTTTTTTTAATAAACGAGTCAATTCATAACTCTATTCTTAACCTACTATCCGAAAAGTCTTACTTACTACTTTCTAGCGTGAAATAGTATTTAATGCTGGAAATCCGAAGTAAGTTCATACAAAGATAGATCGAGGCTGTACCGCCAAATAAGGAAATTGTAGAGCTGAAACATAGATTAAAATTCGGAAAAAAATTAATGTGACCCGTCACATGAAAAGGAACCATCCGGGAACTCTGTAAAATAAACATTTTAAAAAGAGATTGCCTCTAGTACAGGCCAACCAGATGTCGCATTTTAAAAATTCTTTCACAGGAAGGTAGATTATTCATTCTAGATTCAGAAAATAAGCAGAGTGCGAAAAGTTTCGACGCTAGTCAGTCTGCGCAATCCGACACGCACTACCCAGATGGTCCCTTTTCGCGTGACGGGTCTCATATATGTTAAATAAATGAACAATTGACAGACAAAAGCATGTTTTAACTTATACATTTTAAAAAACAACTCGCTTGTCAGTTACACTCGGTATATACATATGCGTTAGAAAGTTAGATCGGTCGTCCGTGCAAAAATGCATTCTTCTTCTGAACGTATTACAGTGAATAGCATCATGAAATAGACAATCATTCCGATCAAAGACATTCAAACTCATTCGCACAGCATACTCATTCGCACAGCACTCCAATCAATCATTCCAAACAATCACCCAAACGACTCAAGAACGCTCCAAAATGACTAAAAAAGGCAAGATTACTAACTACACTCTAAATAAATATATAGCTATAAAATTCACGATTTCTTTTACATAGTTTAAATTACAAGCGTCTGGTTGGTTCTTGAAGAAATAGGCAGCTATTTATAGAATATGTTATTATGTTTTATATTAGGGAGGTTATAAGCATCGCGAATTTTGTTCATCCTGAACAAAATTAGCGGTATTGGGTATCCCCCTTTAATGCAACTCAAAACCCATTCATCGCAGTCATTTAATTAATGTTGTTAACTGAATTACCCAAATGATAAATGTTGCAATCAGATTCAAATCAAAATATTTTTCGGATGGTGTACTAACCTTTAGATTTTCGAAGTGGAAGATAATGAGATTATGAGTTATTTCGTTATTCAATAGATGTCAGAGTGCTAATGAATATCTTCAATATAAAGGCACTTATACATTTTAAACATTGCCATAACAATGACGACAAAAAAGGAATATACGGTAAAATAGGCACGTTACGGCGAATCCTTTCATCGGTCGATTTAACAAAAAGCTGATTATGGATATAAAATCGCTTAATTAGGAAAGGGTTAATAGATTTTTAAAAGAATTGTTTCGAAAATGAATAAATGGGACTTTAAACAATTCGTATCTCATTTTTAAAAAAGTTCTTACCTGGATACGTATTTATTTCCGTCTTGTCCATAGCATGTAAACGTTAACGGCGTAGCGAAAACATCCGCTGACGTAAACCCAGAAAATGACGTACTCGTGAACGTCAACGTTCCAAAGCTTGTGCTGTACCATTCTCCAATCAAATCAATCGGATAGGGACACGCCCAAACGCACGTTATGAACGCGCATAGCACTATCAAAGTTATTTTCATCTTAATACAAACATGTTTGAAACGTCAGTATACTCAATAGTTGAAAGAATTGAAAGCATACACGTACTTTCAAATATCATGCTGTATGTTGCATTACTCGTTTCTTAAAACATTTATTGTACATGTTTTAAACGAGAATATGATAAATGTAAATGAAACGAAAATTATTAACCCTTTACGACTGAGAATAAAATTATTTTCATTAAAGAATGAATCGTCGGGTAATCTTCTTAATTTATTTTAATGAAAAAAATGAACCTTGACTGTTAACACCGTTTAAAGAAAACCCTTCAATATCCAAAAACCGATGTTCTTTAAATGTCCCCCATTTTCAACAAACGAATATTGCAATAAAATACCTCGGAGTAAAAAGTTGAGAAACAATGGTTTCTAATGAAGGATCACTCAAAGACAAAAGACAGGGTGACCCTTTAATTATGCTGAACTATCGGATAGTTTAACATGTATATGTATTAAGAGACGGTAGCGAATATATATATATACTAAAAATTATTTTTTACTCATTTAACGACAACAAAACCTTTAACTTGACCAATTAACCCAATGAGATTTAAAGTTGAAAGCTAATTATTGTTGTTTTTTGGGGTTTTTTTATCATATATTCATATTCATATCGTTAATTTATATCGCCAAGGGAATTTCGATATTGAAGTGTATGAAAAAATGGATCAGTCACAGCATAGTTTAAACACATCTGTTATTTCAAAAAACAAAATGCCGATGAGTGTATGAGATATATACACAGAAAACATAAGACCCCTTTTCTAATGATATCCGACCGGCTTGCTCCGATGTTCTAGGAAACCTTCCTCATAGGCCGACACTCATAATTCGAGTGTTTTCCGATGGATCCCGTCCGAGTTCATTTTGAGAGAAAACGATTTTTTGACAGTGTATTGATCCCGTGAAAAGTAACCAGAGAATAATGTTATATTCTTGATATGTCTCTCAAAAAAGGACCATCTGGGAACTCTGTAAAATAAATATTTGAAAAAAAAAAAGAGATTTATTTTAGAAAATGTCAGCCAGGGGTCGCATTTCAAAAACCTTTTCACAGGAAGGTAGATTGATCATTCTAGATTCAGGAAATTAGCACGTTTTACAAAGTTTCGACCCTAGTTAGGCTTCGCAGTCCGCGCAGTCTGACTAGAGTCGACACTTTCCGCACCACCCAGACGGTCCCTTTAAGCGTGACGAGCCACATTTGTTTACGTCATCGTGAACATACGCAAAGTAATGTACTAATTTTTACACGTGTTTTGCACGTGTTCATCTTCGAGGCATGGCCGGTTCAGTTAGTAACATCGTGAAATTGATATTCATCTCAACCAAAACCATTCTTAATCGCTCACTCGGTGTTCCATTCATTTATTCCATGCACTCATTCAAACCAATCAAAAACGCTCCAAAATCACAAATAATCTAAGATTAAACAGCTAGGCCTACATCTTAAATAAATTTATCTAGAAAAGAATCGCGATTTCGTTGACGCAATTGAACTTTTAAGCGTCTTATCGCTTCTTGAGTAGGAAACAATAGAACCTGTATGCACATTTAAATAAAGAAGGTAATAAATATCGTTAATTTTGTTCAAAATTAGGGATATTGGAACAACCCCCCCCCCCTATTTTAATTTCACTCGAAACTCACTTATCGCACTTTTCCATTTTCATTCCAAAAACTTTCCAAGATCATTCATCTTGTCAATTTTACGATGTTATTAACTTTTATCTTATAACTATACAAATATCCGTATGATAACATCCCGTATGATATTTTTTATGTTATCACATAGTTATTTTTAGAACAATGATATTATACGGTTATTTCTAGAAACTTGCATTTCAGTCAGAAACATCGACGAAAACAAGATAAAAGAGGTTATAAGATAAATATAATACGTACTAAGTGAATTGTATGAAAAAATATCTAACTCGGTTGTGAGAATTGACAATTGTCTCGGCAGAGCCTCGACAATGATCAATTCTCCCAACCTCGTTAGATATTTTTTTCCATACAAAACACTAAGTACGTATTATATATGTATCTTGTTACAGAAATGTGTCACAATGTGGTGGTATGAGATTCACCTTGTTACTTTTCACCATTTTAAGAGTGTACTTATAAGACAAACTTATTACCAATTAAGACATTTGATTTTTGGAACATTTTTTATTATAAATATACAAAACTACATTCCTTAAGGCTAAATACTTTAGACAGTAAATGTTTGAAAAACAAGGTTTACATCACAATAAGAATCATAACTTTCCAACTTCAGCTTTAAAGTTTTCGAGATAAACGAAACTGTTTTTGAATAAAAACTGATTTTTGATTAATTAATTTCTGTTCAGTATCACTCTATTGCTAAGTGATGCTGGTTCAAAGTCATACAATATCAATCAAATAAAAACTTCTGGCTACAATAAATCCATATACACGGGCTTCATAAGATATGCATCTTTTGTAGACCGTGTAGAAGTGTTAATTGATGATTCGAATGAAATCTAAATACTACTGCATAGTTTCAATTTCGAATTAACTTGACTTGCAAATACAAATATAAGACTCTATTCAGCATAACTCTGCTGCTAGTTTGGTTGTGGCTCAGCGTTATGTAATAACTCCACTTAAGGCGGATGTTCTATGTATACTAGATGTGCTTTCGGTCTATGATATTTTATCAGTGGTCACCTTTAAAGTTTGAATTATTGATTGAAAAGGAAAATGGCTTAATATCATAAAACATCAATTAATTAATTTACACTGGCTATTTGTCTGGCTTAACGTTATAAAGTATCATTTAACTCACATTTACAGACTTCAATGAACCCATATACATGGGCTACAAAATATATGTATACAACGTAGCCCGTGTACACGTAAAGGATAGAAAACGAGTGCTGTGGTATATGGGAAATAGACACGAGCGTCAGCGAGTGTCTATTTACCATATACTGCGGCATGAGATTTTCTATCTGACTTAGACCACGCTTTCTAAAATTGTCTGTATTTTTACCCGAAGCTATCTTGAAACAAGTAAAATGCGTTGTGATATTTCCTTATGTGAAATTACCGAAGTCTGTATATACCTATCCAATATGCAAATCTTTGTATTTTGCGATCGTGGAAAGTCTCTTGGGAAAAAACTTATATCAATTGCTCGTCATCTTTTAAATGACCCGGCACACAAAACCTGTCGAGATTCACGTGCACGACATACTACCATTGTATATCTGTAAATTCAATGCTCGGAGTTGTATCTGTGATATATATTTTTGCAATACTGTTGTCTGATTGGCTAATTCGCTTCAAGCGTGGTCTAAAGATTGATCTAAAACTCGCGTCAAGGTTTACATCTCATTTTAACTTGACTCGTAAATAAAGCTATGTTAAGAATCACTCCGCTGCTTGTTGGTGGTAGCTTAATGTTAGATATCATCATTTTACCAACATATACGGACTACAATAAAACCATATACATAGGCTACAAAAATATGTATATATTGTAGCTCATATACACGGAATAATGTAAAACTCACGTCAAGGTTTACATCTCAAGCTACCTTGACTCGTAATTAAAGCTCTACTAAGAATCACTCTGCTGCTTGTTGGTGTTGGCTTAACGTTAGATATCATCATTTTACCAACATATACGGACTACAATAAACCCATATACATGGGCTACAAAAAATATATTGTAACCCGTGTGAACGAATTAATCTAAAACTCGCGTCAAGGTTTACATCTCAAGCTTACTTGACTCGTAAATAAAGCTCTGTTAAGAATCACTCTGCTGCTTGTTGGTGGTGGCTCAACCTCATATAATAACTCCACTTTAGGTGGAGGTTGTAGATAAGGTTCAATAATTGGGCCGAGTTTTATGGGTTTACGGGCTTTAAATATAATCTCAATAGCGTCCTTTCTAGCTTGAGTGTTATGCGATTCCAGACTTTCTTCATCATATATGGTTAGGCTTCCATCAGAATGTCCTATTTTCTTTTTATTACAACATTTTTTACGACAACATCTGCATTTGGTCTTAACTGATATACAAGTAATTAAGATAATAATAAAAATTAGCACCAAACCGGACAGAATTATGACAACGTAGAAGATTGTGTCGGGTCCACTTTCACTGATATCCTCTGAAAAATAGCAAAATATATAAACAAATCAAGATGAATAGAACTGATTTGTGAAAAGCATTAGATTAGATTAACAATAAAATTGCTATTGACTAGGATACAAACGGATTTTTATGTCATGATGTCTTTTAGTGTGTTAATCAATCATCTCATGAAGACTTAAGACCAAAGAACAGATCGAAGACTTAGCAACACTGCCGTAATCGACATTAATACAATGTGCACCCACGACATCAATGCTCTATTCCATCGAGGTATTATGATTATTATTTTTAATAAGAGGTTGACACCTAACAATATTTGACCAGTTTGTTTATTACAAAACGAATATTACGAAACAGGTGCATGTAAACAGTACACTAGCTGCCAGACAAATGCAGAATCAAGCCAATTATTTGATAAAACCTCTTTTTTCATAGCATGCCTTTCCATTACACTTGCTGTAGTAAGATATTAACGAACATTTTGTTTTCATTATCGGTTAAAATGATATATTATTTATATATTGAAATTTTTTAATTCATATACTCACGACAAGTTTCTGAAACAGAAAAAAAGAATCATTAATCAAATAAAGTAGTTATTATTAGGTGATTAAAATAAAACAACTTAAAAAGAAGACAGTTTAAATAAAACACAATTCAATAGTTTAGAGAGAAGATAACGAAAAATGAAAACAATACTGTTTAAACAACAAACGTGAAAAACAAATAAAATTAATGAAACGATGTTATGAATGCAGTATACATGTATAAGGAGAGGTATTTGCACTTAATATTGAGAAATGTAACAAAGGTAACAAACATTTCAATCTAAACAGCACATGGCTTATACCGTCGATAGATGTTCAGGGTATATTCCTGCTGCACGCAAACTCTTGTCAAAGAGCATAGACTGTGATCAGCCTGCCTTGGGCCCAAGTTTATAAAACTTTTCTCATTCTCAACTCTAAATGTTCTCAAATTTCAACTTAAGATTAAAGCCTAAATTCTGATTTTATACTAATATAAATTTATAAACATAAAATAGGATATTAATAAGTTGTTATAAATAACAACTTATTAAAATCATCTTTTATGTTAATACATTTATTTAATTCTATTTAAGAAAAAAAACCTAAGTTGAGCACGAAAAATGTTTTAGAATAGAACTTATGGTCCTGATGGACAGTCTTGGCCAAGCATAAACTTCTTCTACATATTTCTTCTACTTAAACCTTGAGGGAAAACTTGAACTCGACTGACTTAAAAGCTCCAGAAAAAGGGGGATCTAGAAACAAAATTTTAAAATCAGTAAGGTATTGGTAAATATATAGTACGTACTAAGTGTATTGCATGTTTGGGGCATTGATAATTGTCGAGGCTCTGCCGGGACAATTATCAATTCCGACAACCGAGTTAGATATATTTTTTTTTTCATTCAGTACAATAAGTACGTAATATATTTATCTTATAACCTCTATTTGCCCCGTTTTCGTCTATGTTTCTAACAAAAAAGCAAGTTTCTCAAAATAACTGCATCATGTCATTGTTCTAAAAATATCAATGTGATATCATAAAAAATACCATATGGGATGTTATCACACGGATATTGTTCTAAAATATCAATGTGATATCATAAAAATATCATATTGGATTTTATCACACGGATATTGTTCTAAAAATATCAATGCGATATCATAAAAATATCATGTGGGATGTTATAAAGTTATCAGATAAATAGGCGAGATCAATTAGAACGCCACTTACGAGTTATTGTATCATAGAGTACTCTGATCCCAGGCGCTGCTATGTCGGTCTCTGTCTGATCTTCTGTACATGTGCCTAGTGATAGGGTACCGTTAAATGTGTCCCCACTTTGAATAAATGCCTGTAATACAAGCAGGGTTTTATGGGACGCAGGATTTGCGAGTCTGAGACTCAGAAATAAATACCTTGGACCCTTGAGTCCCATAGACCCTCTCAGGATCAACTTTAGTAAAGTATTGAAGACTGTTTTAAACAGTCTTCAATTCTTTTCATAAGTTGAGCTGCACACCTTCATATTTATACAATATTTTCGTTTTGTTTACCGAGCGAAGAGCTCTTAATTCACATAAAAACAAGTATAGCTTTAAAGAAATATTCTGCATCTAAAGGCCCCTAAGATCCTAATCATAGAGTCTTTTGGGTCCATTTTTGATGATATCAAAGGATTAAATTTCTAAAGACCATAAAATGTTTATATAAGATGTATTAAAAATGAAAGCAAAGAAATGCGAAAGCATTATTTGTGGATTTTATTCAAGTCCATTGGCAGACATGCCATATGTCGTATTTCTACCTTGTTTAAGTCCTGATTTTGAAAATAAATCACTAACGTAAGGTATGTTGATGATGATTATGCGTTTATGAGTTATCTTACATAACAATTAATTCTGTTTACTCCCGATGCAAGGGTAGTATCGTTGTTCCATACGTGTAGATACGTCACCTCGGTTGTTTCATTAGTAAAGTCCAACAAACATATGGAAACACCAACCGCTGAAAATAAAAGTTATGGTTTTCCGATATACAGTTCATATCTAAAACGTTTAAAAACAAAATTATGCGAAAGTGTGTGACGTTTAGTAATATAATTAAAGGCTTGAAAGGCCTGAATTGAAGACAGGACTGAATATTAACAATTGGAATGGAAATTGTAGCGTTTTGAGAAGATCTCTTGAGTGGGAATCAAAAATATAAAACAATTCTTGATGGTTACATATGGAAACTGCACTACCATTACAAATGAATATCTGAAGACTCATTACTTCCAATTAAACCTATCCCTATAGCCAATTCAAGCTTAAGAAGAGGCTATCTGCTTTCATAATCGCTATTCATACCCCAAGTGTAAGTTTTCAATATCCTTAATGAATGGTGGCAATTCCCGAAATTCTAAAACCTCATATGAATTATTGCAGCCCTATTTTATGGAATTGTATAGACTATCCCTAGCAATCAAAATGTGATCCTAATCGGATTTTTGCAAAGCAAACTCGTTAAGTGGATGTGTAAGAAATTCAAATAAAAATGTTAATCCACATGGCACAGATTGCTTACCCCCTTGATGAAGAGCTGAACATTTCATTACCCTGGTGAATATTGCCCTGAATTGGAAATTTGTTCAAATTTCTTTTCCCTTTGTTATCTGGTCATGGATTTGACTCAATATCTCCACATAAAAGAAGCAATGAAAGGAATACCAATATTCTTATACTTTAACTAGTCAAAGTCAATACCAAGAAGAAGTATTTTCCCGTACAATAGCTGTAGCTTTTGTTGTTTTTTATGAATACCCTTTAAGTTTCTTCCAGGAGTGAAACATCCTATTCTAACTCTCCTTTGAGATATTTCGATGTCCATTTCAGGTTATTCTTGTTGCATATGGTCTTACTTAGAAGAAAATTATTTTAACCTCAAAATAATACATAAACCTGTTAAGAAAACCAACCTTTAAGACCACAGGTAGCCAACACGGGTGAGGATGGTGTAATTTTACCAAAAATAAACCACAAAAAAATTGTCATACTATTTTTTTTATCACAATGTATAATATAGACAAGGTCCCGAACTACCCTCTTTTATGCAGAAAATCTGGTCGGCCGAGATCGCGCAATATCACTTTACACCTATAAACCTAGGTTAAATACAATGCTCTACTTAAAATACTGATTGCATTCTATAGATAATATTTTTTCCAGTCACTCACGATCTAATTCTTTTCAGAAATGCCAACAATTCAGTTCATATTTACTTTTCAATTTGGAATCTGGAAGAAAACATTTCTGCAACGGCCATTTTTGTTTATGAGCTTTTGACCAATCAGATAACCTGTTACAATTAAACTGTAGAATCAGGCTATCTGATTGGTCGAAGGCTTATAAACAAAAATGGCCGATGCAGAAATGTTTTCTTCCAGGTATCAAATTGATAAGTGAATACCTATTGAATTGTTTGCATGTCTGCAAAGAATAAGGTGGTAAGTGACGGGAAAAGATGTTATCTTTAGAATGCAATAAGTAATTTAAGTAGACCATCGTATTTAACATGGATTTATAGGTGTAAATTGGACTAGCGCGATCTCGGTCGACCAGATTTTCTGCACGAAAGTAGGTAGTTCGGGACCTTGTCTATATTATGTATTATGATAAAAAAATTAATATAATGATTTTTTTGTGGTTAATATTTGGTATTATTTCACTATCCCCACCCGTGTTGGCAACCTGTGTTTAAGACCTTTTCCACGGGACTGCTTTTCTAGATCAAGATTCGAACTGAACTATCCGGTGAACTATCAATTTTGACAAAACCGTCAAAACGACAGATTGTTAAATGAACTCCCGAGCTACAGCATT
Source organism: Fragum whitleyi (assembly GCA_948146395.1). Taxonomy (NCBI): domain Eukaryota; kingdom Metazoa; phylum Mollusca; class Bivalvia; order Cardiida; family Cardiidae; genus Fragum; species Fragum whitleyi. Next base: position 28,243,659 of record OX411549.1, on the reverse strand, counting down.
TATCGCCTCTAGCAGAGTTCTTTTAAAGTCCACTTCAGAATGTTACTAATAAATCCACTCCAGTTTCCAAAACAGTTTTTTTTTTATTGTCAGAAAATTGTCGAGAGCAAAAGCGGAAACTCAACACTGGAGTCGCGCATGCGTGGTACACATTATAGGCCGGACAATATGGATAGGATAGACAAAACAAGCCTAATAATAAAGTATTTTGAAAAGTCCTAGAAATGCTTTCTCCGTGAATTCAAGTGTAAATTCAAACCTAGGAAAACCTGAGGGTTTACGAGTTTATTCAAATAGCCTTGTGCTGTTTTAGTACATGTGTTTATCCATTTTACTTCGACAGGTAGAGACGGATAAATAAAGCAACCTTAAGGACACACAAACGCACAATTTAAGGAAAAAATAACGAGCCTACATTGGGGAGCTTGCCAACGCATAAAAACAATTGTAAGATGCAATTGAATGCAAAAAATGGTAGCCGAAATCGCCCTAAAACAGCACCACTCACGAGTGCAAAACACGACTCTACAGGCGACTTCTGCATAGATCATGTGCTCACTCCCATGAGGTCCGGCTAGAATTTAGGTCAGCACCAAAATTGTACGGTATATTACTACACTAGTGATGATTTTTGCCGCGTTTTTATGAATGGGTCTACTTCTTTTAGAATAATAATGAAACATGTATGAGTATGTTAGCAAAATCCGATGGTGACGATCCCTATATTGAAAGACAGGCAAGCATGTCTTCAATAAAAAAAACAAGTGAACTTTTTTTAAAAAACAAGTGAACTTTTTTTAGAAATCGTTTAAAATGTTTGTTTGTGAGTAAACCTGTAACGCCATTTCTAAATACAAGTAGGCATCAATCAATACGTATTTAAAATAATAGTTGTCAATTTCACGATTTGTATAGCCATTATAAAGAAAAGATTGTTGAGTCATATACGCAAAACAGTCAAAATGGTCACATGCCTACTGTCAAAAAGGAAAATATTAACCAGAAATTCTGAGTGAAGAATCGCAGTTGATTTCGTACGTTTGTATCATATGCGTCCTCTCTCTACACATATTAATGGGGACATTCCTTCGGTCAAAAAATGTTGATATTTACCAGCAATTCTGAGTGAAGCATCACAGCTAGGATCGTACGTTTGTATCATACGCGTCCTGTCACTACACATATTAATGGTGACATTCGTACAGTTCGTACTGCCATCAGCGGACTGTAGGCTACCACCGAAGAATGTATGTAGTAATGAGTACGGACATGTAGCCTCGGCAAGGCCGCCTTCAACAGCTCCTAAAACGGTTCATTTAGAAAAGTGAAATATCTGTAGAAACATAATGGGTATACATAATAATAGGTGTTAACATACATTAAGAAGCATATTGAAATTGAAATTCGCTTCCATCAAAACCATCCTTGTTCTACGCCCCATAAGATGCATTCAAAATACACACCCAAAATGCTCCGAAATCGTTCAAAAACTCTTCACAATTGTTCAAAATGATCTACATTTCTTTCAAATCAGTCAACTTATTAAGTGACTTTATTTGCTTTCGGAGACTTTAAAGCGTCTGACTGGTCTTTTATGACACGAAAACAGAAAAGTACGTGAATGTTTTATTAAAGGGGGGAGGGGGAATGCCGACATTTACATACAATGAACGAAATTATCGAAATTATATTACCCCCCTTTCATTTCACACAAAACTCACTCAACCAACTCGTTCAATCTTATTCCAAATTATCATATTAATTGCACGTTGTTGTTAGCTGTACATTACGTTATCAACAAAAATTGGGATGTACAAAATGCGCAATATCTATTACCTCCCTTTAATAAAATATGGATACACGTTCGATAAATAACTTTCTCTTAAAGAACTTATAACACGATAATAATTTCAATATTGACAGTGAAATCGCGATTTTTGTTGATCTTATCCTTTCCAGTGATTTTGTAGCGTTTTTGAATGGTTTGAGTGAGTGTTTTAATTAATTAATGAAGCGCTGAGTGAATGATTTAGAATGCTTTTGATTGAGATGAATGTCAATTTCACGATATAACTAACTGTAATAGCGTATAAAATACAAAGACATTACACATCAAGTACAGGGGTTGCTCAATAAATGCATGAACACCCCGTATAAATATGCCAAGAGTTAGTACATTTGAGCCAAAAAAATGTGTGTATTTCTTTTCATATCTTCACAACTTATTTTTAAAATTTCGTTGAAAAATATTGAAAGTTGGCAATTTTACAATCGATCGGATGAAGGCATTAACAGCGAAACATCGCAAGTAAAAAATTTAAAATACGTCACGACGACGTACTTTTGTTTCTCCGCGCGACGCTGGTTTGGAAAATATTCCCTTGCGATAATGCAATATATTAGATGATCGACTAGATTAAACTTTGAGTCTGCTAAACACGTGTTTAAATGGCACACAGTTAAGACTACGGTCATGAGAAAGGGCTGCAGAGACTGATCAGATTATATGCTTTTGCAATCGTTAGATTTTTTTTTTTTTTTTGAGGGGGGCGATATAACGGGAAAACATTCAAATTAGAATGCATGTTATTCAAGCCTCGTTGTGTTCGAAACAGTACCTTGTTTCACGAGTGTACTGAAAGTAGCTATATGATAAGGTTCGTCTCTCTCACACCCTGAACTAATATCGACAAAAGTAAGATCAGGCACTACACGAAATCGTTCATTGTTGGTGGGTTCTATGTCTGAAAATAAAACATAAAATGAGCACGTGTAAGATGCTTCCAAAAAATTCGTTTGTGCGTCATGGGCAGATATTAAGCAGCTTTGGAAGCCAACTCATAAAAACCAGGGCTGGAGGATTCGTATGCCCGACTTGTCCGACATGGGTCTTTCTTCTTTTGGACAAGTACATTTTTCAGTTCACTTGTCTCTGGACAAGTGCACATTTTGGCGTATCTTGTAATTGTACAAAATATAAAAATCTTTCTCAGTGATAAATCATTTAAATATTTATATTAAAGGGTTTAAAATTGGTAGATAATTTTAATGAAAAAATGCTGGGTTAGGGAATGGAACAATCCAAAAGTAATTAATTAAGCGGATGTTCAATAAAGAAGTGAAACTCAACATATAATGAATCAACATATTTTTATTCTTTTAAAGACATGGACCGTGGGTTTGATCCCAAGCTCGTTCGATTTTCATTCGACATTTGACAATAGTCAGAGTGACATTTGTCAGGTGTCTCCCATCTATTGGCGATTAGTACGCCTAATTGGAACGGGACAGCTAGTGGCTCTGGTGCAATGTTGTGATTTAACTATTGTGTGAGATACATGAAAACAAAGTATATGAACCAGCCTACGCGATAGAAATTCAAGACGTTAAACTCCGTGCAAAAAGCATCACAATGGGTAAAGAAATACAAGTTTTAAGTGAGTTGTCAAAAGTCAATTTTGTCTATACCTGTATAGGCAAAATTGACTTTTGACAACTCACTCCAACTTGTGCATCTATGGTATAACTTACTGTTTCCGATCTGGTACCAGTATTTATAGTCAGAAATCTGGTGAATCTCAAGGCACAAGTATGCTCGGAATGTCAGGGAAAATAGGATGAAGGTTTCTGTTGATCTGAAATGGTACATGTATCGTTGATTGATAATGCTGCTTTTTGAATTATGTTTCAGTGATAATGATAATTTGCGATGCATTTTTAAAAATCTGGTCGAAGTTTTTTTTTTCTACAATGATTAATTTAGCAAAAATTCAGGATTCGTAGGCTAAGGTCAGACTGTTTGCGTATACGTTGTGATCTCAGACCACACTGTCTACCAAAGTCCAATCTGAGAGCTCTGTGTAAATCATGTTCATGTATTAGGCATCACTTTCAAATTGCAAAAGTAATAAAAACAACAATATATTTAGATATCTCGCCATGTGAACTAGTCGAACACATAATCGGTGGCCTAGTAAATGGACTCGACACGTGACCTGGAGGTCTGGGGTTCGAGCCCCACCGTCACCGGATGTGTTTATGGGCAAAACACTAAATAGCAAAACACTCAATAGCCAAGCCGTGTTCACCCAGCGGTACTACGATAACAGTGGGAACTACTACCTCTCTCTCAGGGACATAAAAACATCCGGACTGAGTGTTAGAGAGCGACTCTTTAAGCTTTAGCTTTCGTCGTATTCGAACTAAAATAGATTAGAATACAGTTAGTTGCATCATGAAATTGACTTATACCTCAATCAAAACCATTCTAAATCGCTCATTCAGCGATCCATTCATTCATTCCAAACACTCATTCAAACCGCTCAAAAACGCTCAAAACCATTGAAAGGTATAGAACCAACAACGTCATTTGAAATAAATTTGGAAGGAGAAAGATCGCGATTTCACCGACTTAAGGTAACTGCGGACACATAGAGGGCCATTTTAGGTCCAAATTTTAAATTGTCTGCAAATCTTGCATAATGCTATAAAACTGAACTTTGAAATACCCGCTTTCATATGTCAGTCATAATAAGGGATTTCATAACGTAGAGATGACGTTATGACGTCATCAAGGGGCCGACCCCCTTTTTAGGAACCAAATTCAGTAATTGTCCATTTTTTTTCGGAGATAATTAACCGATTTTTAATCCGAAAACACCATTTGCTTCGTATAAAGACGCCTTATGTTATGTTTTGATTGATATGAAGAAATCAGTGTAAGAAATGCAATAAAGTGTAACGTATTAGAAGAAAATGCCTCCTGCGTTGCTGTTTTCAAGTACAGTTACTGAAAATATTGACTTTTTTCTCGAAAATTAGTCCGGTGACCTATGCTGAAGTTTAGATATATTGCTGCCAAACCATTCCGCTGAAGGTTTTTGAAAAAAAAACTACGTGTCTTCGGGTAAGATTTTTTGTAAAATTCGATTCCGCGAAGACATCGCAAATCAAAAGATATTTCAACGTCGCGTCAAATGTTCACAAAAGCTGTCTTTTTAAAAGGATGAAAAATTAAGAGATTTTTTGTATTTCTTAAGATTACATTCAGATTTAATACTTCTGTAGCCTATATTTTATAATGAACCTTAATTTTAAATATTTCATAATACGTTATTGCATGCGTCAAATTAGCATAAGAACGAGGGTTTTGGTGCGACGTCAAATTCGACGAAAAATGTGGCAACAACTTCACAAAATCAAATTTTATAATAAATCTAGCCCAAGGACATATCATTTTTATTTGATCAATGCAAATCAAATTATTTTCTCTACAAATAAACAAAAAATAAGCATAGGTCACCGGACAAAATGTTGAAAAATTTCTATTTATTTTCAAAAAATGAAATGAAAAAAGGAACGTCAAATCTTAAAAAATCGCATAATAAATAGCATTTCAATCTCTGTTTGAATTTGCACAAATATTAAGCGACTAGCTCGGGCTTTCTTGAACTTTCTAAATGAAACTTATTTCGTAAAAATCGGCCGATTTATTCAGATATCTGCAAATACTAATTTTGGCGGGTCGAAAAGGGGTTGGCCCCTTAATGACGTCACGACGTCAAATGAGCAAGCTTCAGACCCTTTTCATTGCGTGTTAGCTAATGCCCGCACTTCATAGATAAATCTCAGCAATCATTGTCAGATTTTAAGAAAGTCGAATATTCGACAATGTTATCTGTCCGCAGTTACCTTAATTCATATCATAAGCGTCTAAAAGGTTCTTGAAGAAATAGGAAGCTATCTATAGAACCTGTGTGCGTATTTTAATAAAGAGGGGTAATCAATATCGCTAATTTTGTTCATCCTGAACAAAATTTGTGATTTTGGATTACTACCCATTAAAATCACTCAAAATTCACTCGACACACTCATTCAAATTCATTCCTAAATCATTCCAAAATTATTCACCTTGTCAATTTCGCGATGTTGTTAACTGTAAACTAGCACATAATATGCAAATATAATCGCTTACGCTAGGAGATATTTGTTTCCATCTTGTTCCCGACAAGTAAAGCTCAAACTATTGACAGTGACCGTAATTGGGTTGACAGGATAATCCACAATAGTATCGGCTGTAAAGTTCAGGGTACCTTTATCAGAGCTGATCCAGTTTCCACGCAGATCTGACGGAAACGTGCAGGCTGTATCGCTCAAAGCTGAAATGGCAAAGGGTTTTATTTCTTGGTGAAATGGTCTCTATCAAATTATTTTTGGGGGACGTTTCTACGTCACCCAGTGTTAGTACTACGTGAGAACAATCCTGTCGGTTGTCAATAGGTTTTCAAAACAGTAGTACCGGCCTTGGTTCAATTTTCTTTTTTTCAAGACTTACTTCCGCTCGACAACTGTGCATTTTGAAAATGGCACTATTCAAGAGTTCTATACAATTAGAATATCAATCAAAGACATCTATTAAATGCGAAATCATCTGCCAATCCTAACCCACGCGATTTTTTGTTTCGCGCAATAATGCTATTTATAGACAAGGCGGTGGTTCGCCTATTGGGTTTTCCCGTGTTGTAAAGGGGGTAAAAACTAGGTGGCTGAACTGGTAGCCCGCATCTACATACTCGGATGTTAGGAAGATCTTTCACTAATGCAGAACTTTTTGGGTCTAGATCACCTCGGTGAACAATCCCAAACATATCCAGGAATTTTGCTGTTTTAGGGATTGTGATAAGAAGGTCGTAAATCGCTTGTATTACTATAGCGAGTTAGGACACTCTGATCACGAACACATGAAAGTCAACTTATGACACTCTCCGTTATTTTACTTTTACTACGAAAGGAGCCCAAAATATAGGTCATTTGCTCTCAGTTGAGGGGTCTTCCAATAACAAATTGGACATTTTAATATCTTCCTAGAATTAATTAAACTACGTCGTCTGCTAGAAAATCCTAGAAAAATAAATGATTTATGATGTTTTTAACCAAGTTTCGTGAAAAATATTAGACGAATCAACAGAAGCAAAACAGTGTCTTGCAATTCATATTTTATCGAATACACTAGATGACCAGAGTCTCTGTTTTGCGCTTTAAAAAAAAGGTCTCCATGTATCTCACGACCATCAGTTACCTCTATATTTACAGTATGTGGCTGTCCAGGCCTCTCAGTGTTTGCACCTCACTAACATTTCAATCTTTTGGAAATGTCATGCGCAGGCTCAATAATATAATTGTAAGAACGCAGCTTGTATTAGAAATAAAACTTGCGAAAGTTGATTTTAGGCATAGCTGAAAATGATAGGTGTCACGAGCGTGTATTTCCTTGCGTTAAGGATGACAAAACGATGCAAAATTTGCAAATTATACCCCGCTTTGAACGTGCAAAGCGGGGTATAATTTGCCAACAGTTTTCACCGTTTTGCAATCCTGAACGCAGGACTTATTTTGGTTTCACAGAAATATCTTGTCCCATTTTAGGATATCCTTAACTCATACATCTAATTTTTTGTCTAGAGAATGAGACAACATACACTTTCTAAAAAAAAAGATCTGTTTGCTTAAACTTTTCCAAGTGCTGGACGTAAAACATGCTTAATGCCGACATATACAACTGTTAAAATCTAGACATTTAATTAGGAAGTCAATTCAAGTAGGGAACGAAAACGAATACGCTGATAAATCAAGTTGTAATTAATTATTTGGGTATCCATTTACCAAATCCTTTTCTTTCGGGAGCAGAGTTATTGTAAACGCGTCATTGTTCTTAATAAGTTCAATCCTTTCCGACATTTGTCTTCCACCAATGGGTAGATAATCGTAAACCTATGTGGAATAGCAACTGGAGGCTAGGAAAGGGATGTGGTGGTAGTACTGGTGTGGGAAATAACAGGAATCGATCGTTAGGTGCTCCAGTCGTCGCGATATAACTGAGAGATTGTTGAAAGCGACGTAAAACCCCAATTCAAATCAAATCTTAATAAGTTCAAACTTCCAAATAGACAATGATAATGTTTGTATACTTTCATACGCTGATGATATTGTTTTATTAGCGGACAAACCTGTAGATTTACAAATTTTACTAGACCAGCTCAATATATGGTGTTTGTCTAACAATATGTCGATAAATCCAATTAAAAGTAACATTGTACATTTTAGACCAAATTGCAAATCTAGGACAGAAGTTGTATTTCGTTGTGGTAATTCTGTGTTGAAATGTGTTGATAGGTATACTTATTTAGGTCTTGTTTTACATGAGCATTTGGATTACAATGTTACAGCAAAAGCAGTAGCTTTGAAAGCAAACCGTGCTCTTGGTCTTCTTATTGCCAAATGCAAAGTGATTGGCGGCTTTACCTACGATGTTTTTACAAAGCTTTATGATTCTTTGGTCTGGCCAGTAATAGAATATGGCTCAGCAATTTTGGGTGTTAGGTCCTTTTCTTGCATAAATGCAGTGGGCAATGCGCTTTTTCCTCGGAGTAGGCAAGTACACACCTAATGCAGCGGTAGCTTGTGAAATGGGCTGGTTGCCACCTAATGTCCGACAATGGAAAGCAATAAGCATTCTTTGGTGTCGTTTCTCCAGTTTCCCTATACCCGTATAAATAAGTACATTGCCCTATGGGCACAAAATATTGCTAGTCAAAGAAATTGGTTTTATGTTGTAAGGAAACTTGTTTTAGAGTTAGATTGTGCAGAATTACAGTCAATAGATGCTGTTCACAATGAAACAAAGATGTTTGGTCCATTGAAAGAAAAGTTAACTCAAAATTTTATTGCAGAATGGAACTTATCTCTTACAAGACAAGCTGGAAGAAATAATATTGGTAGAAATAAATTGAGAACCTATGCACTTTTTAAAACTAATTTCGAAACTGAAGAATATTGTAGAGTAATTTAACTTTTAAACATCGCTCAGCTATGAGTAAATTTAGATGTGGTGTGACTCCTTTAAGAATTGAAACAGGAAGGTATGAAAATCTTGAATTGGTAGACCGGGAGTGTCCGTTTTGAAACACTTTGGAAGATGAATGTCATGTTTTGTTTCATTGTAAAAATTATGAAGAATTCCGTCATGATCTGTACAATAAAGCATCTTCTGAACATCAAAATTTCAAGAACATGAACGATATAGAGAAGATAAAAATATTATTTACCAACCATAATTTGATTAGAATAACAGCCAAAACCTGCTTTTCAATTTTAAATAAAAGATCTTTGCTTATGTGTAAATAACTTTTATTTTTAACAAGTTCCCAAGTGATATATATTTTAACGTATATTACCAAGAACCAAGAACCAGGTGCTAATTATGTACACTGTCAGTGTGAAAGGGTCAATTGCTTTTTCTTTTTTCATTATAATTTAAACTTCCTAAGAACGTTAGAATCACTTATTTTATTCAAGTAGAGAGCCTCCCATGTGTCCGGTCTTTTTTGCGGTTTGAAGATTCTCAACGTTAACATCAACATAGATGTGTCCCCTGACGAAGCGTTGCTAAGTGTGTTCTTCAATATGAAATCGTTCGCGAAACATTTGAAAAAAAAACTCACATTGCACGAGATATTTCGTGCATAGTGGGGGGGGGGGGGCAAAATTCTACAACAATCACAAACTGTTTTTTTCTATCCTTGATTAAACGTTTTGATGAAGGAACTATGGAATCAGCCCTGCGATCAGGATGACAACACGGTGCAAAAAAATGCCAATTTTACCCCGTTTTGCACATGTACTAGTACTTGATTTAATTGGAAAACTGTTTGCACTATTTTGTCATCCTGAACGCATTGAAGGTTCCATTACACGAACAATATTTTGTAAGACTGTGCGTGACATTTCCAACAATTTCAATTGTGCGCAAAGCAAAGCATTTTGCCAGCATGACCAGCCACGTGGTATGTCATTTGAAACACAGCGCAGGTTTATCATACACATGTAATTGATACTTTTCGCATTCGTTCAAAACAGGAACGTAAAATCGTTAGGGTAAGCACTTTTCAGAAACAATGTGTAGTTGTGTCTATAAAGATTTTTGAAACATGCTGTGCAATACAAATAGTTTCGTTTCTCAATTTTGAGTCTGAATAAGATAATATTTTTTTGTAATCATGGAGGTATGAAATGATATGTGAATAGTTTTTTTTTATTATTATTAGTATCATTTTCATTTTATTCTTCTGTGAATTCAAAGAACGCTCTCTTCATATCCGAAACAAAAAAGGCAGTCAAATAAGCACTACTTACACATAAAGGACAGGATAACAAGTGAAAACAGGAGCCAGTTGATGTCTCGTCTAATCCACCATTGTTCCATCATTTGTCCTAAACGTACACACACATGCAGATTTCATCACGGATCATTCGAATATTTTCATTTTCATTAACACAGGCTATCAAAAGCCTCACTTGAACTAATAACTGGAAGAAATCATAACAACTACGCTGTAATACCTAATATCACTCATTTATACACATTGACGATGAATATCAAGTATTTAAGTTTCGTAGATCGAAAACAAGCGCTCTCAAACACATATGTCACCCCTCACGCGAGAAGGGACCGTCTGGAAACTCTATAAAAGAATATTTGAAAAAGAGATTGACTCAAGTATAGGTAAACCAGAGGTCGCATTTCATAAATTCTTACATAGGAATATAAATTAATTATTCTAGATTCGGAAAAAGATAGTTATGTTCGAAAAATGTCGACCCTAATCCGTCTGCGCCATCTGCGCAGTCTGTCTGAAATGGACACTTTACACACTCCCTAGGTGGTCCCTTTTCGCATGACGGGTCACATATTCATGGATATATACGAGTGCATCTTTTAGGGATGTGCATCAATAACTTCCTAAACGCATGTCTCAAAAATATTCATATATTTGCTGTTGTTGTTTTTTCCCCCTTTTTTCTCATGCAAGATATTAAGAACAACGGAAGCTTAGATTTTGCGTTAATTGAGGTATGAAACTAAAATCATAACCACACCTCTTTATGAAACCGATTTGCGTGTTCAAACATTGTACTAATTGTTTACATTGGTTTTAAAATAAAAGGATAAAATGAATTTCAAAATATAGTAATAAAGATCATCTCCAACAAAAAAAGAAGAAAGAAAATAAAATATAGTAATTTCCATACTAACTCGAATGTTACATTACACCAATTGGAAAGGAAAATAGCAATTGTTATCATGTATTTATTCGTCTACTTCTTAATTTGAAATCAACGAGCAACACTCTGGTCTTTTCGTATCAGAATAATTTTAATCTTTAAAGAGATAGTGAAATTTAGATCGTTCAATCTAATACGGTCTAAGTTGTGAAAACAAATGCAGCGGAAAATTATCAAAGTAAAATGATTACAAAAAAAGATACGTTAAAGAATAGAAAACTGATGATTGAGCAGGTTGAAAATGTCTTTTTATAAAACTTCTTCACGGAGCCTTATTTTTTTTATCAATTTATAAATGGGCATTCGAATAAAAGAACTCTAATAAATAAATAGTGACAAAAATTTTAGGTGGATACCAGGGAAATACTTGTAAGATCAGATGACAATATAGGTAAACGATGTATTAAAGCAGATTTAATACGCATTCAATAAATATGAATTTGGGCCTGCGTCACGTTCTCTGATTATCCTGAAAGAGCCAAAAACGCAAAATTTCTTGTATTTTTTTATCATCCTTTGACTTTACACAGGCAAACGTCACGCGTCATCGCTTCGAAGCAACATGCCGCCTCGAAACTGCCCATATCATGAAGAAACTAACATTATAATACATACATTTTAATGGAAATCAGCAATATATGTTGCCTTTGACCATTTATAAAGAAAAAAATGATATGGCAAAGACACTAGAAAGAAAGAAAATAAACAAGTACAAATGGATAGCAAATGAAAACAATACAAAAATACATACTTGGGAAAACAAACAAAAGATAGTACGTCAGACAAAACCAAATAATGAATGGCAAAAAATAAAGAATATCGATGGGATGAAAAAGTGATTTTAGTGATGAGTTTCTTAACTCTCTTAGTACATAGGTGATTGCATTTGTAATAATGTATCGTTATCTCACATTTTTTTTTTTTTAGATATCTGTTCGGCACATCCGTACTCTTGGCTATACCACTTTTTCCCAAGATTATATACATGTATACCGAGGTTTGAATATAACTCGATGAATAGGAGAGTATCAGAGCAAAAACTAAACGACTTCATTAAAATCTTTCTATGCATATGATAGAAAACGAATGCCGTTGTATATGGGAAATAGAGACGAGCGTTAGCGAGTGTCTATTTCCCATACCGCGGCATGAGATTTTCTATCTGACTTAGACCACGCTTTTCTAAATTTGTTTGCATTATTACCCGAACTTCTAAACGAGTAAAACTCACTTTGGTATTACTGTCATTGTGTGTAATTATGCTGAAATTCCTTATGAATCTGTCTCTGATACTTATTGTAGATCTTTTGCATTTTTTGCGACTATAGAAAGTCTTTTGGCGAATAGCGCTCAAATAAAATGCTCGTAATCTTCTTGAAATGACTCGGCACGCATAACCTGTCGAGATTCACGTGCACGGCATGCTTCCATTGTATATCTGTAAATACAAAGCTCAGAGTTGTATCTGTGATACTTTTTAAATACTGCTCTCTGATTGGCAAATTCGCTTCAAACGTGGTCTATGTCATTTTGAAACTTAACATCGTTCGAGAGATATTGAGTTTAAACCATTGACAGTAATGAATTTAAAATGTTGAACACGCAAAAGAGAATCGCACAATAGAAATTAAAGGATTAAATTGAAGATCAAATTTACGTTTTGTCATTACATTGTATGTAAAATGTAATAGAGGCTCGACAAGAGAAAAAGGGGGTATCTTCTCAGGACACGACCCAGGACAGGTGCAATTTTGGGACAAGTGCCTTTTTGGTCTATGGGCTTCTAAAACCATATAACTCCAGCTTTTCCAAGCTGTACTTTATGAGGTTTTGGCCTCAATGACGAAGTTTTATATGAACACGTCGTTGGGCTAAAGCCTTGAGATAAAGCAGTCGCAGCTATTTACAAGGCTTAAAATCTGGTTTGTGTTCAAGATGACAAAATGGTGCAAACAGTTTTCCAATTATACCCCGCTTTGAGCGTGCACTTGCGTGCACTGATTTGTATTCCTGAACGCAGGGCAGATAATTGTGTAGTTACATAGTGCCATGCTTCAGACATTGTGCTAGATAAAGGTTAAAGAGAAAAAAAATATCAAATAGACAATTGATTTGACAGCTTTTTTTTAAAAAAATAACCCTGTATAATTAACACAAACGAGTATAATTCAGCAAATATTTACATAAAGCTCAGATACAATCTGCATTTATAATACTAGCCTATGATGTAACAAAAATGGCTTAGTGTCCTTTGTAGATTTGAAAATGGCGCTTTTTGTATGACTTGGAATGTATTCAAACTCCAGTCTCTTTTATTATGATTTGAAAAGACATTAAGACCTGGGCTAAATCACTATCTTCTCCTATTGTGAAATCAAATTTCAATGTCAGTTTGCCATTTATTGAATCTTTATTTGGAAATTTGGGTCTTGGATTTTTTTTAAAAATAAGATAACATTAGTATATATATGTAGGTTGAAATCTTTGCTGCATATAAAAACGCACAAAAGAAAAAAAAATCGGAAAAACATTTACAAAGAAGACAACAATTCGCAAATCTATAGATGTCATGAGGTCATTCAACCTCTTTGCACTAGAAATTTGTAATTTTCTCTATTTTTTCTGAATATAATGATAAAACTTCAAATACTTATATCACGGAAATATGAATTTGATCAACTTTATTTCGCTAGTCATATATATGAAAAGAAAGAAAATAATCTTACGGTTTAAACAACCTTATAAAAAAAATAGGAAGTTAAGAAAATTCGCAATCGCATTGAATTATTTCCAACAATATGGGGGTTGATAGACGTAAAATGAAATCATTTTTTTAAATACATTGTATTTATAACACACTTTTAGTTACATAACTGATTTCTGTAGCAGAAATCTAGCAGTCTAAAATTCTTCATGTACTAGATCTACAAATACCAAAACGTATCTAAGAAATGAAGAGATTTTGTTTTGTTGTTGCTATTTTGTTGTTACGAAAAAACTTAAAACACATGATTATGAAACGGTTACCCTGATCCCATTGAATGAAAAATCGAAGAGGATTGGCATACATCTGCCCTGCGTTCAGGATGAAGACGTTAGCGAAGCTCTTTCGAAATGATACCTCGCTTTGCACGTATGTGCAAGTGCAAAGCGGGGTATCATCTCAAAGCGCTCGCGAAACTTTTTACATCCTGAACATAGGGATTAGTACCATTCTGGGTTCATTTTACGTTTCATACCTCAATGAAAGCATAACATAAATGTTTCCGTTTCTTTTAATTAAATGCCATCGAAAAAGACAAAATACCCGGTATGCAATTTCTCTAATTTTTAGACGATTTTACGAAACTTGTTCGCAAGCAAAGAGTTAACCACATGGTGAAATAGACACTCATCTCGATCAAAACCATTTAAAATTACTCGCTCAGAGCTCCAATCACTTATCTTAAACACTCACTCTTATCACCCAAAAAAGCTCAGATATAATTAGACACATCAACATTTCAAACAAATCGATCAAATAATTACATGATTTTATTGGCTGGTGTTGATTTTTAAGCGTCTTATTTGATCGAAAAGACACAAATTAGAAAAATAAAATTTTATGAAAGGGAGGTAAAAGATTAGCGTTAAATTCGTCAAATTCGACGAAATTATCGATTATGTTTTAGCTTCCTCGCTCCACAAACGATTTTGGAATGATTTGATGAGGTCAGAGGAGCGAGTTTTGAATGAATTTTTGGGGAGGTAATACATTATTGATAATGTCGTCCTATAGGACAGAATAAGCGATATTTTTGTTTACCTCCCTTTGAATTTGGTTTCATAACTGTATATCTTTTCGGACTAATCAGACGCTTGGAAATCTATATTCGATAATATAATTGTGCACTAATTTGATCGATTTGAGGGAAATATCGAGCGTAATGAACGTGGTTTTGATGGATTTTGGAGCTTTTTTATTCGGTTTGAGCGAATGTTTGAAATGAACGAACGAACGAACGAATGAATGAATGATTGAATGAATGAATGAATGAATGAATGAATGAATGAATGAATGAATGAATGAATGAATGAATGAAAGAAAGAATGAATGAATGAATGAATTTAGCACTGAGTGAGGTAAATGTCAATTTCACGATGTTATCAACTGTATTTCCGGGATCTTTTTCGGTTTTTGATTCTCTCATTTTTCTGTCAGAAATCTCGACGAAACTGGCTAAATGAGAGAAAAATTCCAAGCAACATGTAATATATAGAAGGATTTGGTTAAATATCTCTTAAAAAACTCTTAATTTGACATTAGATTCGGCTACATGAGATATTTTGCGCATTATTTTTAGAGCCAGAATTATCCCTGTTTTTTCGTTTCTGTGGCCTATCAAAACGCTCGATTTTGATGGAGAAACTAAAACTTTGGTTTGTGTCAGGGACTCTGTTATGAGACCTTGGCGATGAAAAACTATGAACAATTTCGGCGAAATATATTTCTGAGGCAGAATGACAAATAAGCAGCGTATATACCGTTAAATGAATTGTCTCGATCCTTAAATATGTGATCCGTCACAGGAATATGGACCACTCGGAAACTCAGTGAAATAATTATTTTCAAAGGAGACGAAAACCAACAGTAAAAAAATAGAGGATGAATTTCAAAATTAAACACATAGGAAAGTAGAATTATCATTCTAGATTCAGAATAATTCATAAAAGTGAAAAGTTTTGATCCTGGTCAGCCTGCGCAGGTCGCGCTGTCTGACCAGGGTCAACAACTTTCGCACTGCCCAGATGGTACCTTTTACTTGCGACGATGACACATGTGTCGATAATATCATCAGAACGTCGACCTTTTATAAAGATACCGTGATTCATTTTATAGAGTACATACGCTATAGCTCGAATGACCACTTCTATTAAACGACCATTCTTATTAAGCGACCATTAATAACGGTTCCTTGGCCGTATGCAAAGTTTCTGAAAACTTGAACATTCTTCATCAAAAAATTTTTATAAAAAAGTAAAAATATTATGTTGTTCAGTTGATCCCATTAGAATCGTCTCAATGAGACGATTTTAATGGGTTCAAACATCATAGGATTCAGTAAGAATTTTGCGACAAATTTTACATGCTATAAAATAACACGTCTTATCATCATTAAATATTGTTTTAAGCAACTTTCACGTACCCCCAATGTGGTCGCTAAACACAAGTTAAACTCTATTGCGTTAATTCCAATCTTCAATGTACCATTCTTAAAATTTTCAACCTATATAAACACAACATGCAACTCTAAGGCACGCTCAACTTTAATTCTGACATATTTTGCACAGAATTCTAATTTCACTGTTCCTGTGACCACATTTAAATAGGAATGAACAGCAGGTCAAAGTTTGTAAGGTTTCAACACCCTGTTTCCATGGATGCAAACATCTTACACGATCGTTGTTGATGGTGAAAGATCATATTTTACTGACATATCGGGTTACAAAACGCTGATTACATTTATTTACTGTAACCAAATCTTATACATTTTAAGGTAGTGGACCCGTAATACTTCCAAAATGTTGCAAAACTATTACGGGCCAACTACCTTAATCACTAGTTTTCGAGGCATTTTAATTAGGCTACAAGTATTCGAAGCCTTTGTAAAATAATAGTATTCGTTTGATAAAAGGCACATATTCCCAAGCCCATAGAATATTTGAGGCAGTGACCATATATCAAGCATTTTCTAGCGGTAAATTAATGCAAAATCACTAGACAAAGGTTTAGGGGTTAATTTGACAGAATGCAAATTGACATTATTTGTATGCATAGACAAATCAGTGTACCTATTGACCGTCAAGGCCTCTGGAAAATGTAAGATAACGACTGAAAGATGTCTTTGGTCATTCCAAATCACTCGGTTAATGCTCCAAGCATTTTATTCCAAAAACTCTTACATGCCATTCAAAAAACGCTCCGAAAGTGTTAAAAAAACGCTTCGAAGCGATTTTAATACCTGTTTTGGATTTGTAACGCCTGATTTTTCCAAGAAGACACAATAACTGAAAGGTGTGTAGATTTAAAAGGGGTGGGATAATAAAATAAAGCTTATTTCGTCCAAATTGACGAAATAAGCGATATTGTATTACCTCCCTTGAATATCACTCAAAGCTCGCTCATCGCACTCATTCAAATTCATTTAAAATCTTTTTAAATGTCAATTTCACGATGTTCTTAACGGTAAGTCACGGTGGGCGGCAATATTGCATGAGCGACCCCTGCTTAACATTGATCCTTTTTTGTCAAGCGAAATTTTCTTCTCAAATTAAAGAATTCTCTATAAATGGGCGTTGTTCCTCACAACGAATAATTCATCTTAACTTAA
Organism: Fragum whitleyi; assembly: GCA_948146395.1. Taxonomy (NCBI): domain Eukaryota; kingdom Metazoa; phylum Mollusca; class Bivalvia; order Cardiida; family Cardiidae; genus Fragum; species Fragum whitleyi. Next base: position 28,226,167 of record OX411549.1, on the reverse strand, counting down.
TTCTTTGCTGCTAGCGCTAATTATGAACGTCTCGAGTGCGAGCGAAAAAATATGAGAAGAGGTTCGGGTTACCAACTGTTAGAATTTATTGCGAATTCAACCTTATCATCTATCGAGGAGTAAGCACGAAACTGCGGTATAAGTCTTGACATTGTATAACGGTCTTAAATTAGTATTGCTTTGAGACCCCGATACAGTAAATTACATCATGAAATTGACAATCATTCCGATCAAAATCATTCTAAATCGCTCACTCAGCGCTCCATTCATTCACTCCAAACACTCACCCAAATCGACCAAAAGGTTCAAAATCCTTTGAAAACAAAATCGAACCAAGACCGTCAACATTTAATACAAATCGACCAAATAATTTTCAGATTTTATTTGCCGATGTGGATTTTAAAGTGTCTGATCATTCCATGAAGACACACTAACAAAAATTACGTATATTTTCATAAAGGGAGGTAAAAAATATCGCTAATTTTGTTCACCTTGAACAAAATTAGCGACATTTGTTTACCTCCCTTTAATTTCACTCAAAACTCGCTCCGGACACTCATTCAATTCCATTTTAAATATCATTCCAAAATCATTCATCTTGTCAATTTCGCGATGTTGTTTACTGTACCATTTTTTTTTAATTTTCCTGGAAACTTAATGGTACCGTGATATTGTTTAAATCATCACTGTACTGATGTCTCGTATCTCGTGGAAGAAATATGCCACCATAAGATACGAGACAAGTCAATACTAAAGCAGTGCTGGAAAAATGCGTAAAGTGCTAATCCAAGTTAGGTTGTTCAGGCCAATCGGGATCTACCAGTAAACATTTCGCTCATGGTAGATTTAGTTCACCCAATACCAGACGACTCAATTGTAGGTTAGTCCTATTTCAAAGAAATTTCAGACGACAACTCTAAGTTGGTGAAATCTTGAAAAAAAGATTCGTCATTTATGAAAGAACACAATGTCAAATGAAGAAATTGCCTTTAACAAGCAATTTCTTCACTTTCCCAAATACTCTTGAAGCTTCTTTATTTAGAGATATTGGTTGACTCGTTGGTCGAGTGGTAATCTGATGGTTGTCGGTTCGCGTCCCACTGGCGGCAGGTAGTGTATTTGGGTAGGACACATGAGAGACATAGTCCCGTCCTTTCATCTGTAAAAGTTGGTAGCAGTTGTTGGAATCCATTGCCTTTCTTTTTTATTACATGACAAGATCTGGAATGAGTTAGGACCACGATGGAAACAAGTCTTCGATCCCTAATCGTGTTATCCCCGTGTGGGACAAAAATCAGAAAGCGGATTTGTGATGGGATAGGTAAATTAAGCCTTGTCATGCTGAGCCCGGTATATTCCTGCTTTGGCAGGAGCTATAGACAAGCATCAGCCTGCAAATATGTGCAGTCTGATGTTAATCTACACCACCTATTTCCCACTTTCAACCCAAAATTGTTAATAGATTTAGTTTTTCAAATAGAAAAATGACCAATAGTTGGTACTTTCAGTACTTTTTGCCCTTTTGATTTGATTTTGATGAAATTTTTAGGCAAAATTTATTCAGCATGACAAAAGGTTAAGAGTGGTCAATTTGTGTAGAAAAAAATACTAAAGGTTTGTCAATATCTTACAGATCTCTTTTGGATCTTGGCCCGAGGTTATAAAACATTTCTCATTCTCAATTTAAATTTTTCTCAAATTTCAGATTAAAGCCATAATTCTGTTTTGATACTCATTTTAATGTATTAAAATAAAAGATATATTAAATATGTTGTTATAAATTACAACTTATAAATATTTTCTTTCATTTTTATAAATTTAATTAAATCTAAAATTTGAGAAAATTCCCAGTTGAGTCTGAGGAAAGTTTCATAACTTCGGGGCCTGATATCCCTCTAGAGGATTTCACTGAATTTAATTGTGCGCATGATCACCGGGCTGTTTCGGTGGACTTCAAACCAATCGCCGATTGATAGTCGACTAGTCAGTTTGATATATGCTTGTATTTCCGTTTATTTATCGCCTCAATTGTAGCATATGCCCATACGAGCGACGCCCAGAACAGTTATTTGTTACGGGGGGGGGGGGGGGGTAGTGCAAGGATGCATGACGAATCTAATGCTTAAACGTGCTGGATGTAACACACGGTTGATTGATTGAATGGAGTTTAACGCCGCTTTCAACATTATTTCAGTTATATCGCGGCGGCCGGAGCACCTTACAATGGTTTCTCTCACCAGTACAACCACCACATCCTTTCCCAGCCTCCAGCTACTATCTCACATAGATCTACGATTATCAACCCATTGGTGAGAGACACACGGAGTCTCAGGTTAACGTCTAATCCGAATGGCAAATGGGTTGTTGGTGTACCAGCCCGGGAATCGAGACCATGATAACGAACTTCAATAGTTTTGAAATCTTGTGCTCTGTCGACGTAGCTTACCGGGCTGACTTTGGTACGAGTTTAGTATATGTACATGTAGGGACAGGGGTGTAGTATTCCCATGCCCGACTTGTCCGACACGGGCTTTATCACATGCGGGCAGGTACATTTTTCTAAGCCACTTGTCCGTGGACAAGTAAATACAAGAAAATATCTTGTAACAGTACTAAAAAGATATAGGAGAAAAGTCGTCCTATAGTTTGTATCAAAGGGGAGAAAACATCGTCTTTAATGAAGAAAATGCTGGGTTACAGCATTTTCTTCATTAAAAACAATGTTTTCTCAATATCTATCAATTTACTTTTTTCGGGCAAGTTCATTTTAATCATGTACAAGTAGAAAAAAAATACCTTTACTTGTTAAAGGACAAGTGAAGAAAAGTCATATTTCCTCACCCCTGCATATGGGTATAAAATATAAATCATTAGCAGCAGTCCAATCTCAAAAAAAAAGAGCAAGGGGTCAGCGCAATACTATCGTAAATGCCTAAGATTATATAGGACTTGCAATGGTATTGCGCTGACCTCTCGAAAGGCTTAACGGTTGCTGTGTAAGCGTAGTCTTTTTCGGGATAAAACGAGCACTGTCTGACTTAAATGTTCGCACGCGACTTTGCTTCAAATTGTTTTGCATTTATGATAAAGGGTTATTAGAAATGAGACATTTTTTGTTTAAGCGAGTTAAATTGAAACCTAATTCAACAGATCGATAAAAAGGCAGTAAAAGTTAAGAGAACAATACCCCGTTATTCAATTTACTTGTATTGATTAAATTTGGTATTTGTAATAAAAAGGCGTAATGAATAAGAGAAAACCCTTTGCCAATAAACCTTAATGCGGAATTAGTAGTAATATCAGATGATAATGTGTACCATTTAACATTTTGAGGTTTAAATCAAAACTAGAGAGCCATGAATGGCTTGAGTCGCTCAGGCTTGAAGTTCTTGCAATAGCAAACAAAAGTTTTGACTAGATTTTAAGATTTTTCGGGTTCTACTGATGTTGAAAATGATTTTCAAAGTTTTCACTTTATAACATATAGAGAAATGATCTCCACCCATAAGTATTTTTCATTCAATCACAATAATTTTTGGCTGCTTGATAATGAGTTGACTGATTAAGGATCATTCCAGTGAAATTTGGTTGATATCCACCAATTACATTCTGAGAAAATGATTTTGAAACTTTCCACTATATAACATATAGAGAAATGACCTCCGCCCATAAAATACATATCTTTCATCCAATCACAATGATTTTTGGTAGACATAATAAATATAAATAAAGGGTCACTCAAGGTTCATTCCAGTAAAATAATGTTGATATCCACCAGTTACATTCTGAGAAAGAGATTTTGAAAGTTTCGACTAAATAACATATAGAGAAATGACCTCCGCCCATAAAATACATATTTTTGATCCAATCACAATAATTTTTGATAGACTGATAAAGGGTCACTAAAGGATCATTCATGTAAAATTTGATTGGTGTCTATCCATTAGAATCTGAGAAAACTCACTTTTTACCATATTTGGAAATTAGCCACGCCCATTTAATCCATGTTTTTCATTCGATCAAAATTTCTTGAACAACTTTCAAAGAGGGCCACCCAAGGATCATTCCTGTGAAGTTTGGTTGAAATTCATTTAGTAGTTTCTGAGAAGATTTTTAAAGAAAAAGTTTACAACCGGACGCAGGGACGCACAGACTGACACACGCACAATGGACACAATGCCATAACAATAGCCCCAGTGGCCTTCGGCCAGTGGAGCTAAAAACCAAAAATAGATTACAAGACTGTACAATTGTCTTTAAGGTATTATTTTTTTGTCTTTTTTTTCACACATTTGACCTTAAAAATGACCTTGACCTTGACTGATGACCTTGAACTTGGAACCAACAGAGACATTGACCCTGGCAATCATCATGTGAAATATGAAGGCCCTATCACTTACCATTCAAAAGTTATGGCCAATGTTTAAAAAAAATTCTTCACATTTTAGACTTTAAATATTGACCTTGACTGATTACTTTGAATTTGGTACTAACAGAAAGGTCTTATCACAAGCAAAGCACGTGTAAATTATGAAGACCCTATCTCATTCCATTCAAAACTTATGACCAACTTTGAGGAATATGATGGAAATTATTGACCTTGAAAATTTGGCCTTGACATTGGGCGAGATCCTTGCCTTAGTTTTTCTACTTTAAGTGCTTGTCACAAGAAATAAACATTTGAATTATGAAGGCTATACCACATGCCGTTTCAAAATTATAGCCAATTTTAAAGTTTTAATTTTCTGAATTGTGACCTTGATCGTAAGCTTAGGGGCACTTTTTTTGGTCTAATCAAAGACGGAATACACAGGAATGGCCTAAATCCGCTAACAAGTCATCGTATATATAAATCAATTGTACTTCCTCGTGCTTTGTTTGGATCTGAACTATATAATTCATGTTCCGAAAACGATCTTCTTATTCTTGAACGATCACACAGGCTTTGTCTTAAGCAAATTCAAGGCTTACATATACGCTCTAGGACGGATATTGTGCTAGGTATGTAAGGATCTTATCCTATTGCAGCTGAGATCGACAAGAGAAAGTTTCTGTTCCTTGGACAACTTTGTCGCTTAAACAGACTTTGTTCTGTAAAACAATTATTTTTGTTGCGTCTCTTCTCATTTATGAATGGTGTTTCACGCGTAGGGTTTGTTACGGACATTGTAGCCCTGTTACATAAGTATAACTTGTATGGCTTCCTTGAACAGTTTGTTAATTCTGGTTCTTTTCCAGATAAAAGTATTTGGAAAAGAGCGAGTTCAATAGCTTTGTCAAATCATTGTATTAGAGAATGGAACATTAGAACTTCTACTTATCAATTTATCTTGTATCATGAAGTAAATCTTGACTGCCTCAGTGGCCTAGTGGTAAATGCACTCGACCCGTGACCTGGAGGTCCGTGGTTCGAGCCCCAATGGCGCCGAGGTGTGTTTATGGGCAAAACACTTAATAGTCAGCCCCAGTTCACCCAGCTGTAAAAATGGGTAGCAGTGGGTTTAAACCACTGCCTCTCTCTCGGTGACGTGAAAACATCAGGATTGAGTGTTCGAGGGCGATTCTATAAGCTTAAGCTTTTGTCGCAATCGAACTAAAATAAATTAGTATAAACTAAATACAGGAGGATTTTTGGGAATTTCCTCTTTGGCAATTTGGTGCACGGTATCCGCATATGTTGCGTGCCTGTTTCTCGACGGCTCAATTAATAGCATATCTTTCTACCTTTGTCTCTAGTTGTAATAGATGTGGTAACGAATCCATACAAGTTAGCCTTACGGAACATATCTTGACTCGTTGTCCAGTAGTCAAAGTTTGTTCTCAAAATTTCTTCAGAAAAATACATGCGCAATTTGGAGAAATAGTTCTCAATGCATTATATCTAATGGACAATGAGCAGTATTTGCGAGCTCTTTTTGGGATTAACCAATTATTTGACAATCTACTAGTGTTTTACAGTTCTAAAGAGCAATTTTATTGCTATGTGATCCGATTTTTCCACGTAATATGGTCATTCTACCAAAGGCCGTTTTAAAGGGCATAACTATTACAGCCTACACGTGCTTCCTTCTACCTTAAAGATGTTTTCTATTTCGTTTCGAGAAAGCATTTGCGTTGGGTTTAGGGTAAGTTGGTAATACGTTTTTCAGCGAGTTATTATCGCAAATTGTGTTTTCGCGGGTTTTTTTTTTGCCCCTCGCGAAAACGCACTTAGCGTTTCAATAATATAAGTTTTATAAGGCTCCTTTTCTTTTTACCCCACTGTATAATTTGCATTCCATGATTGATTTAGGCATTTTCATAGTTACTAATTAATCTTTCAACATGCTTTCGTCTATTTTGTACTGTATGTCTGTGCTTATTTACTGTATTTTCATTTGATATATTTGTAAAAAAAGAATCTTCACTATTGGAGGAATTAAATGAAAAAAAAAAGTTTTTCTACTTTAAGTGCTTGTCACAAGAAAAAACATTTGAATTATGAAGGCTATACCACATGCCGTTTCAAAATTATAGCCAATTTTAAAGTTTTAATTTTCTGAATTGTGACCTTGATACATGACACTGACCTTAATACCAACAAAAAGGGTTTGTCATAAGGAGTGTACATGTGAAATATGAAAACTATATCTCGTACATATCAAAAGTTATCCTAAAAAGATAGTTTACATAAAGCTTATAATATTAAGTCCCCTTTTTCCATGAAATGTTTTTTAAACATAATTTTTCAATAGTTTATGGTCAAGAGGATCTGCTTTGCTACTCAATTATCAAATTTCATAGATTTCTGGTAACTACATGTAGACAAGGAGAAATTGGCAAAAAACTAATTTTTACATCAAGGTCCCCTTTTCCATGACGTAGCCTTGAAATGAGAAAATTCAAACAAGAGGACCATGATGGTCCTAGATCGCTCACCTGAGTCCCTTTGACATCACATTTATTAAATAGGCAGATGTCAACAAGGAGATAATTTCTACATTTGATCAATACCATGGAATGTTTTCAGCCGAGAGCAAAAAGGGTGTGCCATTTCACTCATTGATTCTATATAACAAGAGGGCCATAGTGGCCCTAAATCGCTCACCTGAGTTAACTGTCTGTTACTATTTGGAGAAGGGCTTTGGTTTAATGACAGGGCAGTAACAACAAATATCACAAATTTGAACTTGTCCGAGATTTCATCAAGATAATCATTCTGACCAATTTTCAGGTTGATTGGGCTAAAAATATGGCCTCTAGAGTGTCCACATGGTTTTTTCTAGATTTGAGCCAGTGACCTAGTTTTTGATCCCCCTTGACCCAAATTCAAACTTGTCCGAGATTTCATAAAATGAATCATTCTGACTAATTTTCAGGTTGATTGGGCTAAAAATATGGCCTCTAAAGTGTCCACAATGTTTTTCTAAAGAATTGTCCCAACTTGACCCTAATTGGAACTTGTCCGAGATTTTGGTACGATAATCATTCTGACCAATTTTCAGGTTGATTGGGCTGAAAATATAGGCTCTAGATTGACAAGATTTTTCTAAGATTTGACCCTGTGACCTAGTTTTTGACCCTACTTGACCCAAACTGTTACTTGTCTGTGATTTCATCAAGATAATCATTCTGCCCAATTTTCAGGTTGATTAAGCTAAAAATATTGCCTCTGGAGTGGCCACATGGTTTTTCTAAGATTTGACTGCGTGACCTAGTTTTTGACTCCACTAGACCAAAATTCGAACTTGTCCAAGATTTCATCAAGATAATCATTCTGGCCAATTTTAAGGTTGATTTGGCTAAAGATACAGCCTCTTGAGTGTCCACATGGTTTTTCTGAGATTTGACCATGTGACCTAGTTTTTGACCCCAGTTGACCCAATTTCGAACTCTTACGAGATTTCATCAAGACAATCATTCTCACCAAAATTCAGGTTGATTGGACAAAAAATGTGGCTTCTAGAGTGCATACAAGATTTTTCTGAGATTTGACCCCGTGACCTAGTTTTTGACCGCAGTTGACCCAAATTCGAACTTGTCAGAGATTTTATCAAGACAATCATTCTGATCAAAATTCAGGTTGATCGGGCAAAAAATGTGGCCTCTAGAGTACATACAAGGTTTTTCTTAGATTTGACCCCGTGACCTAGTTTTTGACCCCAGTTGACCAAATTTCAAACTCTACTGAGATTTCATCAAGATAATCATTCTGACCAAAATTCAGGTTAATTGGGCAAAAAATGTGGCCTCTAGAGTGCATACAAGGTTTTTCTTAGATTTGACCCCGTGACCCAGTTTTTGACCCCAGTCAACCCAATTTTGAACTTGAACATGATTTCATCAAGGCAATCATTCTGACCAAAATTCAGGTTGATTGGGCAAAAAATGTGGCCTCTAGAGTGCATTCAAGGTTTTTCTTAGATTTGACCCTGTGACCTAGTTTTTTACCCCAGTTGACCCAATTTCAAACTCGTCTGAGATTTTATCAAGACAAATATTCTGACCAAATTTCAGGTTGATCAGGAAAAAAATGTGGCTTCTAGACTGCATACAAGGTTTTTCTTAGATTTGACCCTGTGACCTAGTTTTTGACCCCAGTTGACCCAATTTCAAACTCTACTGAGATTTCATCAAGACAATCATTCTGACCAAAATTCAGGTTTAAAAGGCAAAAAATATGGCCTCTATAGTGCAAACAAGGTTTCTCTAAGATTTGACCCTGTGACCTGGTTTTTGACCCCAGTTGACCAATTTTGAACTCGTCTGAGATATAATCAAGACAATCATTCTGACACAAATTCAGGTTGAACGGTCAAAAAATGTGGCCTCTAGAGTGCATACAAGGTTTTTCTAAGATTTGACCCTGTGACCTAGTTTTTGACCCCAGTTGACCCAGTTTCGAACTCGTCCGAGATTTCATCAAGACAATCATTCTCACCAAAATTCAGGTTGATTGGACAAAAAATGTGGCCTCTAGAGTGCATACAAGGTTTTTCTAAGATTTGACCCTGTGACCTAGTTTTTGACCCCAGTTGACCCAATTTCGAACTCATCCGAGATATAATCAAGACAATCATTCTGACCAAAATTCAGGTTGAACGGGCAAAAAATGTGGCCTCTAGAGTGCATACAAGGTTTTTCTAAGATTTGACCCTGTGACCTAGTTTTTGACCCCAGTTGACCCAATTTCGAACTCGTCCCAGATTTCATCAAGACAATCATTCTCACCAAAATTCAGGTTGATTGGATAAAAAATGTGGCCTCTAGAGTGCATACAAGGTTTTTCTAAGATTTGACCCTGTGACCTAGTTTTTGACCCCAGTTGACCCAATTTCGAACTCGTCCGAGATATAATCAAGACAATCATTCTGACCAAAATTCAGGTTGAACGGGCAAAAAATGTGGCCTCTAGAGTGCATACAAGGTTTTTCTAAGATTTGACCCTGTGACCTAGTTTTTGACCCCAGTTGACCCAATTTCGAACTCGTCCCAGATTTCATCAAAGACAATCATTCTGACCAAAATTCAGGTTGATTGGACAAAAAATGTGGCCTCTAGAGTGCATACAAGGTTTTTCTAAGATTTGACCCTGTGACCTAGTTTTTGACCCCAGTTGACCCAATTTTGAATTCGTCCGAGATTTTATCAAGACAATCATTCTGACCAAAATTCAGGTTGATCGGGCAAAAAATGTGGCCTCTAGAGTGCATACAAGGCAAATGTTGACGACGGACAACGGACCGCGCACGACAGACATCCACCTTACCACAATAGCTCACCTTGAGCACTTCGTGCTCAGGTGAGCTTAAAATGGATGCACTGGGTTGCAGCCTAAATGTGACCCCAGGATATTTATATGAACAAACTTGGTAGAATTCCACTAGATGATGCTAAATAATAAATATGAAAGCTGTCTGTCTTCTGGTTTCTGAGAAGTAAATGTTTGAAGATTTTCCTATTTTCATCCAACCTGCTCAGATGAACTATAAGGGCTGTCCAAATATGACCCCAGGGTCTTGATATGAACAAACTTGGGAGGGGCTCATAAATGTTGTTACAAAATAATAAATAAAATAATATATAAATGATGTTACATACCAAATAAGAAAGCTGTCTGCCATCTGCTTTCAGAGAAGAAGATTTGTAAAGATTTTCGCTCCTTGATTCTATGTAAAAAGGGTTGTGCCCAGGTCGAACCCAAATGTATTCCCAGGGTCTTTATATGAACAAACTTGGTAGAGGTGCACTAGATGATGCTTTATACCAAATATGAAAGCTGTCCGCCTTCTGGTTTCAAAGAATAAGATTTTTGAAGATTTTCTTTTTTACCCTTTGGGTTCAGAAGAGCTAAAAGGGATGTGCCCAGGCAAAGTCCAAATATGACCCCAGGGTCTTGATATGAACAAACTTGGTGTAGACCTACTAGATGATGCTACATACCATATATGAAAGCTGTCTGCCATCTGGTTTCAGAGAAGAAAATTTTCCATTTTTGATTGTATGTAAAACGGTTGTGCCCAAGTGGAGCCTAAATATGACCCCAGGGTCTTGTCGTCTGCCTTCTGGTTCCAGAGAAGAAGATTTTTGAAGATTTTCCTATTTTCACCCTAATTTGTTACATGTAAAGGGAAAGTTAAGGATGGATTTCATTTATTTGAACAACTTTGGAACAGCTTGACCCAAGGAACATCCTTGCCAAGTTTCATAAAGATTGGCCCACCTGTTTAGGAGGGGAAGATGTTTAAAGAAATTTTGGATGACACACAACGGACTTTGTACGATCACAATAGCTCACCTTGAGCACTTCCTACTCAGGTGAGCTACACAGTGTCTTGGAAATTTTATTGGAAGATTATATATGAAGTTTCAAGCACTTAGGTTCAGGGATTCCTGAGATATTATTTTGGCTGATGGAGGGAAGGATGGACAGGGGCACAAGTCAATGACTATATGCTCCCCCATATCAGTGGGTTTAAACCACAGCCTCCCTATCAGGGACCTGAGAACATCAGGATTGACAGTGACTCTAGAAGTTAATCCTTTTGTCGCAATCAAACTTATATAAATAAGTATAAGCATATAGGCCCATTTTGGGAAGACACATCAGCCTGTTGAACCCAAGTTATCATCCCAATCAGGATTAAAAGAAGCAATCTGAAAGAGCTAGCCCCCAGCATCATTCCTTTTTGGTTGAATTAGGACTGGTAGTTTCAGAGAAGTAATTTTTATATTTAACCCTGAACTGTTTAATCCCTGCTTTTTACGTGCCTGTGATTTTATGATTGAGGAAACATTGTGAAAAAGAAGAAATTGCTTCTGACGAGCAATTTCTTCTTTTTCCACACTATTTTCTACCCTATTGAATATTTTTTATACAAATAAAATCCACTTTCAATTTTGGTCTGCAAAACCTTTGAATTTGGACAGGTCCAAAATTTTGTACAAGAGGGCCATAGTGGCCCTTAATCGCTCACCTGAATGAACTGTCTAAAATTTTCAAAAGAAGAATGAGAAATAGAATGATGAATGACTGAGCTAAACAAAGATGTTGCTTCTATACAAATTAAGAACCCCTTTTTTACAATTTTTGAGTTGACTAAGAAGGATTTTTATAATTGATTTCGTGACCTATTTTTTATTCCCAGATGACCCAATTTTGATCTCATCCGAGATTTCATCTAGACAATCATCCTGACCAAATTTCAGGTTGATTGGCCAAAAATTGTGGTCTCTAGAGTGCATACAAGGTTTTTCTTAGATTTGACCCAGTGACCTAGTTTTTGAACCTAGTTGACCCAATTTCGAACTTGTCCAAGATTTCATCTAGACAATCATTCTGACCAAATTTCAGGTTGATCTGGCAATAAACATGGCCACTAGAGTGTCTACCAGGTTTTTCTTAGATTTTACCCTGTGACCTAGATTTTGACCCCGGTTGACCCAATATCGAACTTGTCCAAGATTTCATCTAGACAATCATTCTGACCAAATTTCAGGTTGATCGGGCAAAAAATGTGGCCTCTAGAGTGCATACAGGGTTTTTCTTAGATTTGACCCTGTGACCTAGTTTTTGACCCCAGTTGACCCAATTTTGAACGCATTCAAGACTACATCAAGACAATCATTCTGACCAAAATTCAGGTTGATCGGGCAATAAACGCGGCCACAAGAATTCCTACAAGGTTTTTTCCCAGATTTGACCCTGTGACCTAGTTTTTGACCCCAGTTGACCCAATTGAGCACTCATTCAAGATTTCATGAGGACAATCATTCTGACCAAAATTCAAGTTGAATGGGCAAAGATTGTGGCCTCTAGAGTGCATACAAGGTTTTTCTTAGATTTTACCCTGTGACCTTGTTTTTGACCTAAGTTGACCAATTTTGAACTCGTCCGAGATTTCATTAAGACAATCATTCTGACCAAATTCAGGTTGATCCGGCAAAAAAACGTGGCCACTAGAGTGCCTACAAGGTTTTTCTTAGATTTGACCCTGTGACCTAGTTTTTGACCCCGGTTGACCCAATTTCGAACTCATTCAAGAATTCATCAAGACAATCATTCTGACTAAAATCCAAGTTGAATGGGCAAAAAATGTGGCCTAAAGAGTGCATACACGGTTTTTCTTAGATTTGACCCCATGACCTAGTTTTTGACCCCAGTTGACCCAATTTCGAACTTGTCCGAGATTTCATCAAGACAATCAATTTGACATAATTTCAGGTTGATCTGGCAAAAAATGTGGCCTCTAGAGTGCATACAAGGTTTTTCTTAGATTTGACCCTGTGACCTAGTTTTTGACCCCAGTTGACCCAATTTCATACTCGTCGGAGATTTCATTAAGACAATCATTCTGACCAAATTTCAGGTTGATCTGGCAAAAAATGTGGCCTCTAGAGTGCATACAAGGTTTTTCTTAGATTTGACCCTGTGACCTAGTTTTTGACCCCAGTTGACCCAATTAGGAACTCGTCCGAGATTTCATCAAGACAATCATTCTGACCAAAATTCAGGTTGATCCGGCAAAAAATGTGGCCTCTACAGTGCATACAAGGTTTTTCTTAGATTTGACCCTGTGACCTAGTTTTTGACCCCAGTTGACCCAATTTCGAACTCGTCCGAGCTTTCATCAAGACAATCATTCTGACCAAAATTCAGGTTGATCCGGCAAAAAATGTGGCCTCTAGAGTGCATACAAGGCAAATGTTGACGACGGACATCGCACGACGGACGACGGACATCCACCTAACCACAATAGCTCACCATGAGCACTTCGTGCTCAGGTGAGCTAAAAACAGGAAAGGGTTAAGCATAGGGGGCCATTTTTAGATGATGCATCAGCCTGTAACACCTAAGTTATCGGTCGAATCAAAATTAAAAGAAGGAGTCTGAAAGAGCTAGTCCCAAGCATCATTCCTGCGCTGTTTAGTTGAATTCTGACTGGTGGTTTCAGAGGCAACATTTGTTGTGTTATGCCATATTGGGCCATTTTTTTGATCAGCACATATCACTCAATTTATCAAACCCAATCAGGATAAAATGAAGAAATATGATAGAGCATCCTGTGACATATGGTTGAATTCCGACCAATAGTCTCAGAGAAGTAGACTTTCCTATGTTTTTCCATATAGGGCCATTTTTGGATGATGTGACAGCGCATAGCACCCATGTCATGATCCCGATCACGATCAGAATAAATAGAAAGAATCTGAAACAGCATGTCCTAAGCAGCATTTCTGTGAAATCTGACCAGTAGTTTCAGAGAATTTTTTTTACATTTCACCTTCAGGGGCCCTTTAACCCTTTCCTGTTTTACAAAATTTTGGACCTGTCCAAATTCAAAGGTTTTGCAGACGAAAATTTAAAGTGGATTTATTTTGAAAGATAACCATTCAGTATGGTAGAAAATAGTGAGGAAAAAGAAGAAATTGCTTGTCATTAGCAATTTCTTCTTTTTTCACAATGTTTTCTCAATTATAAAATCACAGGCACATACAAAGCAGGGATTAAACAGCAAAGGGTTAATGGTGACCGCAGCAGCTCGTAGCGATGAAGTTATCAGATTTAATTGATTGATTTAATGGAGTTTAACGCCGCTTTCAACATTATTTCAGTTATATCGCGGCGGCTGGAGCACCTAACAATGGATTCCTGGTATTTCTCTCACCAGTACAACCATCACATTCTTTCCTAGCCTCCAGCTGCTATCTCACATAGGTCTACGATTATCAACCCATTGGTGAGAGACAAATAGTCAGAAAGAATGAAAGCCGCCATCAGGGATCGAACCTGGGACCTCTAGATTGACAGTCCGACGCGCTACCAACTGCGTTATGACGGCAGCGATGAAGTTATCAGCCTGATCAGGATAAAAAGAAGGGAGCTGAAAGAGCATTTACTATGCATCATTCCTGTAAAATTTGGTCAATTCTGTTCGGTAGTTTCTGACCAGAAGAAATGTGATAGAGCTTGTCCTAAGTATCATTCCTGTAAAATTTGGTTGAATTCTGAGCAGTAGTTTCAGAGAAGAAGATTTTTTATATTTTGCCATATTGCGCCATTTTTGGATGACGTGATAGCCCATAGTACCCAAGTTATCATCCCATTCAAATATGAATTGAATTCTGAAAGCATGTTTTAAGAATCATTCCTGGGAAATTTGGTTGAGTTCTGACCTGTAGATTCAGAGAAGAAGATCATCAAAGAATAAGTTTGCACACACACACACACACAGATGGACAACGGACAATTAGCCATGAAAAGCAGCTGGACTTTGCCCAGTGGAGCTAAATATTAGCATTATTTTAAACAAATGAACATTCAAAGTTATTCCCCTTGATAGTACAGGCTGCTCTTTTCATAGTGAGCTAATGTTTCAAGTGAATGCCTCTAGAGGTACCAGTGACATCACAAAATGATAAGGTTTTTGCACAATGACTACAACAACCAGGGAGTCTGGGAGTCCAAGACCCCTTGTTTATCAGTTGGGACTCCTTCCATTTGCAAATAAGGAGTCTGATGGACGCAAAGGGTCATATAAGAATATTTTGAAAAACTAATGCACACAGCAGTGTCCTTTCTAACACTTACCAAAATTGCAGATCTTTTCACTACAATAGTTGTTGAAGAAAACATTTGCTTTCATCCTGTAGTGTTTTTCAGAAAAAAAAAATGTCTTTGAAAGAAAATTGTGGAAAAGAAGAAATTGCTTATTACAAGCAATTTGTTCTTTCCACAATGTTCTCCTGAAAATTCAGACTCCTTACTTTGAGCTTGGATTCCTCAAGAGTCCAATTGACTCCAATTAATCTCAGCAGTTAGTGTCAACCCCTGACAATGACATAAAAGTTAAAGCAAAACCTTGGGGTTTCTCTCAAAACCCCTAAGCTGTTAAGGTAGTAGACCCGTAATAGTTTTGCAACTTTTCATGAGTAATGAACTACAACAGTGTTAACCGAGGTTTCCAAATGATTTTCATTAGGAAACCTCAATCAAGATTGTGAAAGAACATGTGGTGCAAAATGTTGCATAACAATTACTTTTCCGCTAGCTTAATCTGATTTTATCTCAAATCTAAATGCTCTCTATGGGTAGTAGGAGAAACTAGTAAAATAAGGCAAAAATAATTGGTTTTTTTTATTATTTTTGTATTATTTTTTTCTATTTTTTCTTTCAGTATTTGTCTCTATTTTTCTTTATTATATTTTTTTTCTTTTTTTTCAGTTATTTTAGCTGTAAATTAAATAAATTAGTTACAATTAACTTTATTTTTTAACAATTTTTATAAAAGCGTCCATAGGTATTTCAACATTGCCGATCATTCTCATTTTCTTTTTCCCAGCAGCTTGGGCTTCAAGTAGCTTTCTTTTTCTAGAAACGTCACCCCCATACTGTAAGAAAGCAAGAACAATGAATGTAAATGCATACAGTTTAATGTATATATAACACCGTGATATTGATTCCAATCCCAATCAAATCATTCTTTATCATTTACTCAATGCTCTATTCAATGCAATTTTTATTGAAAACACTCTATTTAACCATTCAAAACAATCCAAAAATTGATCTGTTAGAATTGATCAAATCTTTTTTATGATTTTATTGATATCTATGTATTTGGAAGTACAGAATCTTATTGGTCTGTGAAGCCACAAAATTCTCCTCTTTATAGTAGGCAGATTTAACTAAAGGAAGTTAATAGAATAATGCTGAGTGTTTTTTTCCTGGGAAACAAAGCATGAATTTATAGGTTTTTATTTGGTTATAAAATTGTAAACCCTTTTGAAAATTGTGTAATTTTGATTCAGGGGCAATTTTTCCTTTTCAATGTTACAAGTACTTGTTCTGACTTGTTGGTAGGTAACAATGCCACAGAGGCTTAAATGGCAAACGTTTATTTCTTTCATAGCTTTTTTGAACATTTTCAAAATGGGGATATTTTGTTGGAAAGTAAGAAAACTCTTATTGCAAGCAATGTTTCCTTTTATTTTAATGTTATAACCTGACTTTTCTCTGCCATCGCATTATCTTTCAACTGTCTTTTGTTATTTGATTAATTTTTTCTAGAAGATTCAACAAATGAGACTTAGATATTTAGTATATGTATGCTTAAAAATTGTTGCCTGAAAAGCATCATCTTATGAGTGACATACCTGATGCTTTGGCTGTTTATTATATTCTTTTTCTTGCATATGTAGCTTCCTTAGTAAAAGTAAAGAAGAAGTAGAAGCATCCTTCCTTCTCAGTAGTTATGACATGTGTAGAAATCCAAATTTTAAGTTGAAAAAGGGGCATAATTTTTTCAGAATGCATTTAGAGTTATCCCCCTTGATAGTATAGATTGACCTTTGATGGTGAACATGTGTGCCAACTTTCAAGTAAATGCTTTCAGTAGAAACAGACATATCACAAAATGTCAAAGTTTTCGCACGACAACGACAACAATGATGATGACACGAAGGCTATGGCAATACCTCGGGTTTTCTCTGAAAACAGCCGAGCTAAAATTAGATTAAGGTGAATGAAAGAGTATTTTTTGAGAATGTTTTTTCCTGCATTTTTGTCTTGTAAGCGTTACTTATCAAATGTTTTACAATTCCTTCTATTCAATGAATCATGTGTACCAAGTCACTAACATTAAAGTGTATCAATCAGCTTCTTATCGTCCATTTCTTTGCAATTTGCACGAAAAAATTGGTATTTTCAAAAATTCCCATTTTCTCCGAAAAATGCATTGAAAGCTATGCTGATTTTTTGGTCACAATATTTTTTTTGATAAAGATTGGAACAAGTGCATTAATGGTGTCAGACTACCTTAAGTTAACAAGCTTACTTAATCATATTTCTAGACTTGGTAAAGATAAGCTTATCTCTAACAAATTATGTAATTTCCTATACATCATTTACCCCTGAAGCTACTTACACATTTAGCCGTAACATCTTTTCTGAAAGGTTTAATATCTCCGCGCGAGATGATTTTAGGACCAATCATAGCCTGTATCACTATACCAAACATCTGTCTCGGTACATTCTCTGTTAATTTGGTAACCATTTTCTCAGCAAGATATCTAGCCCTGGAGACATGTGCAAGCATTGTAAGCTCTTCCACTTGTTTTCCATTTAGTAAATACACTATCTGAAAAAGAGGTGATAAATAACCTTATTCTTCTTCATTTGAATGCACTTTACCACATGATTTTCTTTTTAAACCAGAAAATTCTAGACATTGTATTTTCAAAATTATAAACTTTCGCAATTAGCACATCTAGTATTTTCAGTACTTTAATTTTGCAAATGCAGTTTTGCCAGAGTTTTTATGTAGCATGACAAGAGTTTAACCAATAGCAATTATTGTAGGAAGTTTGCACAAGTTTTTCACACAAGAATTCATTATCAAGTAGGAAGTCTAGGCAATAACCTGACTATTCATTTGTGCAGGCTGATCTATGTCTATATTGTCTGCCAAAGCTTTGTTTGCAACAAATTGCTCAATTGCTTAAAAATCCTACTAATCAAAGACACAAAAACATAAAAATGCATACATTGAATAAAATGAAGATGAAAATACAGATGATTCTATCCGATCTGGACATAAATTAGTGATATTGTATTATCTCAATTGACTTTCCTCTATTATTGATTTTTTGAGGCATCACACAACATTTTTTGGGGGGTAACTTCCAGTGCTTTTAGCACTTTGATTTTACATTAATTTTTGCAGAGATTATTATTCAGCATGACAAGGGTTAATTGATTGACAGCCCAAACTCATGCAAAGTTTGAGAAAAAATTTGAGAAAAAACAAGATGTGTTTGTGAAACACGAATGCCCCCGGAACGGCATTTTTTTTCAAAGTTTGACCTTGACAGATGACCTTGACCTTGTCACATGACCTTGACTTTGGTACCAGCGGATGCGGATCATTGAGATCTATCATCATGCCATATATTAGCTTTGTATTTTGAATAGGCTTGAAGATATTGGCAAGGTTAAGTTTTCAGGTTAAGTTTTTTCAAAGTTTGACCTTGACAGATGACCTTGACCTTGTCACATGACCTTGACTTTGGTACCAGCGGATGCGGATCATTGAGATCTATCATCATGCCAAATATTAGCTTTGTATCTTGAATAGGCTTGAAGATATTGGCAAGGTTAAGTTTTTGGGTAAAGTTTTCGGACAGACGGACGGACGGACAGACAGACAGACGGACGGACAGACAGACAGACGGACATGAGTAAAACAATATGCCCCCGATCTCTCGATACGGGGGCATAAAAATCAAAATATCATAAATGATAAGACATATGAGTCTGTATGTGACATTTCCAACAATTTCAAAAGTGCGCAAAGCAAAGACTCTGTCCAGCTGTGCATTTGCACAGTCTAACCAGAGACTTCACTTTGCTTTAGGTAGATAGATAAGTTCTCAAAGTATCTTTAGACAGTCAGACAACATCCTAATTGCACTGTAGGAGTTTCTAGGCTGCTCAATTTTTGCACCTTTCACACATGTCAAATTGTTGTAAATGACACACACAGGCTCATATATGACAAAAGTGAAAGTTATTATGCAGCTGATAACTACACCTACAAATGCAACTGGTCCAACAATGATCACAATACCGTAAACGGCTTTATATTGGCAGTGTCCTCATTTGGCGGTGTTTCGATTACGATTTATTGGCACTGATTTATATTGGGGCATCTTACTTTGACGCCAAATTAAAACGCTTTATCTATATTTCATTTTTTTTCGTTCAAATAATGCAAGTTAAAGAAAAGTTATTTCTAGTGTAATGTCAACTTTCTACAAACTTACAATAGTTTGTTTTCACACCTTTTGTTAAAGTTATAACATGTTTATGTTTTTCACACTTTTTGCTGTGATTTTCATTACAATGTATCAGTCAACTAGGATCTAGTATCTTGAAATTGAGGGATCAGTGCAATATGATTGAAAGTGCCTATAATTTATAGGCACTTACAATCATATTGCGCTGACCTGTGGAAATGTCAACATTGTCAGCAGATTTTCATGTTCCAATTTAGCTTGATATAAATTTAATTAGCATTGACTGAAATGTATAGATTTCATATCCATCAAAATAAAAACAAGATGTATTTGAAACATGAATGCCCCCGTAACGGCATTTTTTTTTCAAAGTTTGACCTTGACAGATGACCTTGACCTTGTCACATGACCTTGACTTTGGTACTAGCGTATGCAGATCATTGAGATCTATCATCATGCCAAATATTAGCTTTGTATCTTGAATAGGCTTGAAGATATTGGCAAGGTTAAGTTTTCAGGTTAAGTTTTCGGACAGACGGATGGACAGACGGATGGACAGACAGACAGACGGACATGAATAAGACCATATGCCCCCGATCTATCGATGCAGGGCATAAAAATTCTCATTTAATAATGACAAATATTGGTGGTGGATAAATTGTGGCGCATTTTAGCTTGACCGCCAATATAGCCAAAATAAACAAACGCCAAAATTACCCCGTTTACAGTACCCATTTTATTTATTTGAGCCTGCATTTACAACAATTTGAAATATGCGTAAAATGCAAATGTTTAGCAACCAAGACAGTTACTTAGTGTAAGTAGAGGATAGCCTAACTGTCTACGCATGTTTTAAGGCCTTATCTGTCTACAAATCGCATTGTGAAGACTCTGGTCAGCCTGTGCCGATGCACAGACTGGCCAGAGTCATTGCTTTGTGGACTTTTGAAATAGTTGGAAATATGTCACGCACTGGCTCATTTATGTAATAAATTCATTTTACACATTGATGTGTCCACCAATGAAGTCTGATGGAGGAGGAGTTATATACAAAGGTAAAATCCAAGGGCCTTCAGCCATCAGACTTTAGTCATAGACAAATCAATGTGAAAAAGAAATTAATCTTTTTTAACTTGATCACATTTCTCAAAATTTTCTTCTTGTTTCATATATGCACTTTACACCACCTTGCTACAATGTTAAATAACATGACCTTTGTACTCACAGTTTGAATTTAATCATAAACAATGCTTCCATTACGCAACACTTACCTTAACTAGCTTAGTTTCTTCATAGCCAGTGTCTTCATAATCAAAACTGAAAACAGAATAAAACATTCATTCACTACACTAAAAATGCTACCGTGGCAGGGCAACTAAAAAGGATCCTGGTATTTCTTCTAGTATTTATAAATAACTTGGCCATGGCCAAACGTCTTGTTAAAGAGTCAATCTTCAGCTACCATATTCCCTCTAATAAGAGATCGCCTGACCCCTTGAAATATCTTTTACATAATTTTTAACTTAGACAACCTTCGCATCATGAGCTATAAAAATTTTTAATTGATCACAGTGTTGAAAGTTAGACAAATGATTTAAAGTAAGGTAGTGGACCCGTAATAGTTCTGCACATTTCGGAGCTCATAATCTTTCACAATGTTGATTGAGGTTGATGGAGGTTTCCAAATGAAACCCTGGTTAAGACTGTTAAAGTTCATTACATCCGAGAAATTGCAAAACTATTGTGGGTCCACTAGTGCAATACCCAAAATATCATCAACTGAACTGAACTAGCTTAATTTGGCCAAAGATTGGTGTCCGACATCAAACAACCTTACATATCTTAATGACAGTCACTTAAGTTCATTATAGAAATCAACCACAATCTCAATTAGATGAATTTAAGATCTTAGATCTTTAATGACAGTCACTTAAGTTCATCATAGAAACAAAACACAATCTCATTTAGATGAATTTTAGATGATCTTAGCGTTGTGTTCAGTAATTCAGCTAATTCATCAATCTTAGACAAGCAATTTAAAATTTATAAGGATTAAATTGTTTTGTTATATTTTCTTTCAAACAAATCCCTGGCTCAGAGCAAAACAGTTGTAACTACCTATATGTTTATAGGCAGTTACATTTGTTTCACGCTGAGCCATCGAAATGAAAATCTCAATTAAATCATTTCAGATGATCTTAAAGTTGTGTTTAGTAATTTAGCTAATTCATCAATCTTAGACAAGCAATTTAAAATTCATCAGGATTAAATTGTTTTGATATATTTTCTTTCAAACAAATTGATTGCTCAGCGTGAAACAGTTGTAACTGCCTATATGTTCATAGGCAGTTACAACTGTTTTGCGCTGAGCCATCAAAATGACCTTTTTTGATCATTTTATCTACTCTGGTTGAGGTTTTTGCACAGTAATTAGTTAGAAACCCAGCAGTGTAGGTTAAGATCAGACAGATCTGCCAAAGTTTTGTGTACAACAGGATTATGCATTTGTAACAAACTGTGAAGCAGGTTCAGACTTCAGAAATACCTGTGATTCAACAAAATGTTAAAGTTTTCGAATGACAATAAGTGAGACCATGGTGGCACCAAGGCTTTAGCAATACAGCAAAATGTGCGCACTTACCACACCTCCAAAAAGCTGTTGTTAAAGAGAATGGCCGCTAAGTATATGTTTTGTTTACAAATTAGAAACATTATTTATAATTAAATATGTATGTTCCAGTGAATTTCTCAATACTCCTTTGTTGTTTAACTTCAAAAAGAATCATCTCTAATGAGTTTTATCAAGATATTTTGACCAAAAAAAGTCTCTTGATAATAGTCGCTGAATTCAAAGATGATATTGCATGAGCAAGATTGACTGTACCTCAGGTTTTCCAAAAAAAACAGAGCTGTGCTATAAATAAATGCCTCTTTTTTTAAGATCTGCATATAACATTAAACTACCTTGCATATCCTGACGATAGAGCCTTCAGTTCATCAAAGAAATCCACAAGAATCTCATTCAGAGGCATTTTAGATTTAAAGATGATCCTAGTGTTGTCTAGATACGACTGCTCTGGATACGTCCCTCTTCGTTCCTGCAAGTTATAATCAAAGTACTGATAGCACTGAAGGCTAGGAAACATTTAAATTTGTAAGAAGAGAACCTAAAGAAGTAGTAGACCAGCCCGATTAGCTCAGTTGGTAGAGCACCCAACTTCAAAACCATAAAAGTTCGACCACGTGGGTTCGATTCCCGGGCTGGTACACAAACAAAACTAATTGTCTTTTGGATGAGACGTTAAACCGAGGCCCCGTGAGACGGTGCTTTACACCGAGCACATAAAAGAACCATGGCCGATCTCCGCAGTAGTTTGTCATGTACCCTTGCACTATCCCCGTCTTCTGGGGACGTCGCTCATATGGGCTTGCGCTACAGTAGCGACGATAAATAAATGGAATTACATACATTAAAGAAGTAGTTAATTTAAGCCCGAGGGCAGACATATGACCTGAAGTTTCTTGCTCTCTTATCTCCTGCAAGTTATTTAATTTTGAATTCAGAGAATAAAGTGTATTAACCCATGTCATGCTGAATAAAAATTTCAGCAAAATTGCATTAAAATCAACTTGCTGAGTGCTGTGGCTGAAATAATAGTAAGTCAGTATTCATTTTGAAAATCTGATTTTTTAACTTTTCAGACTCAAAAAGGAAAAGCAGGGGGTAAAACCTAAGATCAGACTGCACATATGTGCAGGCTGATCTTTGTCTTTACCTCTTCCAAAGCAAGAATATTCGGGGATCAGCATGACAAGGGTTAAACAACCACTTATGGGACTATCAATATGCAGTAGTTAAGAAATAGGTTGCTTAGAACATGTTTGGTTTACAATTTAGAAACATATTATATCATTGAATGTTTATGTAATTGCGCACTTTTTCTCAATAATCCTATGTTGTTAAAACTAACAGAATTGTCTCATTGAGATAATTCTTGGGAACTTTAACAAACATAGAATTCTATTACATAATTCTTACACAAATAAAATCTACTTTTTGAAAAAGGTCACTTGATAAAAGTGGTTGCTTAAAAGAAGATGTCACCCAGGTTTCATGGCTTGTCCATGAAAAAACAAATGCCCTTCAAATAAAAGATTTTCCAGAATTTTGGATAACATTGATACAATAAGATATATTATTATGTGAAACATGAGCAATATATCTTGAATAGCCTGGAAACATTTGAAACTAGAGAGTAGAGGCCATTGATCCTACGATTTGCTTCAAAATGTTGTTTCAATCAAGTGAAATTTTGTTGTTATCCATCATTTAGATTCTGAGGAAATGACTTTCAAAGTTTCCACACTATAAAAAAAAGAAATGACCTCTGTCTGATAACATAAAAAGATATTAGGCCATCTATTTTCAGCAATAACCTGAATTTCTTTGATTTTTAAGGTTTTATCATAATAAAGCGCTGAACATAATTGCATAATAAAAAGAACAACATTTAAGTGACTTAAAATATCAATGTCTGATCTTGGCTGCGAGAAATTTTCATGACTCTGCTTCTCCAAATCTAGCCCAGATAACATTGCTTTTTAACCCTTTCCTGTTTAATCCCTGCTTTTTACGTGCCTGTGATTTTATGATTTAGAAAACATTGTGAAAAAAAAAGAAATTGCTTCTGACAAGCAATTTCTTCTTTTTCCACACTATTTTCTACCCTACTGAATGGTTATTTTTCAAATTAAACCCACTTTAAATTTTCGTCTGCAAAACCTTTGAATTTGGACAGGTCCCAAATTTCGTAAAACAGGAAAGTGTTAAAGACACTAACATGGTATTCTCTATATCTAAGGAACATCCAAGTGAGATTGAGTTGATATGCGTCATATTCTGAGCAAGTACCATGGGCTTGTCATACTGGGTCAAAAATTTTGGTTTAGAGTTGCAAGAAGGGCCTTGTGGTTTTCTCATTCTCAAATGAGAAAAATTTTCTCATTCTCAACTGAGAACGATCTCAAATTTCAACATGAGATTTAAGCTGTAATACTATTGTAATACTTATATAAATGTATTAACTTAAAGGACGATATTGATAAGTAGTAATAAATAGCAACTTATTAATATTATCTTTATTTTCGTCCATTTATTTGAATCTAAGTTTGAGAAAAAAACTCAGTTAAGAATGAGAAAGGTATTAAAATTTTGGGCCCTGATGTTAAAAAGCAGCCATATTTTCAAAATAGAAAAGACATTTTCAAACAGTTCAGAAAGGTTCAAAGCTTTACACCTGGGGCCTGTTTTACTAAACATCTTACGATCATTTTTTGCATAAGTTAAAAGTTAAAGTTGCTTCTACAGTAGTAACTAAACATTGAATTCTGCAATGCATTATCTCATTGGAATCGTCTCCTTCAGACGATTCCAATGAGATTTTGCAAGTCAGAATCTAACAATGAACAAGAGGACCCTGAGGGCCCTAAATCGCTCACCTGATATTTCAAGTAAATTATCATTAAGACTCCATTTCCTATGATATGGCATGAACCTTCCCATTTTCAACAAAGTTCATTCTTGTGACCTGGAGAACATTTTGATCAAGTTTCATGAAGATTGGACTATATTTGTGGTGTTTGGAGCTCTTACGAGAAAATTGTCATTAAGGCAGCTTTTTCTGTGAAATGGCACCGATCCTTCCCATTTTCAATAGACTCCATCCTCATGACCTAACAAACATTCTGACCAAGTTTCATGAAGATTGGACCATATTTGTGGCTTCTAGAGTGAAAACAAGAATTTGTCATAAAGGCCCCTTTTCCCGTGATATGGCACAGATCCTTTCCATTTAAGCAATTTTCATAAGGGACCTCCCAAGGAATATTTCTGCCAAGTTTGGTTGATTTTAACCCACAAGTTTAGGAGGAGATGTTGTTTAAATATATTGTTGACAAAATTGTCATTAAGGCAGCTTTTTTTTCGAAATGGCACCGATCCTTCCCATTTTCAATAGACTCCATCCTCATGACCTAACAAACATTCTGACCAAGTTTCATGAAGATTGGACCGTATTTGTGGCTTCTAGAGTAAAAACAAGAAATTTGTCATTAAGGCCCTTTTTCCTGTGATATGGCACGGATCCTTTCCATTTGAGCAATTTTCATAAGGCACCACCTAAGAATTATTTCTGCCAAGTTTGGTTGATTTTAACCCCATAAGTTTAGGAGGAGATGTTGTTTAAAGATATTGTTGACAAAATGTCATTAAGGCGGCTTTTTCTGTGAAATGGCACGGATCCTTCCCATTTTCAATAGACTTCATCCTCATGACCTAACAAACATTCTGACCAAGTTTCATGAAGATTGGACCGTATTTGTGGCTTCTAGAGTGAAAACAAGAAATTTGTCATTAAGGCCCCTTTTCCCGTGATATGGCACGGATCCTTTCCATTTGAGCAATTTTCATAAGGGACCACCCAAGGAATATTTCTGCCAAGTTTGGTTGATTTTGACCCAAAAGTTTAGGAGGAGATGTCGTTTAAAGATATTGTTGACAAAATTGTCATTAAGGCGGCTTTTTCTGTGAAATGGTACGGATCCTTCCCATTTTCAATAGACTTCATCCTCATGACCTAACAAACATTCTGACCAAGTTTCATGAAGATTGGACTGTATTTGTGGCTTCTAGAGTGAAAACAAGAAATTTGTCATTAAGGCCCCTTTTCCCGTGATATGGCACGGATCCTTTCCATTTGAGCAATTTTCATAAGGGACCACCCAAGGAATATTTCTGCCAAGTTTGGTTGATTTTATCCCATAAGTTTAGGAGGAGATGTCGTTTAAAGATATTGTTGACAAAATTGTCATTAAGGCGGCTTTTTCTGTGAAATGGGACGGATCCTTCCCATTTTCAATAGACTTCATCCTCATGACCTAACAAACATTCTGACCAAGTTTCATGAAGATTGGACCGTATTTGTGGCTTCTAGAGTGAAAACAAGAAATTTGTCATTAAGGCCCCTTTTCCCGTGATATGGCACGGATCCTTTCCATTTGAGCAATTTTCATAAGGGACCACCCAAGGAATATTTCTGCCAAGTTTGGTTGATTTTAACCCAAAAGTTTAGGAGGAGATGTCGTTTAAAGATATTGTTGACAAAATTGTCATTAAGGCGGCTTTTTCTGTGAAATGGCACGGATCCTTCCCATTTTCAATAGACTTCATCCTCATGACCTAACAAACATTCTGACCAAGTTTCATGAAGATTGGACTGTATTTGTGGCTTCTAGAGTGAAAACAAGAAATTTGTCATTAAGGCCCCTTTTCCCGTGATATGGCACGGATCCTTTCCATTTGAGCAATTTTCATAAGGGACCACCCAAGGAATATTTCTGCCAAGTTTGGTTGATTTTATCCCATAAGTTTAGGAGGAGATGTCGTTTAAAGATATTGTTGACAAAATTGTCATTAAGGCGGCTTTTTCTGTGAAATGGGACGGATCCTTCCCATTTTCAATAGACTTCATCCTCATGACCTAACAAACATTCTGACCAAGTTTCATGAAGATTGGACTGTATTTGTGGCTTCTAGAGTGAAAACAAGAAATTTGTCATTAAGGCCCCTTTTCCCGTGATATGGCACGGATCCTTTCCATTTGAGCAATTTTCATAAGGGACCACCCAAGGAATATTTCTGCCAAGTTTGGTTGATTTTATCCCATAAGTTTAGGAGGAGATGTTGTTTAAATATATTGTTGACAAAATTGTCATTAAGGCAGCTTTTTTTTCGAAATGGCACCGATCCTTCCCATTTTCAATAGACTCCATCCTCATGACCTAACAAACATTCTGACCAAGTTTCATGAAGATTGGACCGTATTTGTGGCTTCTAGAGTAAAAACAAGAAATTTGTCATTAAGGCCCTTTTTCCTGTGATATGGCACGGATCCTTTCCATTTGAGCAATTTTCATAAGGCACCACCTAAGGAATATTTCTGCCAAGTTTGGTTGATTTTAACCCCATAAGTTTAGGAGGAGATGTTGTTTAAAGATATTGTTGACAAAATGTCATTAAGGCGGCTTTTTCTGTGAAATGGCACGGATCCTTCCCATTTTCAATAGACTTCATCCTCATGACCTAACAAACATTCTGACCAAGTTTCATGAAGATTGGACCGTATTTGTGGCTTCTAGAGTGAAAACAAGAAATTTGTCATTAAGGCCCCTTTTCCCGTGATATGGCACGGATCCTTTCCATTTGAGCAATTTTCATAAGGGACCACCCAAGGAATATTTCTGCCAAGTTTGGTTGATTTTGACCCAAAAGTTTAGGAGGAGATGTTGTTTAAAGATATTGTTGACAAAATTGTCATTAAGGCGGCTTTTTCTGTGAAATGGTACGGATCCTTCCCATTTTCAATAGACTTCATCCTCATGACCTAACAAACATTCTGACCAAGTTTCATGAAGATTGGACTGTATTTGTGGCTTCTAGAGTGAAAACAAGAAATTTGTCATTAAGGCCCCTTTTCCCGTGATATGGCACGGATCCTTTCCATTTGAGCAATTTTCATAAGGGACCACCCAAGGAATATTTCTGCCAAGTTTGGTTGATTTTATCCCATAAGTTTAGGAGGAGATGTCGTTTAAAGATATTGTTGACAAAATTGTCATTAAGGCGGCTTTTTCTGTGAAATGGGACGGATCCTTCCCATTTTCAATAGACTTCATCCTCATGACCTAACAAACATTCTGACCAAGTTTCATGAAGATTGGACCGTATTTGTGGCTTCTAGAGTGAAAACAAGAAATTTGTCATTAAGGCCCCTTTTCCCGTGAAATGGCACGGATCCTTTCCATTTGAGCAATTTTCATAAGGGACCACCCAAGGAATATTTCTGCCAAGTTTGGTTGATTTTAACCCAAAAGTTTAGGAGGAGATGTCGTTTAAAGATATTGTTGACAAAATTGTCATTAAGGCGGCTTTTTCTGTGAAATGGGACGGATCCTTCCCATTTTCAATAGACTTCATCCTCATGACCTAACAAACATTCTGACCAAGTTTCATGAAGATTGGACCGTATTTGTGGCTTCTAGAGTAAAAACAAGAAATTTGTCATTAAGGCCCTTTTTCCTGTGATATGGCACGGATCCTTTCCATTTGAGCAATTTTCATAAGGCACCACCTAAGGAATATTTCTGCCAAGTTTGGTTGATTTTAACCCCATAAGTTTAGGAGGAGATGTTGTTTAAAGATATTGTTGACAAAATGTCATTAAGGCGGCTTTTTCTGTGAAATGGGACGGATCCTTCCCATTTTCAATAGACTTCATCCTCATGACCTAACAAACATTCTGACCAAGTTTCATGAAGATTGGACCGTATTTGTGGCTTCTAGAGTGAAAACAAGAAATTTGTCATTAAGGCCCCTTTTCCCGTGATATGGCACGGATCCTTTCCATTTGAGCAATTTTCATAAGGGACCACCCAAGGAATATTTCTGCCAAGTTTGGTTGATTTTAACCCAAAAGTTTAGGAGGAGATGTCGTTTAAAGATATTGTTGACAAAATTGTCATTAAGGCGGCTTTTTCTGTGAAATGGTACGGATCCTTCCCATTTTCAATAGACTTCATCCTCATGACCTAACAAACATTCTGACCAAGTTTCATGAAGATTGGACTGTATTTGTGGCTTCTAGAGTGAAAACAAGAAATTTGTCATTAAGGCCCCTTTTCCCGTGATATGGCACGGATCCTTTCCATTTGAGCAATTTTCATAAGGGACCACCCAAGGAATATTTCTGCCAAGTTTGGTTGATTTTATCCCATAAGTTTAGGAGGAGATGTCGTTTAAAGATATTGTTGACAAAATTGTCATTAAGGCGGCTTTTTCTGTGAAATGGGACGGATCCTTCCCATTTTCAATAGACTTCATCCTCATGACCTAACAAACATTCTGACCAAGTTTCATGAAGATTGGACTGTATTTGTGGCTTCTAGAGTGAAAACAAGAAATTTGTCATTAAGGCCCCTTTTCCCGTGATATGGCACGGATCCTTTCCATTTGAGCAATTTTCATAAGGGACCACCCAAGGAATATTTCTGCCAAGTTTGGTTGATTTTATCCCATAAGTTTAGGAGGAGATGTTGTTTAAATATATTGTTGACAAAATTGTCATTAAGGCAGCTTTTTTTTCGAAATGGCACCGATCCTTCCCATTTTCAATAGACTCCATCCTCATGACCTAACAAACATTCTGACCAAGTTTCATGAAGATTGGACCGTATTTGTGGCTTCTAGAGTAAAAACAAGAAATTTGTCATTAAGGCCCTTTTTCCTGTGATATGGCACGGATCCTTTCCATTTGAGCAATTTTCATAAGGCACCACCTAAGGAATATTTCTGCCAAGTTTGGTTGATTTTAACCCCATAAGTTTAGGAGGAGATGTTGTTTAAAGATATTGTTGACAAAATGTCATTAAGGCGGCTTTTTCTGTGAAATGGCACGGATCCTTCCCATTTTCAATAGACTTCATCCTCATGACCTAACAAACATTCTGACCAAGTTTCATGAAGATTGGACTGTATTTGTGGCTTCTAGAGTGAAAACAAGAAATTTGTCATTAAGGCCCCTTTTCCCGTGATACGGCACGGATCCTTTCCATTTGAGCAATTTTCATAAGGGACCACCCAAGGAATATTTCTGCCAAGTTTGGTTGATTTTATCCCATAAGTTTAGGAGGAGATGTTGTTTAAATATATTGTTGACAAAATTGTCATTAAGGCAGCTTTTTTTTCGAAATGGCACCGATCCTTCCCATTTTCAATAGACTCCATCCTCATGACCTAACAAACATTCTGACCAAGTTTCATGAAGATTGGACCGTATTTGTGGCTTCTAGAGTGAAAACAAGAAATTTGTCATTAAGGCCCCTTTTCCCGTGATATGGCACGGATCCTTTCCATTTGAGCAATTTTCATAAGGGACCACCCAAGGAATATTTCTGCCAAGTTTGGTTGATTTTGACCCAAAAGTTTAGGAGGAGATGTCGTTTAAAGATATTGTTGACAAAATTGTCATTAAGGCGGCTTTTTCTGTGAAATGGTACGGATCCTTCCCATTTTCAATAGACTTCATCCTCATGACCTAACAAATATTCTGACCAAGTTTCATGAAGATTGGACTGTATTTGTGGCTTCTAGAGTGAAAACAAGAAATTTGTCATTAAGGCCCCTTTTCCCGTGATATGGCACGGATCCTTTCCATTTGAGCAATTTTCATAAGGGACCACCCAAGGAATATTTCTGCCAAGTTTGGTTGATTTTATCCCATAAGTTTAGGAGGAGATGTCGTTTAAAGATATTGTTGACAAAATTGTAATTAAGGCGGCTTTTTCTGTGAAATGGGACGGATCCTTCCCATTTTCAATAGACTTCATCCTCATGACCTAACAAACATTCTGACCAAGTTTCATGAAGATTGGACTGTATTTGTGGCTTCTAGAGTGAAAACAAGAATTTGTCATTAAGGCCCCTTTTCCCGTGATATGGCACGGATCCTTTCCATTTGAGCAATTTTCATAAGGGACCACCCAAGGAATATTTCTGCCAAGTTTGGTTGATTTTAACCCAAAAGTTTAGGAGGAGATGTCGTTTAAAGATATTGTTGACAAAATTGTCATTAAGGCGGCTTTTTCTGTGAAATGGCACGGATCCTTCCCATTTTCAATAGACTTCATCCTCATGACCTAACAAACATTCTGACCAAGTTTCATGAAGATTGGACTGTATTTGTGGCTTCTAGAGTGAAAACAAGAAATTTGTCATTAAGGCCCCTTTTCCCGTGATATGGCACGGATCCTTTCCATTTGAGCAATTTTCATAAGGGACCACCCAAGGAATATTTCTGCCAAGTTTGGTTGATTTTATCCCATAAGTTTAGGAGGAGATGTCCTTTAAAGATATTGTTGACAAAATTGTCATTAAGGCGGCTTTTTCTGTGAAATGGGACGGATCCTTCCAATTTTCAATAGACTTCATCCTCATGACCTAACAAACATTCTGACCAAGTTTCATGAAGATTGGACTGTATTTGTGGCTTCTAGAGTGAAAACAAGAAATTTGTCATTAAGGCCCCTTTTCCCGTGATATGGCACGGATCCTTTCCATTTGAGCAATTTTCATAAGGGACCACCCAAGGAATATTTCTGCCAAGTTTGGTTGATTTTATCCCATAAGTTTAGGAGGAGATGTCGTTTAAAGATATTGTTGACAAAATTGTCATTAAGGCGGCTTTTTCTGTGAAATGGGACGGATCCTTCCCATTTTCAATAGACTTCATCCTCATGACCTAACAAACATTCTGACCAAGTTTCATGAAGATTGGACCGTATTTGTGGCTTCTAGAGTGAAAACAAGAAATTTGTCATTAAGGCCCCTTTTCCCGTGATATGGCACGGATCCTTTCCATTTGAGCAATTTTCATAAGGGACCACCCAAGGAATATTTCTGCCAAGTTTGGTTGATTTTAACCCAAAAGTTTAGGAGGAGATGTCGTTTAAAGATATTGTTGACAAAATTGTCATTAAGGCGGCTTTTTCTGTGAAATGGGACGGATCCTTCCCATTTTCAATAGACTTCATCCTCATGACCTAACAAACATTCTGACCAAGTTTCATGAAGATTGGACCGTATTTGTGGCTTCTAGAGTAAAAACAAGAAATTTGTCATTAAGGCCCTTTTTCCTGTGATATGGCACGGATCCTTTCCATTTGAGCAATTTTCATAAGGCACCACCTAAGGAATATTTCTGCCAAGTTTGGTTGATTTTATCCCATAAGTTTAGGAGGAGATGTTGTTTAAAGATATTGTTGACAAAATGTCATTAAGGCGGCTTTTTCTGTGAAATGGCACGGATCCTTCCCATTTTCAATAGACTTCATCCTCATGACCTAACAAACATTCTGACCAAGTTTCATGAAGATTGGACCGTATTTGTGGCTTCTAGAGTGAAAACAAGAAATTTGTCATTAAGGCCCCTTTTCCCGTGATATGGCACGGATCCTTTCCATTTGAGCAATTTTCATAAGGGACCACCCAAGGAATATTTCTGCCAAGTTTGGTTGATTTTGACCCAAAAGTTTAGGAGGAGATGTCGTTTAAAGATATTGTTGACAAAATTGTCATTAAGGCGGCTTTTTCTGTGAAATGGTACGGATCCTTCCCATTTTCAATAGACTTCATCCTCATGACCTAACAAATATTCTGACCAAGTTTCATGAAGATTGGACTGTATTTGTGGCTTCTAGAGTGAAAACAAGAAATTTGTCATTAAGGCCCCTTTTCCCGTGATATGGCACGGATCCTTTCCATTTGAGCAATTTTCATAAGGGACCACCCAAGGAAAATTTCTGCCAAGTTTGGTTGATTTTATCCCATAAGTTTAGGAGGAGATGTCGTTTAAAGATATTGTTGACAAAATTGTCATTAAGGCGGCTTTTTCTGTGAAATGGGACGGATCCTTCCCATTTTCCATAGACTTCATCCTCATGACCTAACAAACATTCTGACCAAGTTTCATGAAGATTGGACTGTATTTGTGGCTTCTAGAGTGAAAACAAGAATTTGTCATTAAGGCCCCTTTTCCCGTGATATGGCACGGATCCTTTCCATTTGAGCAATTTTCATAAGGGACCACCCAAGGAATATTTCTGCCAAGTTTGGTTGATTTTAACCCAAAAGTTTAGGAGGAGATGTCGTTTAAAGATATTGTTGACAAAATTGTCATTAAGGCGGCTTTTTCTGTGAAATGGGACGGATCCTTCCCATTTTCAATAGACTTCATCCTCATGACCTAACAAACATTCTGACCAAGTTTCATGAAGATTGGACTGTATTTGTGGCTTCTAGAGTGAAAACAAGAAATTTGTCATTAAGGCCCCTTTTCCCGTGATATGGCACGGATCCTTTCCATTTGAGCAATTTTCATAAGGGACCACCCAAGGAATATTTCTGCCAAGTTTGGTTGATTTTATCCCATAAGTTTAGGAGGAGATGTCCTTTAAAGATATTGTTGACAAAATTGTCATTAAGGCGGCTTTTTCTGTGAAATGGGACGGATCCTTCCAATTTTCAATAGACTTCATCCTCATGACCTAACAAACATTCTGACCAAGTTTCATGAAGATTGGACTGTATTTGTGGCTTCTAGAGTGAAAACAAGAAATTTGTCATTAAGGCCCCTTTTCCCGTGATATGGCACGGATCCTTTCCATTTGAGCAATTTTCATAAGGGACCACCCAAGGAATATTTCTGCCAAGTTTGGTTGATTTTATCCCATAAGTTTAGGAGGAGATGTCGTTTAAAGATATTGTTGACAAAATTGTCATTAAGGCGGCTTTTTCTGTGAAATGGCACGGATCCTTCCCATTTTCAATAGACTTCATCCTCATGACCTAACAAACATTCTGACCAAGTTTCATGA
The DNA here is from genome assembly GCA_948146395.1 of Fragum whitleyi. Taxonomy (NCBI): domain Eukaryota; kingdom Metazoa; phylum Mollusca; class Bivalvia; order Cardiida; family Cardiidae; genus Fragum; species Fragum whitleyi. The sequence goes on along the minus strand of OX411549.1, from coordinate 28,192,408 downwards.
AGATTGGACCATATTTGTGGCTTCTAGAGAGAAAACAAGAAATTTGTCATTAAGGCCCCTTTTCCCGTGATATGGCACGGATCCTTTCCATTTGAGCAATTTTCATAAGGGACCACCCAAGGAATATTTCTGCCAAGTTTGGTTGATTTTGACCCATAAGTTTAGGAGGAGATGTTGTTTAAAGAAAAAGTTGACGCCATGACGGACAGACGGACAGATGGACAGACGGACAGACGGACGCCGGACAACGATCGATCACAATAGCTCCCTTGAGCACTTCGTGCTCAGGTGAGCTAATAAAAACACCAGGAATGATTTGTGATTTTGACTTACGATCAATTTTGTCGTAAGAAGTTTAGTAAAACGGGCCCCTGGTCCAAAGTGAAAAGAGGATCACCATTTCTTTAACACGTTTTTACCTTAAACACATAATACGACTTACAGTAATGAGATCTACAATAGGTCCGATATAAGTATCTGGGGCAATAATGGTTGCCATCACCATTGGTTCTTCATACTGAGTAATTATAGAGGTTGGTGGTAACTGAAAGTAAATCAAGCAGAGAGAAAATCAAGACTATAGACAGTAGCAAGGGACTCATCTATTTGTTTCCCTTAAATAAAGAAATCTCTTAGTCTCAAAAGTAGCCTGGCAGCCTTAAATAAAGAAATCTCTAAATCTCAAAAGTAGCCCTGCCAGGCTACTTTTGAGATTGAATGATTACTTTATTTAAAAACTAGAAAGCCATGAATGGCTTGAGTCGCTCCACAGGCTAGAAATTCTTGTAAAAGCAAATAAATGTTTTGACTTGATTTTTTGATATTTGGGGTTCTACTGATGTTGAAAATGATTTTCAAAGTTTGAACTATATAACATATAGAGAAATGACCTCCGCTCCTAAAAGACATATTTTTCATCAAATCAAAATGATTTTTGGCTGCATGATAATGGGTCACCCAAAGATCATACCAAAAATTTTTGATTGATATCCATCAGTTACATTCTGAGAAAATGATTTTCATAGTTTCCACTATATAACATATAGAGAAATGACCTCCACCCATAAAATGCTTATTTTTCATCCAATCACAATAATTTTTGGTACACTGAAAAAGGGTCACTCAAGGATCATTCCAGTGAAATTTGGTTGATATCCATCCATTCCATTCTGAGAAAATGATTTTCAAAGTTTCCACAATATAACATATAGAGAAATGACCTCCGCCCATTAAATGCATATTTTCCATCCGATCACAATGATTTTTTTGTCGACTGATAAAGGGTCACTCAAGGATCATTCCAATGAAATTTGGTTGATATCCATCGATTACACTCTGAGAAAATGATTTTCAAAGTTTCCACTATATAACATATAGAGAAATGACCTCCGCCCATAATATGCATATTTTCCATCCGATCACAATGATTTTTTGTAGACTGATAAAGGGTCACCCAAGGATCATTCATGTAAAATTTAATTGGTATCCATTGATTAGAATCTGAGAAAACTCACTTTTTACCATATTTGGAAATTAGCCACGCCCCTTAAATCCATGTTTTTCATTGGATCAAAATCTCTTGAACAACTTTGAAAGAGGGTCACCCAAGGATCATTCCTGTGAAGTTTGGTTGAAATCCATCCAGTAGTTTCTAAGGAGAAGATTTTTAAAGAAAAGTTTACGACCGGACGGACGCACGCACGCACGGACGGACGGACGCACGACGGACACAACGCCATGACAATAGCCCCAGTGGCTTTCAGCCAGTGGAGCTAACAAGATGTATTTGTTAATCACCAATGCCCCTGCAAGTGCAATTTATCAGAGACTGTGGTTTGATATAGGGATATGGATTTGTTTGTTTGAATGGGGTTTTATGCTGCTTTCAACAATCTTCCAGTTATATTGTGGCAGCTGGAGCACTTAACAAGGGATTCGTGGTAATTCTCACACCAGTACTTCCATTTAGTCCTTTCCTAGCCTCCAGCAACCATCCTGCACAGGTCTATGATAATCAACCCGTAATAGGAAAACGGAAAATCACTTTTCAATTTAAAGTTATAGACCTTATCAGAGTTGACCTTCAGTGGAAACGTTATTTTATTACTCTCTCTGAATTACTACCTTGTCATTTCATGAGATTGGAAAGTAGGAAAATTAACAGATGCAAAATTATTATTTACATGCATTAGAGATTTTAATTATACACAAGAAAAATTCATTTACAGTAAATAATGTACTAAACACCCAGTTATTAGATAACCAAAAAGCAGTTGTTAAAGAGAATGGTTGCATAGTAGATCTACATGTTTGATTAGAAAAAAATAAGGACCATAATATTGACTGAATACAATGTATGTATCTTCTGTGAATTTTTAAGTTTAATTTGATTTGAATTGGGGCTTTACGTCGCTTTCAACAATCTCTCAGTTATATCGCGACGACTGGAGCACCTAACGATGGATTCCTGGTATTTCTCACACCAGTACTACCACCACATCCCTTTCCTAGCCTCCAGTTGCTTTTCCACACAGGGTTTAAGATTATCTACCCATTGGTGGATGACAAGTGTCGGAAAGGATAAGTGCCGTGGCCGGGGATCGAACCAGTGCGAATATAGACCCCTGGATTAGAAGTCCAGCACACTACCAACGGGGCCATTATGGCGGCAAGTTTTTTTTTTAAGTTTAAAGTTAACTCACTGAGACGATTCTAATGTATTGTAACAATATAGGATTCTTTTTCAATATTGTTTTTTTAACATCTACATTTTTTGTGTGTTTTTTTCTTTTCATTTTTTTTTTAAGAGGGAGATTTTGAAAACAGTTGCTTTATAGATTTGGCCACTTGAGCAAGATGGAGTATATATGCAGTCAATTTTTTTAATGAGAATTTCAAAAATTACAGATCAATGAAACTTCATGTAAATAGTCCATTGATATAGGTGACCACTGTAGCAATATTGGCAGTTTACAGTCAATCTTGCTTGAGCGACCACTTCTATTAAGTGATCATTTTTATTAAACGACCATTTTCAAAATCCCCTTCTTTAATAAAAAATCAAAAACAGTAGTGAGAGTTGGTTAACAAATTATCGAAAATAAATTATATTTTGTAAAAACTCACCAGAATCGTCTCAACAAGACGATTCTTTTGAGTTTTAACAACATAGGATGATTGAGAATTTCAGAATAATATGCATATTACATCAAAAGGTAGGTTTCTTATTTGTAAACAAAGCGCTCATTTCCATTAACGACCACTTTTTTATGGTCACTTTTTTTGGTGGTCGCTTTAAACAAGTTCTACTGTACTGTAATTGTGACTAAAAAAACCCTTACCTTGCATGGGTTCAAAATTGTCAGCATTTCTCTCCCATAGTCTTTGATGTTTCTGGCACCAGCAATTTTAACTGTAATTTTAAAATCATAAGTGAGGTACAAACACCAATAGAGAGTACTGAATAAGATCATGAAATACTGAATTTATCAAAGCAGTCTAGATTGTAGATCACTTTGAAAATGAGGCTTTGTCAATTTTTTATCTGTTTAGGTTGACAAGTGAAATAAATTCGGTATCAAACGATGTAAAATTTGAAATATAACCTTAATTTTTTAGGAGTTGATAAACAAAATTCTTGGAATTTGATTATTAAAATTTTCTGCACAACATGTAATGTCAGAATTACACCAATCATGACCAATGTTCCATACAAATAATTCAACAGGATTTATTTACTCCTGCAACAAAATGTATCTCATAAATACCTTATTTCTCTAAGAGTTAAAATTGACACACCCTTCAATACGAGAATAAGGTCAGATAGCTTGGAACAGTTTATGAAAATTTCATCCAAATCAGTCCATTACGATACCAGTTGTGTTCACAAGATATACATTCAGACATATGGACTGACAAACAGATAGAGAAAATACTATTTATGCCAACCTTTAGCTTCATACAAACAGGAGGGTCAGAATGGCCCTAAACAGCTCACCTTAATTTTATTGGTCCAGTGGTTCTCATCCAAGTAATTTTCTGGCAAAGTTTCATTCATATTTGCCTAATTATTGAAGAGGAGATGTTATTCCAAGAATAAAAAGTGATAATAGACCCTGCCCACCCATTCATTACTGAGAAGACTGTAAATAAGCCCTGTACAGTCACGCATATATTTATGGGCCAATCATGATATAGCAAACATTTTTTGAAGAGGGTCTCAGTGATTCATTTTGCTGTGCATCCTGCATCAAAGATGCACAAATTTCCCAAAGGTCTCATAATTTTTAAATATGTGAGTCCCTGGGATGCAAACATTCTAGCAATATTTGTAGTATCTTTCATATTAAAGTCTGAAATGACCAACATTTTGTTAACTTCTACCACAGCCAAATAAGTTACCTAACACCTGTTATACATAAGTACCATCTAAATAAAATTACTTGAAGATCGGATGAGCTCTGAATTTATTATCTCAATGTATAATATTCTTACACGCTTTATGCCCATGTGAATCTGGGAGCAGGTTGGGACTCATTGGTTCAATTTATGCGAGTCTTAGGGACTCCTTCATTCAAATTTCAACATGAATCATTGGGTTCTTCAAAAGAACATTCTTTGAAAGTTTCATTGAAATCAGCACAGTGGTTCAGGAAGAGTTGTTATTCAAAGATTTCAAGCTAAAAATAAGCGCCACCCAGCCATGCCCACATTTATGGGCCATTCAAGAATCCTCGAACGATTTTTGAAGAGGCTCACACAAGGCACATTCTGGTAAAGTTTCATTGAAATCAGCCCAGTGGTTCAGGAGGAGATGTTGTTTAAAGATTTCAAAGTGAAGCAAGAGCTTCGCAGAGCGGCGCATATACGCCCGATGGGGCTTGTCAGTAATCTTTGCTTGTCAGTTACATGAGCTTGAATGATAGCTAAAAATATTTCAAACAGACAGACAGACAACTGGTGCCATAACAAAGTATGACCTTTTGAGTGTAAATTGAAAATGATTTTATGCACAACTATATGCCAAACAGTTATTTTGCAAGTTTCAGTTCATTCCAATTCAAAGTGTCACGACTTGCTCACAAAAGAAAAATAGTGAATTTCAATCAATTCAAGGGCAGATAATACAAGAAAGACCCAAGCTTTTTAAATTTCTGAAGTCTTATGCTTAACCAAATATCAGGGTTACATTATGGCAAGATTCATTTCAATCCAATTAAATTTGTAGGAGTTGTGCACACACACGCAAAAAAAATATGTAAATTTAAACTATTTTGTTAAGTAAAGGGCAGATAAATCTGGAACTACTTTAAATATGAAAACATATTTAGTCCTAAGCACAAATAGACAACCTACAGAGTCATTATGGCAAGTTTCCTTTCATTCCCATCCAAAATGTAGGAGAAAATGAGCTGACAAAAAATGTTGTTTCTCATTAACTAAAGGGCAGATAATCCAAGATAACTCAAGAATGACTGGAGCATTTTGAATTGAAAAGTCTTATGCAAAACTAGACATCATAGGGAGGAATTGTGTCTAGTTTCAGCATATTCCCATTGATAGTTTAGGAGGAGTTGCGCACACAAAAATAGTGATTTTCGTTTAACTCAAGGGCAGATTTTTCAAGATTTCTCAGGAATGACTGGAGCGATTTGAATTTCAAAGGTTTTATGCACAACAAGACATCACAGAGAGTAATGTGTGTAGTTTCAGCTCATTCCCAATGATAGTTTAGGAGGAGTTGCACACACAAAAAAACAGTGATTTTGGTTTAACTCAAGGGCAGATATTTCAAGATTTCTCAGGAATGACTGGAGCGATTTGAATTTCAAAGGTTTTATGCACAACAAGACATCACAGAGAGTAATGTGTGTAGTTTCAGCTCATTCCCGTTGATAGTTTAGGAGGAGTTGCGCACACAAAAAACAGTGATTTTGGTTATATTCAAGGACAGATAACTCAAGATTTCTAAGGAATGACTGGAGCGATTTGAATTTCAAAGGTCTTATGCACAACTAGACATCATAGGAAGTAATTGTGCCAAGTTTCAGTTCATTCCCATTGATAGTTTAGGAGGAGTTGCAGACAGACGGACGGACGACCGAGGCCATAACATAATATGTCCCTTCGGGCGTATAAAAATGCCCTGCCCTGCCTCACCCATGTGCCAATCAAAATTTTGTGAAAAATTTTCAAAGAAGGTCACAAAAGGAACATTTTGGCAAAGTTTCATTGAAATGGGCCCAGCGGTTTAGGAGAAGAAGAAGTTTTTAAGATTGTTAACAAGAAACGACGGACAATGGACTCAAGGTGATCATTAATGTTGTGCTAAGGTGAGCTAAAAAAGGAAATGGTTAAATAGTTATACTAGGTGTTTAATAGGTGTTCTAGAGGTTTCTATAAGTCCAAAATTTACATTGCTTGTAGGTTGATGTTCCAGGCATTTCCTGAAAGAAGATCTTGACCTCTATTAAACATTTAAATTGTGATAGATATTGCCATATGATGAAAGTATTGAGATCAAGAACTTTATTACATTTTAATGCAAATAAAATCATGATATTTACAATGTTTCTGCACAGAATTTTGAGTTCTTTCAACTTTTGATCCAGCCTTGAACAAAATACATTTATATATGATAAATCTAGTCACACCTACCTCTATAGGGTACATTAGGTAAAGTTACTATAACAGGGGCATTAAACTCTTGATCCAGCCTTGTACAGAACACATCCATGTGTAACAAACCCAGAAACCCCAGTCTAAAACCTCCACCTAGTACAGCGCTGAAATAGTTTGGGTTAGAATTCTGGAACTTTGAATAGTAAATCAATCAAATAAAACGAATATTGGAACTTTTTTGTAAATTACTCATTTGTTTTTTGGGGGTTTTTTGGTTTTAATTCTTGTAAAAAAGGACTTAGATGAAAAGGAATTTTGTAAATCAACAGAGGCCTCTTCTAATATTCTCTTACGAAAAAATAATCGTAAGACAAAATCACATATCTAACTGATGTTTTCATTAATTGTTAGAATCTACCTTGCAAGACCTCATTGGAATTGTCTAAAGAAGACGATCCAACAAGATTATGCATGGCAGAATTTTAAATTAAGTTCCTTTTATAGAAGCAACTTTTATTTATGACTTATACCAAAATTGATTGTAGAATGTTTAGTAAAACTGACCCCAGGTATACTTCAATAGATTACAATGCAAGGAGTAAGCTGAAATTAAATTTCCTTAATTTTCAAAGTGTACATCCATGAGTGGCAATACAAAAACCTAGACAGTGGCCCTAAAGCCCTCGCCCTATACATTGTAATCTACTGTTTGCTTAAGTGTCCTATTTACAAAATATCTCTATTTGCTATTCAGTTGCTCAGAATACCCCTACCTTTGATCTTGGTGAATTTCCACACTGGCATCATTCAATGTCAACCTGTCTACAGCAGCCTTTAGGGTTTGTAATTGTGACTGATCCATGGGAAACACACCAGCAAATACCTGATGTAATAATACAGTTATGTACAATATACTGATTCCTTGAATTTTATTTAATTAAATCAATTGTCATTACATAACAAAAGGACCATGATGGGCCTTTATCGCTCACCTGAGTAAGTCAACTCATAACTTGTCAATCATGAAATAAATACCAGAAATTGTTTTATGTACATATAGGGTGGTTTTGAAAGAAACAGACTTTAATTGTGTCCTACTGCAATTTGATTTTTTATCAAATTTTCATACATTTTCAACCTCTCTGTTACCATGGCAACCACAGTTATCAATGGAATTGAATAGAATTGAATTCTTTCACAACTTTAGTAGACCTACACCCCAAGAACATCTGTGCCAAGTTTCAGATTGATTGGCCTGATGATTTAGGAGAAAATGAATTTTTATAAGATTTTTGACAATTTTTTGACAATTCCATTACCATGGAAACAAGAGCACAAATATGATATTCTATTTATAATATGAACCAAATTTAAGTTATGTGATAAATCAAGGAAATTTATTAATTCAAGCTAATCAGCAAAACATATAACACTGTTCGCAAAATGTTGTCAGGGAATGCATTATGAAGTCAATGGAAATATAATGTTGTTATCTGTTCTTAGCTCATTTGCATAGATATTCCACTAGTGAAATAACAACCCTTTAATATCAGAAAATTGGGCTTTTGGACTCTCACAATGTAGGTCTTATCATAATCTATCTTTTTCTTACTATTGCTTTATCATTATTGTTATTTGTTGTTTGTGTTGGTGTTGTTGTTGCAGGCTTTTCTAGTAACACTACTTTCAAAACCATAGAGCTTGAGAAAAACAAATTTCAAAGCTGCTCTTTCAAGTGAATGACCAATTTTGTTAATCAGAATCAGCACCACCATAAAAGGGTTAAATGGACAGAGTGAAATTTTCAAAAATTTAGATAAACATAATCTGGAGTCCTTCCCTGCAATAAAGATGAAAAAGTTTGCAAAACTTAAACCATGTTTTGAAAATGAACTCACATGCAGAACATAGTGCAGTTTTCTTAAACCTTTGCAAATGTTTTTGCATCCTGAATCGAGGCTAAAGCAGTACCATTGGTTAAGTGTTTTTTTCTCATTTGATATAGGTTGAGGACCTGTAATAGTTTGGCAATGTTTTGGGAGTCATGATCTTTCACAATGCTAACCAAGGTTTCCTTATGATTTCATTGTGAAAGATCATGAGTTCTGAATTGTTGCGGAACTGTTACAGGTCCACTAGCTTTATGTCGAAACGAATGTCTTTAATTTATTATTGTGTTTATTTCATTATCAAAACTAAAAAAATTAAATATCATTATCTTTGTCCACCAAAACATGTTGTTTGTTTTGATTGATTGATTGATTGATTGATTGAATGCCGCTTTCAACATTTTTTCAGTTATATCGCGGTTGCTGGAGCACCTAACAATGGTTGCCTGGCAATTCTCTCACCAGTACAACCACCACATCCTTTCCTAGCCCCCAGCTGCTATCTCACATAGGTCTACAATTATCAAGCCATTGGTGAGAGACAAATAACATGTTGTTGGTACTCCTTTACATTATCCAAAGACAATTCAAATGAGTACCAACAACATAGGGTTAGAACAAAGGAATAGACTGTAGTCACTTGAAATTAATAGAGCTCTCAAGCAGTACCATAGGTTTTGCAGGCCTAAATCCAGGTAAGGCCTCAACTGGTTGATCTTTATTGTAGATTGTATCACCTATTGTTGCATCTTTTATGTTTCTTATGTTGGCTGTGACATATCCAACCTGGCCAGGGTAACTAGAAAATAAAGACACTGCATATACCTACAGTATACTAAGCTTTGGCAGATGACATAGACCAAGATCAGCCTGCATAGACAGGTAGTTCTAATCTTAGTCTACATTGCCAGCTTTATACATTTTTTGCAGAAAAAATAACTCACAAAATGATAATCATAATTTCTTTAAAACTAAAGCAGCTTGAGCAGCTAATTTGCTCCACAGGCCTGAATCGACTGATATGATGAGAAATCTAATTCTGTAAACCATTAAAATATTGGTTATGGACAGATAAATGGTAAAAGTAAGCTGTCTAACCCAGACATTCTTTGAAGCAGGGTTATATTTACTTTTTAGAGATGAAGAAAATTTATTTTTATTCATGTTGGCATGAAACTAAAAGAATCTAATCACACTATATGAATAAACAAGAGCACCAGGTGCCTACGCTCGGCTGTTGAATGCTGAATGATGGGAAAAAATCTAAGTAAAAAAAGGGGCATAATTTGTTCAAAATGCATCCAGGGTTATCCCCCTTGATAGTATATGTTGCTCTTTTGATGGCGAACATGAAATGCTTTCAGCAGAACCAGAGATATCACAAAATGTCAAAATTTTCGCACGACGACAACGTCGACAACAACGACGATGACACGAAGGCTATAGCAATACCTCGGGTTTTCTCTGAAAACAGGCGAGGTAACCAAGCGTCAGATTGTAATGGTTATACCATATTCCATTTGTTTGTTTGTTTGAATAGGGTTATGGTATGGCTCAACGCATAATAGTTGTCACTGCCTATGAGTTTATAGGCAGTTACAACTGTTTTGCACTGAGCCATCAATATGCATCAATAAGATGACAAAGCCAGCACAAGAACTATATTTTCTCACATTTTACTGACAGGTGTTTCATCTGGATGCATTATACCAACTTCATTGACTTCAAAATGTTTCTGCTTGGAGTGGATGGTTATCTTCTCACCTGAAGGCAGAGGAAATAAATTAATAGATTGATTGATTGATTGCAGCTGTCAATCAATCAATCAATTAACCAATCAAATTATTCATTTAGACAGGCAGTGTACTGTAGTGTACTGTTGATTCCTGTAATTTCTTGCATCAATGTTTCCATAATTACCCTACGAAGACCTATTTAATAAATCTATCCAATTCTAGAGTTAAGGGTGCTTTTGACAATTAAAGTATTTCCAAATTTTAATGCATTACATATACTAGAGCTTTCACAAAATTTCAACTTTTTTCCATGACAAGACAATAATTGGAAAGACAACAGCCACACACATATAGAGGGATTAGCAATACTTTAATAATTCCTCAAGAACAACCTAGCAAATAAGTTAGATTTATATCATAGTAATCTTGAGGTAGTGGACCCGTAATAGTTCTGCAAAATTTGGGAACTCTTGAAATATCACAATGTTGACCGAGGTTTCCTAATGAAAATCATTAGGAAACCTCAGTTAACACTGTTAAAAGTTCATTACTTCCAAAATGTTGCGGAACTATTGTGGGTCTACTACCTTAATCCTTATCCTACTGAATTTAAATTTTGCATCTAACAAATTGCTTATTTCTGGCACATTTCATCCACTCTGGCTCAATCAAGTTGTTCCAACAATGATCAAGTCAAAAGTGGGCAATGTAGGCTGGTTCAGACTGTATGCATACATGTTATATTTCCATGGACACTCAAAGGGAGATTTAGTCATTTTCGTAGGGAGATTGGGTCTCAAATAAGGAGATTTAAACATAGCCTGCGTTGTGGCTAAAAAAGGGGGACTTTTCTACCCCTCTGGCTCAAGTTGTTCCAACAATGATTAAGTCAAAAGTGGACAGTGTAGGCTGATATCAGACTTGGGGCTTGTGTTTGACCTAACCAGGGTTTTAAAGGCCCAAAAATATGAAAATAACTTTATTTGACCCTTTAAAAAATTCTCACAAGGGGGTCATTTTGACCCCCTTGATAGAAGTTTTAAGGGTCTAAACGATATGTAATCCTTCAAATTTTAAATGAATGATCTTAAACACTACCTTAAGTTTTAGAAGTTAATTGCTTACTTCATATCTATACAAGAAAAGGTGAATTGACTGTCTAAACTACAAAATCATACTCATGATTTGCTTTTTTTGTTGTTTTGACCCCTTTAACATCAGTTTTGACCCCTAGAGTTAAGGAGAATGGTTAGTTAATGGAGAATGGTTGGTTAAGGAGTCAATGACTCTTCAATTTCAAACACTAACACAAGCTCTGAAACTGTATGTGTTGCTTGTTTGCAGAGTGGGTAGCGGGCTCGACTTGTAACCTGGTGGTTGCAGGTTCAAGCCCCCACCAGAGGCAGGTAGTGTATTTAGGCAAGACAATTTAAAGACGGGGCCCCAGTCTACCTAGCTGTAAAAGTGGGTAGTAGTGGTTAGATCCTATTGTCTCTCTCTCTAAGGGCAGGATAATATTATGAATGAGTTAAGACCACGATGGAAATAAGAGTCATTCGTCCCTTTATCATGTTATCCTTGAGTAAAAACAAGAGCACCGCCTACGGGTGCCTACGCTCGGCTGTCGAGTGCTGGACGGTGGGAAAAAAACTAAGTCGAAAAAGGGGCATAATTTGCACAAAATGCATCTTGAGTTATCCCCCTTGATAGTATAGCTTGCTCTTTTGATGGTGAACATGTGTGCTAAGTTTCAAGTGAATGCCTTCAGTAGAACCAGAGATATAACAAAATGTCAAAGTTTTCGCACGACGACGACGACAACGACGACGCCAACGACGACGACACGGAGGCTATAGCAATACCTCGGGTTTTCTCCGAAAACAGCCGAGCTAAAAAATGACAGTGAAGGCTGGTCTTACTCTTCATTGTCTACCAAAGATTCGTTTTAAGCAGAACTACATCATGAACAGCAACACAAAGTTTACTGAGTTACATTTGTGACAAACCTTTCTGTAAAGTTCCATCAATCACGGCTATGTGAGCAACAACACCTCTGTATTGGTGGTACCATGAGTCAAACATCAAACTCTTAAACGGCTTGTTAATATCTCCTGTAGGACTGAAATAACGATTCGGCCAAAACATGTGACAAACAGTTTATCCAGGGATTACAGAGTTTCTCCACTTGTCCCTGGATAAGTAAAAGCTGATTTCTTACTTGTCCAGGATCAAAATGAACTTGTCCACAAAAAAGTAGGTAGATAAATATTGAGAAAATATTGTTTTTTATGAAGAAAATGCTGTAACCCAGCATTTTCTTCATAGAAGACAATGTTTTCTTCCCTTTGATACAAACAAGAGGATGACTTTTCTCCTATATCTTTATAGTACTGTATCAAGATTTGCTTTGTTATTTACTAGTCCACAGACAAGTTGCCTTGAAAAATGTACTTGCCCGCAAGTAGAAAAGCTTGTGTCGGACAAGTCAGGCATGGGAATTCTACACCCCTGGTTTTCCACAAAAAAACTCTTTCAACCAGAGTGAAAAATAGCTTTTATAAACAGTAAGTTAAATGGAGTAATTGCTTGTCCAAAAAGAATTCTCTTTAACTCAGATTACTAAATATGTTATTAGGTAAGGTTTTCAGTGAATGCATAGCATAATCCAGATACATTATATATTTTTTGTTACTTGGCAAGTCACTTATCACAATTTCATTACTTGTATGACCCCTTTAGGGGTTACACAATGGGTGCAAACTAAACAATTCATTGTGATCACTGGCTGTATACCAGAGGTTGTTACTACTCACAGTAACTTTAAAGAGTAAACTACTAAAGGTAATTTGGTAGCTTTCATCAGATTTTTTTTTTGTCATGGGACAAACTCCTACTCCTACATCAACAGGGTCACAAAAATAACCAAACTTTTTCTTCCAAAACAACAGAAATACAAATTGAATCCTTTGACCTGTAAAACGGAAAATTGTTTAACTTACGGAGATATTCTTTCAATGATGGCCTTTAAAACTTCATCCACACCAGTTCCTTGTTTGGCAGAAACCTGGAAAAAGGAAACAAGGAGCATGTTTACTAACTTCTGACAAAACAAGATGTGTTTGTGAAGCACGAATGCCCCCGTAACAGCATTTTATCTCAAAGTTTGAACTTGATAGATAACCTTGACCTTGTCACATAACCTTGACTTTGGTACCAGCGGATGCGGATCATTGAGATCTATCATCATACCAAATATTAGCCTTGTATCTTGAATAGGCTTGAAGATATTGGCAATGTTAAGTTTTTTGGTTAACTTTTGCAGACAGACGGATGGACGGACAGACAACGGTAAAACAATATTCCCCTGATCTTTCCATACGGGGTCATAAAAAACGTAAGTGAAAATCACAAATCGTGCCACTGTTCTGGTTCATTGTAAGATTCTGTCTTGCAATATCTCATTGGAATTGTCTTTAGAAGACAATTCCAATGAGATAATGTATTGCAGAATTCCATATTTAGTTACTACTGTAGAAGCAACTTAAACTTTTGACTTACATAAACAAGAGGCCCATGAAGGACCTAGATCGCTGACCTGAGTCTTTTTGATCCCTGGGACATCACATTATTTAAATAGGCAGATGTCAACAAGGATATATACTTTCTACGACAGATCAATACCTTGAAACGTTTTCAGCAAAGAGCAAAAAAGATATGCCTGGGTCAGAGAACAAGTTTTTAAGATTTCTTCCTTGGTTTCTTTCTAAATAGGGGGTGGGGGAGCCATTTAGAGCCCAAATATGAACCCAAGGGCATGATATGAACAAAATTGTTAAAGGTCCACTAGATTATTCTACATACCAAAATATAAAGGCTCTCTTTTTTTCCTAGCCTACAGATGCCATATAAGCCTTATTGAAAATATGTCTGAAGAAGAACAGAGCCAAAACTCCGCTGCAGGTGCTGGATAATGCCAAAGTTCTAAGTAAAAGGGGCATAATTCTTACAAAAATGCTTTCAGAGTTACTTACCTTGATAGTCTGGATAGCACATGTGATGGTGAACATATGTGCTAGTTTCATGTAGATATCTTCGCTATCAATAGAGAAACCACCAAGATAAAAGTTTGTCATGCCAACTCAAACAATGGCACCAAGGCGATTACATTACCTTGTTTTATTTTCAGAAACAGCCAAGCTAATAAAATAGATAAAGATTCTATGGAACACTGTTTTAATGCAGGCTGATTTTATTCCATGTCACCTAACAAAGCAGGAATGCTTCCAGAATCAGCACGACAAGGTAAAAATATAATACATACTTAGTGAATTGTATGAGAAAAAATATCTAACAAGGTTGGGAGAATTGATCATTGTCGAGGCTCTGCCTAGACAATTATCAATTCCCACAACCAAGTTAGATATTTTTTCCACACAATACACTAAGCACGTATTATATTTATCTTATAACCTCTATTTGTCTTATTTTCATCGATGTTTCTAACTGAAATGCAAGTTTCTAAAAATAACCATATGATATCATTGTTCTAAAAATAACTATGTGATATCATACAAAATATCATATGGGATGTTATCACACGGATATTGGTATAGTTATAAGATCAAAACATTGACAAACCTTCAAGACAGATTCAGGATCAATATCAAACAGATTCTCCAGCTGCTGTGTCACCTCTGCTGGTTTAGCATTCTTCAAGTCTATCTTGTTTAACACTGGTATGATTGTCAAATCTTTG
Source organism: Fragum whitleyi (assembly GCA_948146395.1). Classification (NCBI taxonomy): domain Eukaryota; kingdom Metazoa; phylum Mollusca; class Bivalvia; order Cardiida; family Cardiidae; genus Fragum; species Fragum whitleyi. Next base: position 28,177,406 of record OX411549.1, on the reverse strand, counting down.
TCAAAGGCGAGGAAAAAATTAGCTACAGTTTGTGCCTGCACTCCCTGGAATGATGAAAGAAGTCTGTGTGATAATTTAAAAAAAATTCAAATAATGTTGATGGTCAAACAAAATATCGTAACTACAGCTTGATTGAACAACGGTTTGTGCCTGCGCTCCTTGGAAAGAGAAAAGAAAGTAATTGTGGGATTTTCCAAAAAATCACATGATGTTGATGATCAGACAAAATATCATAACTACAGCTTAATAAAGCTACAGTTTGTGTGTGCACTCCTTGGAAAGAGAACAGAAGTCTGTGTGGCATTTCAAGAAAAGACATATTATGTTGGTTGTCAACGAAAATTTTGTAACTGCAGCTTATTTAAAGCTGTAGTTACAAAATTTTGGTTGTCAACCAATAATATTGGTAAAACACAGACATCAAAAGGCTTAGTTATTTACCAAGTAATTCAAGGTGTACAATAATTGTCTATAAATATTAACAGGGACAATTTAACTTCTCAATATTTTTGCCCATTTTGCCCAAAATCCAATCAGAATTATTCATATAGTGATCAATTTTAGAGAAGAGCTTCAACTGATGGATCTATATCAAGTTCAAAAACATTTTTTTCAGTTCTAACACATAAGATATTTAATTCTTAATACAAATAAATACAAATACAAATGGTTTATTGTTCAAATCATAAACATATGATATACGAACATTACAAAATAATATTGCTTACATACAAATACATTCAGACAGTGACAGGGATCACAGAAAGTAATCGCGGAAATAAAGGGGGCCATAACCTCGGTCAGATTATTTTGATGAAAAAGACTATAGGGCAAACATTTGCGTACGTTACTAAATCGTAACTAGGTCTATTTTGATTGGTCTAGTGAATTACACACTATGACGTAATTTTATTGATGAATTTCGGGTAAATAAGCATGTAGCCTTATTAAATGTGGATTAATTTTTCTCAAATAAATAAAGTTATAAACTGTTTGATTAAATAACTGTGATGATCTCTCTTGATTCTATGTGAATCTTTTTTCGTGGATTTACTAAGAAGGAATTAAAATCAACTTAACTGTGAGTATTTTAAGATTCTTTTGGCAAATAAAATGAATTTTTTGTACACTGGATATCCATCCGGTTGACACAAATTTCATTCTGTTACTAATCGGCTATCTTTCAGTTTGATTTTGATTTTGTCACTGTTTGAGTTCAAACACCCTCACACTCATAATCAAATTACTATATTAATAAGATTTTTGAAACAAAAAAAAATATAAGAATCTGTTTTCAAAAGGTAGAAAATGTCGTCCGTTCCTAAATCGGAAAATCATGGATGACACGGGTGTGTTTACACGTAAAGATCTATTCACGAGCATGCAGCTACGTTGTTATCTGTATAGTAGTGCCCCTGTTCAGTCGGCCTTGCCGAAATGAAACACAAGACTGACTTAGGGGAATTGTTACTCACATTATTTAATAACATGTAACAAATTGGCATTTTTCATTTCTTTTTCTGATTTTGATGAATAATCTCAACAGTTTCATAATCTACGAGGGATGATCCAGAAGTTCGTAAAATGTGCTAATAACTTTCGCATTTCTGGCTTGTTCAGTGTATAATTTGGTGAATGTGCAGTTTAGTAACTGCGGAGTTCATAAATAGTATTATTTTTGCAGAATTATCATTAGCGGCCTACGGATACGTTACCATAGTAACACATGCACGCAAAGGCGGGGGAGCGTGAAAAAATATTGAAAATCTGTTAAATAAACCTAGTTTTCTGTAAGTTTTCTAAAACTGTAGTTGAAAATCCTTGGCTTCATTATATAAGATGCTAATAGAAAATTATTTGTTATATTTTAAAGCTTGTTGGGAGACTTTTACGGACACAGAATATTTTAAAAACACAGACTATTCGATTAAAAATGACAAGACGTCAAAACCGAAATATGAATGCCGTTTATTTTTCGATTTTTTTTTTTTGTGATCTATGTTATTCACCAACCCAATTATTTTAGATGTTTTAGAAAAATGATAAAAGTGTACAGAAGAGAATTTTTCGTAAGGTTATTCTGGATATTAAAAGAGGGCCAGGTTTCGTAGAAGGATTTAGAATGGTGTAAGTGAGTTTGAACGAACAAACTTATCTCAATGATTCTCATTATTTTCCAAAATAATGGGCCTTGTATCTGCTTTACTAGAAATGCCATGCATATAGAAATTGTAAACTAATTTGGTTCCAAATGTTATGAGGATAATTTCTGTAAGTTGGTGTATCAGGCACAGAATGGAATAAGAGTTAGCAGAGGCTATGTAGAAGAGAGTTAATCATGACGTCGCATTTGACGTTCTTGCTCCCCCGCCTACATGCAGGGTCTCTTTCTTGAACTATACCCTTTACAGCCGATTTTGAGTGTAAGCATATAAAATTTTTCTTGTGTATCACACAGATGATGTATTAAAAGACTGTATAATTTTTATTTTGAAAGTAAGCTTTTCTGTGGATTTATAACCTCATTATACGAACTTTTGGATCAACCCTCGTATGTCATACAAAATTATACTTTTTAAAACTTTTCCAATGATCATAGATTTATTATGCAATTAATCTTATTAATTAGGGCTAACAAACAAACCAACTAGAGTGAGCTTTGGTCAAATCATTAGGTAATCCTACTTAGTGGTCAAGACTTGATAACATTTAATTAATTACCAATTAACAAAAGAATTAAGAAATACCCAGTTAAAGTATAGAGGCATTCCTAATTAACTACCAACATCAAAGAAATTAAAAAAGAAAATTTAGCCTGATGTTGTTAATCTTATTAATTGATAACATTGAACAATCAATTATTAATAAGTTTTAAATTTTTTCAATGATGCCCTATATAAATAGGCCGGTCAAATGTTGTTCAGTACCTCTTTTGAGATAAACCATCACGCCATATACATTAGAAACACAAAGTTATCAGTAAAAATCATGGATATTGTATCAGCAGCCTCAGGTTTAAGAGATCAACTTCTAGTATTAGATACAGCACAGAAACAAATGGAGTTAATTGGTAAGATATCAGTCACTTTTGATTAATTTTACATTACAAAGTCAAATTTAAGAAAAGTACTGATTCAGCGTGAAACAGTTGTAACTGCCTATATGTTTATAGGCAGTTACATCTGTTTTAGTGCTGAGTCATGGACATGTATTCAATGTATCATTCTGGACTATTAAATACATTGACTTAATTAAGTTTCTGATTAATTTATCAAAGATTTACCTTCTGTTTTCCGATATTATTCATTAACTTCTGCTTTCCTTTATTTGTTTATTTCCACTATTTTTTGTTTTGTTTAATATAATAATTGAAACCTTAAAACTGCATGTATTAAATATATATAGCTTTAACTATATCTCTATTTTTAAATTTTTGAATTTTCTTGGATTTCAGGTGAAGAAATCACAACAGTCTCCCAACAGACTCTGACCTCCACACTGGAAGGTAACTCTGCCAGAAATCTCCAACTGTCCTTACGTCTGTCCGTCCTAGAAGGGGTACAGCAAGTCTACAAACAGATCTCAGACACAAAATGGAATCAGGTATGTTAACTCTTCTTAAATGGCATTTCATTTGGGTGCAAAATTTACATAACATACACTTGGGCATAAGGTATCCATCAAAATCATTGACCAATATAAAAATGTTCCGAAACAACTGATGATTTCAATCAAGGAGCTACTTTTTGTTTACTAGAATGGAAATTCATAAAAACATTTATCACTATTGCCAATATATTTCTTTCTTTCTGAAACCTTGTAAACTATCCACCCACAATGTATTTTTTAACATTAATTTTAACATGTATGATTTTATTGATACTTTGAAACAATGTAGTTCTAACTTCAGCTAAAAACTGTAGGTACAATGATTCGGAAAAAACTCAAATAATCCATCTCATTTTACAACAATATTTATCTATTTCCAGGTACAATCTACAGCCAGATCCATCATGTCCGAACTACAGAACACAGAGTCACAGGTATCCACAACTCAATCTACACAGACAAACACAAGTACAGACAAGACAGCAGCCTCCTGGTCCAGACACTTCTGTGATTTCTATAGGGACAATTGACATTCTGTTAAATAATAACATAACATAACATAACATAAGTTTTATTCATATGACTTGAACGAAATCGTTCATCGTCAAAATATATAGATTTACATACATGTGACAATGGCGGAAATGCTGCATATATATAACTAGAATGAAATGCATTTAAAGTAGTCAAGTTATTTCAATTAACAATTAACAGAAGAAAATAATGAATTGTTTAGAAATTGTTATGTAATATTGTGTTATGTCTGTTTAAAATAAACCAATAGTATCATAATGATAGTCCTTATTGTTGGTCATCTGAATGGCAAACCTTACATCTTAAGAATGCAACTTTTGTGTCAAATTCCACAAGTTTCTCTTCCCATGACCTCTATGCAAAATATACTACTAAAAGTTTGCTAACTTTTTTATACTATAATTTCAGGAACAAATGATATTTGAATGTTGGAAAAAGTTTATCAAACTTTTAAGCTGCTCTTTCACAGATCGGTAAATGTGATTTTTGAAATTTTAAGTAAAATCAATCAACACCCTCATCATGTTGAAGCTTTTAAATTAATCTGATTCAATCTAGTAATGGATGGAAAGAAAGACAGCTATTCCTGAACTAAGCAAAAATTATTTCGAAAAATAACACAACTACTAACACCTTAAAAATTATTCTTCAATTTCGCGCCAACTATTTGCGCATGTAAATTCTGTGTTCTGTCTTATACAATCAATGATAAAGGTAAAATCATTTGACAGCTGGAAACTTCACATCAAAACAAGCAAAAAATAAGAGATCCTAATAATTGGTCTGTTTTCTTGAAAATTGAAAAAATTAATTTGACCAAAAAAGGTGTTCTTTCAATTGCATTTCGTTCAATAACGAGTTTTAGAGCAAACAGACAATAACAGCCTGGCAGCGCCTCTGCATACTCCTGATTACAAGTTCTGGATAACTCGACCATTCTTCTCTTAGGATTTGGCTGGGCTTCTGAGAGTCGATGGTTGAACCTGGCAAGCCAAAACTCAGACTTGTAGCTCATTCCACATATGCTCTATCGGATATAAGTCCTGAGAGTGAGCAATCTAAATGTGGAATGCCCTCTTCTTGGCGATACTCTTATACTAAACAGGAGGTGTGTAGACGAGCATTATCATCCATTAAAATGAATCCATCCCAAATAACACCAGTGTAAATCTTATTTCATCAATGTACCTATGAGCTGTCAGAGTACCTCATTCTAAAATAACAAGATCAGTCCGCCCATCCCAGCTGATGCCACGCCAAACCATGAAGGACCCACCCCCATAACGATTGTGCTCAGCAATGTTTGCTGCATGAAACCTTCCCCCGGCCTTCTCCACACCATAGCTTGCCTATAAGCGTAGTCCAGGCAATACCTGGACCCTTCCGTGAACAGAACAGGGCGCCAGCGTCTTTTGCACCAGCCAATGTGGTCTAATGCCAATGTTAACAGACACCTACAATGAACTTGGGACAGCGGAATACGAATCATGGTCTTGTTGTCCTCAGGTTATACAGCCCTATTCGTATGGTTTGGGTCGCAATTCCAAGGCGTTTTGAAGGTTGGAATGTAGCTGTGTTGTCGTAGCAAACTGTTCATTCGGGTTTTAATTACCAAAAAACAGTCTTCTGCAATGGAGGTAGCTCTACTCATACCTCCACCATGCCTCCTTACAGGTGTACCATACTGTTGGTATCCTGCCCAAGCTCTGGTTACAACAGTATGGTGTACCCCCAGTACCATGCCAACATCACAGTGGGAAGCCCCTTGCTCCACAATACCTACAGCAAGCCACTAATGTTCGACAGATAAATGTCGTCTGGCATTTGGATTAGCCCTGAGTAACTACTTAAAAGTCAATAAAGTACTGAAAAATCGAATCTAAGCATCTACATGTAACCTGAGAAAGGACAGGTAAGAAACCAGGGTTCCTCATTTTGCACGAGTCTCACGAGAAATTTGCGTGTCAAATTTGGTAATGTAAACATTAGATATCTTGTAAATACATTTTTGTACAATTTTAAACAAGAACACGAATGAGTTTTTTTATTGTTTTTTTTTAAATCAGCTCCTGTAGGACAGTGAAAAAGTTTGGTGCTTAGCAAACTTCAAGTAGTATAAATTAGTCCCCAACTGGTCAACAAGAAGCCTTGAACTCCAGTTGTTTGTACTCCTTACGAAAAAAATAGTCAGTCCAAATCACAAATGGGACTGGGTATTTTGTTAGATACTGCATTGTAAAATCTCATTTGAATCGTCTTAAGAAGATGATTAAAATGAGATGATGTATGGTAGAATTCCATAGTACGTTACAACTGTAGAAGCAACATTAATGTTTGACTTTTGCAAAAAATTTACACAAGATGTTTAGTCCAACATGTCAAAGGACACCCCTTAGTATTGAATGTCACGAGTTAAAGTAATAATTAGAATAGTCTTGCAAGATGATTCCTTAAGTACCATTAACATAGGATTATCTTGTTCTTTGAATATGGACTCACCTGATTAGCATCAACAAGTAAAATAACACCCTGACATGCTGACAACGATCTTGCTACTTCATAGTTGAAATCTACATGGCCCTGCAAATTCATAGAATAGCTTTATATACTTAGTACATTTAAAAACGCAGAGGTGAGCTTTCCACTGATATATTCTTCTATAAACTTCAGAGCTGTCAATATAATGGCATTTTGGAGTCGTCAGTCCTTGAACAACAGTTTTAAGCATAAAACACCTAACATTGATCAAAGTAAAATGGTTTTCGTCATCCTTAAACCACACAGGGGTAAAAATGAGAAATCCATACAGGACTACTGACCAAATCCGCAAAAGTTATTGGCACTTGTAAGGCAATATGCGCATTTACTAACGTAACTACTTACTGGATACAGATGCATTATAATAAGAACAAACAACTTAATTCCAAAAAACAAAGGTTATTTGAAAGGTGTACTAGGAAGGCTAAATGCATAAGTATCGTTGACAGATTTTCTTAATCCAATACTGTATTTCTTAATCGCCACTCATTTTCCCGGTTTTCTCATTGCATTTAGAAACTGATCTTTATTTATGCCAGTTATTACATTATAAGACATTTAATTGATTGGAAAACGCTAAGAATAAAGAGGCCAGACCAATGAAAATTGTCCGATCACAAAGATTCCATCTCTCATGGCTAAATTCTTTTTAATTTTGAATGAGTTGGTTTTACATCGACAATGCATTGCGAATGCAATTTTAAAACCATGATTCATTAAATTAGAGCTTTTGTTTAATTCTTTGGCGAACTTTAATCGTCACGTACCAAGTTTGTCATTGGAAGTTGCAATCGTTGGTAATTTGGCAAAATCTTTGACAAAGCGGATGAAAAGTTAAGCAGTCATTAAATTATCGTTCGCAATTACAGAAATAAACACAAAGTGTAAAAAGTGGGCGTGCTAATGAAAGCCGCTTGGTGCAGTCCCATGTGCGATAAACCCATTTCACATGGGTAGAAAAACACAAAAACATGTTTTTATCCAATTTCGAACAACGCACACGAGATTGAGTAATCATTTCGACAATATTTTCAAGGAAAAAATCTGAAAACTAAGAAAAGGTAAAATCAGTATCAACCTGATAAACCCGAAGTTTGAATACGGGTATTTTTTATCACAGACTACGAAAAAATTGATTGTAATACAATATTGTTATCATCGAGATACTCAGTGCATATAAAATGTCAATTCGTCATGATTACATTCTCTGCGTTTTTAAATGTACTAAGTATAGAAAGTAAGATGTGGGTAAAAAAAAAAAAGAGATGCCACACTCTAATTTCTATTGTTGTCCTAACTCAGATTTACCCGGCACTCGAAAGAAGGGCAAAAGTTTTTAACTTCCACTCTGTGCAACATGGTCTGCCCAACAGCACAACAAGCCTTTGGAGGGAATGCCACCATCTGATGACCACACTTACCACTCAACCAACAAACAGAAGAAGTCCATATGTGTGACATTTAAGGACACTATATTTACAAATCACTCGCACAAGGACAGAACCCCTACAGGCCTATCATTAAAGTTAAACTAGAAAGCCATTAATGGCTTGAGTCGCTCCATAGGTTTGAAATTTTTGTAATAGCAAATCAAAGTTTTGACTAGATCTTTAGATATTTTGGGTTCTACTAATGTTGAATATGATTTTCAAAGTTTCCACTAGATATAGAGAAATGACCTCCACCCATAAAATACATATTTTTCATCCGATCACATTAATTTTTGGCTGCATGATAATGGGTCACCCAAGGATGATACAAATGAAGTTTGATTGATATCCATCAGTTACATTCTTAGGGAATGATTTTCAAAGGTTTCACTATATATCATATTGAGAAATGACCTCTGTCCATAAAATACATATTTTTCACCCAATGACAATATTTTTTTGGTAGACTGATCAAGGGTCACTCAAGTATCATTCCAGTGAAATTTAGTTGATATCCATCAGTTATATTCTGAGAAAATTATTTATCGAAGTTTCCACTATACAACATATAGAGAAATGACCTCAGTGCATTAAATACAATTTTCCATCCAATCACAATTATTTTTGGTAGACTGATAAAGAGTCACCCAAGGATCATTCCTGTGAAGTTTGATTAAAATTCATACAGAAGTTTCTGAGGAGAAGATTTTTAAAGAAAAGGTTTACGACCGGACGAACATACGCAAGGCGGACACAACACCATAACATTAGCCCCAGTGGCCTTTGACCAGTGTAGCTAAAACATGTGTGCATGTGTATATTAAGCAGGAAAAAAGACTGGTAGGGGCCAAGTTGCCCATGGCCCCTAGATTTTGGGCATGGCTCTTAGATTTTATGGGAAAATACCTTAAGCCCTAATGCTAAATACTGATTGATTGTTATTCAAAACTCTTTTGAAATTTTTCAATTCTTAATTGATCAAATAGTGATGAAGGGTTAAAGGGAGGGATCTAGGGAGTTCCTACAACACAGGACATGCAGATCAACTGGTAGGAGAGATTTCCGAAATACCTACTGCAACTTATACACAGATACCAGCATGCCCACTGGGTTTTCATTTTGGGGTACATGTACCCTCTAGGATTAAAATTGAGGGTACAAAGAAAAATCTAAGGGTACAGCGAACCCTCTACTTTTAGAATTGTTGAGGGTACACCATATAAATCTTATAAAAGTTACTCTATATACTGGTATTACTAGTTAGAGTAAAAATGATTTAAGGCCCTGAAAGATCTACAAAAAAAGCATCTAAACTGAGTTCAATAATGGAATAACCATTACTCAAAAAGTACATTGTACTCTAAGTAAATGCATCTGGTGTATAATTTGCTGTTCACAACCATTTTAGTTGGAATTGTAAGCCCTTTTTATTCTTGCAGGCTAATTTATAAAATTGAAGACATAAGTTTCTTTAAATTAAAACAAAGTAGTTTTCAGTTAAAACATTAATTATTATATAAATAACATGAGTAAGTTGAATCACTGTAGAATCTTTTGATATACACAGACAATAGATACTTGGAGTTTCATGGCTGCCATGTTTACGACTCCAGAATTACCTATTGATTGATAAGCCACACAGCTTATTCAATGGCTAAAATAAATGACTGACTAATTAATCATTGTATTTACAACTGATAATCAGGCATGCAAACCAGATACTCTTTCTTTAATCTTTCTTCATGTAATGGTAATTATCTTTCTATGTTAATCTATTATTCTTTACGTGCTTGCACGTCTGGCCTATAAACCTGTACGTGAATTGATGTATTTCTACATGAATTGCGTACTGTAGTACGTGAATCGGCACCCTGAGATACATCTGATTTTGTCACATGACGTGATTCAAACCGATAAAGTTTCTTTATATCATTTAATTGCAATTTAAACATTAACCCTTTGCTGTTTAATCCCTGCTTTTTACATACCTGTGATTTTATGATTGAGAAAACATTGTGAAAAAAGAAGAAATTGCTTCTGACAAGCAATTTCTTCTTTTTCCACACTATTTTCTACCCTACTGAATGGTTATTTTTCAAATTAAATCCACTTTAATTTTTCGTCTGCGAAACCTTTGAATTTGGACAGGTCCAAAATTTTGTAAAACAGGAAAGGGTTAAGGGATTACTTACCGGTGTGTCAATCAGATTCAGGAGGTATTTAGTTCCATTATGTGTGTACATCAAAGACGCTGTCTGAGCCTTGACTGTTATCCCCCTCTCTTTTTCTACTTGTAATTTATCCAGTACTTGCTTATTGTTGGCACTAGCTGATATTACACCTGTAATTCATAAGATTTTGTTTGTTTGAATGGGGTTTTAACACTGCTTTCAACAATTTTTCAGTTATATTGAGGCGGCTGGATCCCTGGTATTTCTTACACCAGCACCGACCATCACACCCTTTCCTAGCATCGAGCTACTATCCAACACAGGTCTACTATTAATATTTCGACCCTTTGGTAGAAGACAAATAGTCTGGAAGAACAAGTGCTGCTTTCATGCAACAAACAGTGGACCTTTTGAATGACAGTCCAATGTGCTACCAACTGCGCTATGATGGCAGCGTAAATTAAAAGAAGACAGATGAAAGTGTTGTCGGTCTTTTTGTTCAAATTCATGAAATAGAATTTGAAGTAATCACATCACATTGATCACATTAAGTCATCACAATTTCTGACCCTTCACATGAAAAAGGGTCTATCTGGGTAGTGCGTAAAGTGTCAACCCTTGTCAGACTGCGCAAACTGTACAGACTGACTGGGGTCGAAACTTTTTTGTCAATGTGCATGTTTTCTGAATCTAGAATGACCAATCTACCTTCCAGTGAAAGTATTTTTTACATGTGAGCTCTGATTGACATAAGCTGGACCTAATTTCTTTTTTAAATTTCCATTTTACAGAGTTCCGAGATGGTCCCTTTTCTCATGAGTTTTCAAGTACACTTAGATGTCGCACTGATTAACATTTCTCATAAGTCTCATTATGTTTGTCATGTGTTTGCAATAACTTAAGATATCTTTCCTCATTGATTACACTTGACAACTAATTTTCCTAAAAGCTGAATAGGAAAAAAGAGAATCAGAGACATCAAATTGTCAGATACTTAATTAAGTTACAAAAGCTCTGTGTCTATGTTTTCATATCTCAAAGCATTGTATATTTGAAGATAAACTTATCTTGGCATAACTGGCATGGAAAATGACTTTCCCAAGCAGGCCCTTTTAAGCTGTATTTTTGGGGCTGAAATTTGACCCCATTCCCGTCTTAAAAACATACTTTTATCCCCTACTTCAGTAATAATTTCCCCTAAAAGCACAAGACCATTATCATGGAAAAAGATCACTATAATATTTTCACCAGGTAATATTCTATCCAATATATGGTGGCAGAAATACAGCCTGTGGACATCCTGAGTACTTCATCAGCAGTTGGTACAGTCTTGCATTGGATGCTCAAATTGTAAGCTTCAATTTTAACCCTTTGCTGTTTAATCCCTGCTTTTTATGTGCCTGTGATTTTATGATTGAGAAAACATTGTGAAAAAAGAAGAAATTGCTTCTGACAAGCAATTTTTTCTTTTTCCACTCTTTTTTCTACCCTACTGAATGGTTATTTTTCAAATTAAATCACTTTAAATTTTCGTCTGAAAAACCTTTGAATTTGGACATGTCCAAAATTTTGTAAAACAGGAAAGTGTTAAACAATATTCTTGAAAACAATTGAAATTTAAAGAATATATGCTTTAGTATGGTATATACCTGTCATCTCCAGAATTCTGTCAGCTAGTGTACTTTTACCATGATCAACATGGGCAATAATACTGAAGTTACGAATTCTTTCTGGAGGAAATTCAGATAAATCTATCTCTGTCTCTTTTTTCTACAATAGATACAACAGATACAAACTATATGTATTCAGGACAGGCCTCATGCCAGAGTTTGAATTCAACAAGTCAAAATCTCATTGACTTTTGAATCAAGAAAACTGAGGGGAAAAACTAACGGAAAGAACAAATCACATGCAGAATTATGCAAATTTAGGAAAATTACCTTTTCTTGTGAAGAAATCAAGTAAGCAATTAAGTCTTTAATTTAAACTTTAGAAATAAAGTATATTAGAAACTTTAAAACAAGAGCACTGCCTATAGGTGCCTACACTCGTATGTTCAGTCCTGGATAGCAAGAAAAAATCTCAGACTGAAAAAAGGGCAAAATTTGTACAAATGCATTGACAGTAACCCCCCTTGATAGTACATAGTATGGGTTCCTCTTTTGATACTGAATATTTTTGCTAAGTTTCAAGTGAATACCTTCAGAAGAACCAGAGACATCACAAAATGTCAATGTTTTCTGTGGCAGAAAAAAAATATCATGCCAATGATAAAAACATCCACACCAAGGCCAGGGCTTTTTTTTGTTCTTTAACAGAGGCCTATAAAAGGCTACTTCCCAATTCAAAAAAGGCTCTATTTTTCCCATTAGTGGCAGAAAAAATTCCCAAAATGAGAGATAATTTTCTCATTACTTTAATTTTTTGTGTTCAAACTTCATTTTCTTTGATATTTACATAAGTTTTATGACTGAAAAGACCAAAAAAGGAGTTGTCTATCATGAAATTTTGCAAATAATGCTGGAATTCTTCTTTTAATATTTTATGCTATCAATCTTATGTTTCCCAATTCTCCTTAAAGCCACGCTTAAATTTCCCAAAATGAACAGGCTAAGGCCTCTTCCCAAATTCTAGAAAAAAAGCCCTGAAGGCTATAGCAATACCTCTGGTTTTCTCTGGAAACAGCAGCGTAAAATGAAAAAAAAGTTTTGACCCAGTCCCTTGATAATTTCTCTTACTTAAGGGGGTCATAGTGGGGCCCCCTTGGAAGCAATGTCTAAGGGTCAATTTAAGATATTTTCAGATTTAATAGAGTCAGAGTGCAATTCAAGTGCAACTGTTTATAAATATTTGCAGTTTTTTACAGTAAATTAAATTTGCGCCATCCTCTCACTATGTAAATTCAATGCAGCAGAGAAAAGATAGTCAGATAATTCTGTAAATATTTACCCTAGGCCCTGTCTGAGTTTGTGATGTTGCATAGAACCTTTGAGCAGCTCTCAGCTCAATTATTTTTCTCCTCTTAATAACATGGCTAAATCTGAAAAAAACAAGGTCAAGCACACCTATCTTTTAACCCTTGTCATAATGAACCTAGAAAATTTCTGCTTTCGCCTTAGGAATACATAGGCTTATCTAGGATGTTGATATTTATACACACTGAGTTAGACGACGACCACCAAAAAATACATGTATATAGGTGAAAGGTGATAAGTGAACTATGACAAAAGATGAATGCCCTCTGTCCGCTCCCTTTTTATAATTTGAGCATTGGTGAATAATCTAAACATTGGAACTACTGTTTGAATAAGCCGTTATTTCAATGTTATGATCATTCATCAACAATTTGTTTGGAAAGAGGATTTATTTCTTTTACATATTTGCATAATGGTAGTTACGGCCTTGGAATACAATTAGATCAAGCTGCACATTCATGCAGTCTGATCTTAGTCTTCACCACCTGTTTTCAAATTTTAATTCAGAAAAGATTACAAATTATATTTAAAAAAAAAAAACACTGTCTCGCACTTATCAAATCCGGTACTTAAAGCCCTTTGAAACAGGTTTCTTTCCAACATTTGCAGGCATTTAGAAAAATCAGACACAAATGTGCCGTTCCATGGAATTACCAAATTATTCCTTGATTACCAAACTAAACCAAACTATTACCAAATTAGACCTGAATTCATGATTATTATTGGGTTTAACTAACTTTAATTTAAATTTTATTGAATTAAGTATGAAAACTATCAAATGAACAATTTTTTGGTAGATGTTGTTGTATGTAATTAGGCAGTTACAACTGTTTCACGCTGAGCCATCAATATGCATTAATACCAATCACACTAATTTTTTAGCCAATGAAAGCCGTAAGGGCTTACATATTTCCCTACATTCCAAAGGTAATCCAAAGAAGTCAGCTAAATAGGTAAAGCATAGGCCGATTCAGATGCGGGGGGTCTCTTGAAACCCAATCCTATCAGAAATCCAATAAAATCCTGACTTCAGTTCTTCGTTTTTCATTTTCTCTGCAATTATCTGTTCTTTCGGTATAATAAGCCAATTTCTTACAAACTCTTTGTATCAAAATTGTGAAATTATTTTAATCTCTGATTAGCAGAGCGACACGAAAACTGGTGACAATTAAGGTTTTTTACTTTATTCAGATATTCTCCCATTAAAATTTGAACAGTAGTACCTATTTAACAGATGCTTATTTGTTAAAAGTCTAGTAAGTGGAAACATAAGTGTTCTTTTTAACATTTTGAAGACTTTCCAGTTTTTCCCGACACCATCTCCTAGACTAGAGCCTTGCCATGATTAGTCTAGAAGATCAGTCAGATTAATTATGTAAGTGGGAATACTTGAAATTTACAATTAAGTATCAAAATTACAATGGGTTTACAGCCATCTCTTTTTTTTTTTTTTTTTTTCCTTTTTTTTTTAAGAAAAGGTCAGAAAATTGTTGTATACTAAACATATGTGATTATGTTAATATATCCCGGCACATCCAGTTTCCGGCGGGTTAAGGATTAAATCAAAATTTAATATAATAATAGGTTTAACCTATAGACGGGAAAAGTAATTTGAAGAAAGAACCATTATTGATTTACTAATTTACTCAACTTAAGCTACCGAATTTTACAATAAAGCTCGTATTAATGATTTATCAAATTCAATATTGTGTGTCTGTCTGTTCCGACCGCTCTTTCTGTTTTTCGCTTGAATGGGGTTTAAGGCCGCTTTTTGTCATTTTCAAGTCATATGCGAACAAAACAAAGAAAATAGAAGCCTTTGTTGGCCCTTTTCTACTCCGAAGATATTATCACTGGACAAAATAAGTGCACTTAAAATGTGAAATAAACTTCCCATGGTGCTGTACAAAACATGCACATGATAACTAATATTCAGAAGACCAAATTAGGCTATTTATCATTCGATGGCTACTTGATTTTTCCCATTTATTTCTATATTGATTTCCACAGTCACAGTCATTTAGATGAGTGCTAACGTCGGAAGAAATTAATGAGTGAAAGATACTCAATACAATTCTTATTGGTTTTCTTCGTTAAAAAAATGTAAGGGGGGGGGGGATTTTGAATATGGGCGCACTTATTATAGAAACTGCGTCAGGTCTAAAACCTAAAGGATGTGATTCCTACAAGATGTTGGCCGCGCATAGCTTCAGCTAAAATAGCCCTATTTACATTTTTTTTCAAAAATCAAACTGCGAATTTTGTCAGTTATAGATTTCATCTTTTTCAAGTCTTAACCCGGGCGGGAAAATTGCTATAGATTTCATCTCTTTCAAGTATTATCTCCGACGTTAAAACGCAAGAACAATGACGTTGTTTTAGCGGGAAAAAGTAGCGTCTTATTTCCTCAAGTGCGGTATGATGTCATTTGCGAAGGGTAAAAAGAAAACGTCATCCAGACGAGATTCTAAGCTATAACGTGCATCTTTTTACATGAAAGGCTGTTTCTTATCCTAATTTAACGTTCACTACAATCTAAATTTTGATAATGATCGACAGGAATAAAATTGAAGAAAAAAGTAGATAAAATAAATAATAAAACAAAATGGCGAAATCTCGAGAGATCATCATCCTCCATGTAGGCCGCCATTACGACACAAATTTAAACTTTGATGGTATATGTTTTTAATTTTGATTTTGATTATTTCAATGTTTTACACGCGTTATCTAGAAGCGGGAAAAGCCGCAAAGCGCCCTTCGGGCGCTTTGCGTTACTTTTCCCGTATCAATCAATTCAACCCAAGCAAATGCCAAGTCATGCAGATCACAAAAAGAAAGATACCCATACCAACTCAATACATACTGCATGGCACAATTCTGGAAACAGTCCAATCAGCAAAATACCTTGGTGTCACACTATCAAATGACTTAACATGGAATAAACACATAGAAAACATCACCCGCAAAGCAAACCAAACCCTGGCCTTCCTCAGACGAAATATCAAAGTACACTCGCAGGCCCTGAAATCTACCGCTTACAGGACACTTGTAAGGCCCCAGCTTGAGTACTGCTCTGCAGTATGGGCTCCACATTCGGGAGTACTGATTGATCAGTTAGAAGCTGTGCAGCGCAGGGCAGCTCGCTGGGCCATGAGGGACTATGGCCGCACTTCCAGTGTTATGGATATGTTGCATACCCTTGATTGGAGACGATTAGACTTGCGACGGATCGATCAGCGACTGACTATGTTTCACAACATCTTAAATGAGAGAGTAGCAATCCCACTCCCAAATTACATTGTTTCACCCACAAGACCTCTCAGAAACTCTCACTCTCTAGCACTCCAGCAGCTCCAAACTAAGACTGATTACCACAAATTTTCTTTCTATCCCAGAACTATTGTCCACTGGAATGCGTTACCATCCGAAGTAGTGACCCTGTCCCATGATGAGTTCAGTCAGGCTGTAAGCCGGATAGGACACATCTCCCCTTAATCCCAACCAGCTTTGTTTTTAAACTATTTTTAACCTTTTAACTTTCCCTCTTCTTTTATACTTTTTACTTTTTTTCGTCTTTGACAGTGACGCGCAAGTCTAAGTCCCCAATCAGGGGTTTGACTCAAAGGAAGATAGATAAGAATGTGAAATAAGAATTTATGTTTTTTTATTCACGATTAAGGAAACGGGCAATTTACTGCAGAAACCATTCAAAATTGAGGCATCTTACCTTATTCTTGTGTTATAAATCCCCTTTGAAAGGGCCCCTCCTACATCACCCAAGGGAAAATACTCCATCCTATTTTCGGCAGTCAGATGAAAAGTACAATATTCAAAAAAGGAAAAGACATCTAATGGTGGATTGTAATTCTAAATATTTTGCAACATTATATGAAACAGTTTTAATTGATTTTAAAGCTTATAACCATAAAATAACTTCTAATTTAGTATTTTAAAGCTCCATATACATGGAAGAGGAAATTAATTTCTCTTCTCAAGACCCTTACTTTTGAACAGAATCGTAAGATGATTACAGACTTGGCGAAAGTCGAACAAATTCCATATTACTTTACATATCAAGCATTCTACTATGTATCTGGTAAAATATTATTCAGACCAAACATTTGCTAGATTATTGATCATTTTCTCGTTCTCTAATCTGGATGAAAGATAAATTTTATGCAAGGTAGCACTACTTTTGGGGCTATTTTTTCAGAATAGTATAACTTCCTATCAGAAAAATATAGGTGGCGTGAGTAAGCAATGACCTACTTCTGCAGCAAAGAACTGTGGAGTCTGAAACATTGTTAATGTAGCAAAAATATGTGGGCAATTGGGCTGAAATTTAGGCTTTAGTAAAAACAGGTACATTTGCATATGCATTCATATTTTGGTGAAAAATATGACTTCTTAATTCAATATTTTGTTAATTCGCGGCACCCATTATCGCCTACCCTGTACAAATCAAAATACAAGCGCTCGACCTGTAATGACGTCATTTGAATATGAAAACACCATGTTTTCAAAGGCCGCCGGAAACTGGATGTGCCGAAAACACCATGGGCCGGGATATGTTCTTTCCATTCCAAAATTCAGTAAATTCAAGCATTTCCCTTGTGTGCCGCGGTGACTATGGGTTCTTCGTGGATACAAAGTTGGTTTGTTGTGGTCAAAAGTTTTTGCTCAATCATGGATATTGACGAATAATTGACTTAAATAACATTTAATTAAGGGCGGAAGAGCAAGGTATACAAGAATATAAAAATTACTTGGACTCCGTAAATATAAAATTTCATCAAACGAGCCATCATGTCCTACGTAGACCAAGAAGGAATTACACAAGGCGAGTTTAACATAACCCCGCCGCTGAGAATCTACATCAGGGCCCGAGGTACTGATAAACTAGAAAGCCGCATGATGGCTTGAGTCGCTCCACAGCCGGGCTTGAAATTCCTGTAAAGCAAATTAAAGTTTTGACTAGATTTTTAGATATTTTGGGTTCTACTGATGTTGAAAATGATTTTCAAAGTTTCAACTATATAACATATAGAGAAATGACCTCCACCCATAAAAGACATATTATTCTTCCAATAACATTTTTTTTGTTTTTTGCTGCATGATAATGGGTCACCCAAAGATCATACAAAAAGTTTGATTGATATCCATCAATTACATTCTGAGAAAATGATTTTCAAAGTTTCCACTATATAACATTTTGATAAATGACCCTCCGCCCATAAAATGTACATTTTTCATCCGATCACAATAATTTTTAGTAGACTAATAATGGGTCTCTCAAGAATCATTCCAGTGAATTTCAGTGGTTGATATCCATGGATTACATTCTGAGAAAATGATTTTCAAAGTTTCCACTATATTCCATATAGAGAAATGACCTCCGCCCATGAAATACATATTTTTCATCCAATCACAATAATTTCTGGTAGATTGATAAAGGGTCACTCAAGGATCACTCAAGTGGAATTTGGACGATATCTGTCAATTAGATTCTGAGAAAATGATTTTCAAAGTTTCCACTATATGACATATAGAGAAATGACCTCCGCACATAAAATACATATTTTTCATCCAATCACAATAACTTTTTGTAGACTGATAAAGCGTCACTGAAGGATCATTCCAGTGAAATTTGGTTGATATCCATTTGTTACATTCTAAGAAAACGATTTTGAAAGTTTCCACTATAGTATTTATAGAAATGACCTCCGCACATAAAATACACATTTTTCATCCGATCACAATAATTTCTTGTAGACAAATAAAGGGTCACCCAAGGACCATTCATGTAAATTTTCATTGGTATCGATCAATTAGAATCTGAGAAAACTCACTTTTTTCATATTTGGAAATTAGCCACGCCCATTTAATCCGTGTTTTTCATTGGATCAAAATTTCAAAACTATTTTGAAAGAGGCTCACCCAAGGATCATTCCTGTGAAGTTTGGTTGAAATCCATCCAGTAGTTTCTGAGGAGAAGAAATGACAATAGCCCCAGTGACTTTCAGCCAGTGGAGCTAAAATGTGCTCAACTGAGAATTTTCTCAAATTTAGAATTCAAATAAATGTATAAATATAAAAGATAATATTCATAAGTTGTTATTAATAACAACGTATTAATATAATGATTGGTGTTCTTATATATTTATAAGTATTGCATCAGAACTGCGGCTTTAATCTAAACTGAGTTAACGGTTGAGAAAATTTCGTGTCGAGATTGAGAAAACTTGTATAATTTCGCGGGCCCAGATTATAAAAGTGCGCTATAAAAGCTTGGTAATATCACTCGGATCCCACCCCACCCCGGTCGGTGGTTTCATCCTCCGATGATAGCCAACCTTGCTGGTATCTACTCATGTAGATATATATTTTACATGACATAAGTTGAACATTGATTGACGCATTTGTATTTTTTCTCTGTTCTTTATTCATTTGAATCGTATTTAAAAACAACTTTGCAAATATACATAGAAATAGAATAATATATATTACACCAAATAGTCATAAATGTTTATACTTGAAACGATGATAGCATTAGGATTGAAAACTCTAAAATTTCGAAAGTTCAAATTTGTTACCTTAAACGAACACAATTATTATTGTTACGATAATAATTGTGTTCGTTTAAGGTAACAAATTTGAACTTTCCTGTTAATTATGAATTGAAATGTTTATTTGGTGAGTCAACATAAAGAACCACATTTTCGAGTTTTCTCGGCTTCCAGGCGATGGCGTGACTCCAAAAATACATTTGAGGTAATTATTCTCGACTCTACTATTTCCGTACCAAAATTCAACCGTGAAAATAAGTTTCGTTATAGGTTTAAGGCGTTTGAAAATTATCACTAAATCATTTTACATTTGCCGTTTATCTAAATTGGTATTTGTGACCCATCAGAAGAAAAGGGATTAACAGCCTGGCACTTAGGCTGGCAGTTAGTGTTAAATAAGGTACACCAATCATGTTTTACTATTTCAAATTACCTCCCATATTCTCAAAAACTGACACCACTGATCGGTCAGTCAGAGAAATATAAGCTAATAAGAAATTATAATTTCTCTAGTTGAATTGCTCATTTCTCAATACTTCAGATCAGTGGGACGGGGGTGAGTCTAGGATAGAGCGAACGGTGTCGACTACAGTCAGACTGTGCAGACTGCGCAGGCTGACTGGAATCAAGACTTTCCACACTTGGCTATTTTTTTCAATCAAAAATGACCATTCTAACTTTCTGTATAAGAATTTTCGTATTACGATCTCTAATTGAGCGGTACTGCAACCAATCTCTTATTCTTCAAGTATTTATTTTACGGTGTTCCAAGATGGTCCCTTTTCTCCTGACTGATTTCGTCTTTCGTCGTTCAAATTGAGCATTCCGATTTGAAAAAAATATAAATATTTACGTCTCCAAGAAAATATGTGAGCTAGCAGCAATTCGGCTTGTTTGCACACAAAATAGTTCCCATGGAAACCTGTTTGAAACTGGACAAAATTTTAAGATATTGAATTACAGTTAGAAATAGCGCGAAGTTAGCATGTTGAATGCTTTAGGAATGATTTATATATTGAATCAGTGTGTGGAGCGAGTTTTGAATGAAAGTGAAGTGATGTAATTTACAGTGTCGATAATTCCGCCCAAATTAGATGGAATTTTGGACATTTTACTACCTCATTTTAGAAAAAAGAATCATCTTAGTTTTCTAAGAAAACGATTTGTGTCTATTCGCGGACGCTTCCAAACAACACCTAAGAAACAAAAATTATTTGTTCTCTTTGAATGAAGCCGTTAAGAACTGTGAACTGGTTTTGGACAATTTCGAATGGGTTGAGTGAGTGTCTGGAGTGAATGATTGGAGCGTTGAGTGAGCGATTGAGAATGGTTTCGAATGGGCTGAGTGTCAATTTCATGATAGTGCTAACTGTATCAGAGGAAAATCTTTTAAATCAAAGATATGAAACTAGAGATGTAATCACGCTTATATTACAACTCAGTTCGTGTATTCATACATTGTGGCTAGATAGTATTTTTTTTAAGTTTCATACCTCCAAGAATTTAAGAAAAAGGAGAAAAAACCCATTCGTCGCACCTTTCAATAGTATATGATATTGTAAAGAGATAATTATTTCATTAGTTAAATAAAAAAATTAAGAAAAAGGAGAAAAAAAAACATTCGTCGCACCTTTCAATAGTATATGATATTGTAAAGAGATCATTATTTCATTATTTCAATAAAAAAATTCTCTATTCAACTGTTCAGACCAACCAATTGTTAACAATTACGCATGACTGAAACAATAGCTTTCAGTTTTAATTAACCCTTATGTGTTCACTATGGACATTTATTATTTCATTTCACATGAAGAGTTTTTAACTCTAAGTCCATCATTTCGATAGCAGTCGACTAAAACATCGTGACCACAGCTAATTAATAAGGTTTCGGTCGTCTTCTGTCGATTTAATGTCTTTTTCTTTTGCATTAACATAACAAATGGCACAATGGCAAATGATTCGGTAAATTCTGCACTGTTTAGAGGATAGAAGAGTTCACAGACAAAACAAAAGAGTAACATTACCAGTCAGTATAATTCATGGTTATTGCCATGGCAGGGCGGAGCCTAACTCACTGGTCGTTGGACTTAAGGTTAAAGGAAAATCAGCTTTTATTTACAATCACTTACTTCTATAGATAGTCGAAATTAATAACTTGAGACCATAAATCGTAGGTTAGTTACCAAACCTTCGTAACTTCAGCTTGGACAAGCTGAAGTTACAAGGCTTTGGTAACCAAACGATGAAATGTGTTCACTTACTCTAAGCACGTAAATTCTTTTGCTTTTTAGCATACAGTTAATTGCACGTCTAAAGTGATTTGCCGACTTACTTTTAAATGATCCAAAAATATTGAAATAAAACTCGCATAATTACGTCACGTTTAAGCCACGCCCTGCCAATTGAATAACTACGCAGAATAACGGTCCGATTAAAGAAGAGTCATGTTTCGAATTTTTCAGTAAATCGTGATATTTGGACATATTTGATAAGTTGAATTGAACGGAATCAAAATGGCAGAAAATTCGGATAAAGTGCTTAAAATGTCGCTTATATGTTCAATCTGTTTACAACGATTGAACAAACCTAGATCACTACCATGTTTCCACACGTTTTGTGAATCGTGTTTAAATAATTACTTTCTAAACGCACCAGAAAAAGAAAACGCGACAAAAGTGGGAATTCCGTGTCCGGTTTGTAAAGAGATTGTCCATGCCCCGAAACCCGGCCTACAACTCGCTAACTGGGCGGAGAACTTCCCGATGAACCATCTGGTCGGAACTCTCATTGATATAGTTCCAGTTAGCTCTAGACTGGAATTTTGTGAACCATGTAAAGACAGTCACGAGTCTAAAGTCGCGAGATCCTGGTGTCAACAGTGTGCCGAGGCTCTCTGTGAGGAATGCGCAAAATGTCACAAGTCTATGAAGGCCACGAAGAATCACGAGATTGCTCCACTTGAAGGTGTCCGGAGTAATCCGAAACAGTCCGTAACAGAGGAGGTACCTTGCAGCGAACATCCGAATAAAGAAGTAGACATGTATTGTCAGGATCATAACTTACCGTGTTGTGCTGTTTGCATAGCCTCGGACCACAGGCGATGCGAGCACATCTTCCAGATAAATGATGTTATGCAGAAACTGGGTAAACCGGACCAGAAAGGTACAATTAAAGAAATAGATAAGGTCAGTCAGAAAGCAGATACTATTAAAAAGGAGCGACAGGAAGTAATGCGAAGTACACAAGCTCAAAAGATGAAACTACTGAAGGACGTTGCTGAAGCTAAAGACAAACTTTTAAAACACATAGAGAAACTAGAATCTCAGATTACATCAAAGTTCAACGCAGTCAGTCAAACTGATTTCGCCATTCTAGAGGAACAAATCGCGTACTGTAATAGCGTACAGAGCGCGATGCAACACTCGAAAACATCAATTAAATCAGCAGAGGGACAGAAACTTCCGAAGAAACAATTTATCGTAACACAACAAGGAAAGAAGAAAGCTGAAGAATGTTCAAATGGACTGCAGAAGATCCATGAAAACGCTGCAAAGATTCAGTATTTGTTTGAAGAAGACAAACAAGTACAGGAGACACTTGGCGCACTTGAAGCGCTCGGTAAGCTAGATGTGAAACATTCCTATCCGAACCGTAAACCGGCTACCCCACCCCCTCCACCCACACCTCAACCAGTGGATGATGATGAGAAGAAGGCTGCGAAGAAGTTAAAGACATTTAATGTTAAAACAAAGGGAGATAAGCGAGAGTGTAAGGTCACGGCTATAGAGATGTGGAACAACAAAAACATCATGATAGCTGATAATTCGAATGGACGGTTAAAACTCTTTGGCGAATTCGGTGATCTTATTTCACATTTCTACTGCTCTCAGCCGCCATGGGACTTCACTTTCTACGAGAAGAACAAATGTGCTGTTTCATATCCAAATGATCGCAAGATTCATCTTTTCAAGGTCAGCGACAGTATAACAGAGACGGGTCAGATTCAAGCTGCAAGAGGGTGCCACGGTCTCTGCTCGACAACAGATGCCCTTGTTGGAACCTTCCAGAGCGGTTGTATCAGGGTTATTGGGTTTAACGGCACCGTCAAAATGATGGTCGATACCGACTATATCGGTAAACGAGTCTTCAGTAACCCCGAATTTGTTGCCTTCAACAGATTCAGCCAAAAGATCTTCATATCCGACTACAACAACCACACGGTCACGGCACTCAAATACGACAACGGGAAAGTGGACAAGACTCCTATCTTCGTGTACCCTGTCTCGGGACCAAGAGGGGTCAGCGTGGACCCCATGGGTAACCTATATGTGTGTGGATTTTGGTCCAGTGACATTCATAAGGTCAAGGAGTCCGGTGATATGAGACAAGTGTTGATGGACACCCTGGCCAGACCTCTCTGTATCGCCTTTAACAATGATGGTGACAAATTCGCTCTCTCGGAACAAGGAAACCCAAACGTCGTGAAAGTTTTCAGGGTTATACCAGCCTCCGAGGTCGAGGAGTATTGAACTTTTAAACTATTATTTCACCAAATGTCGTGAAAGTTTTCAAGGTTATACCAGCCTCCGAGGTCGAAGAGTATTGAACTTTTAAACTATCATTTCACCAAATGTCGTGAAAGTTTTCAAGGTTATACCAGCCTCCGAGGTCGAAGAGTATTGCACTTTTAAACTATTATTTCACCAAATGTCGTGAAAGTTTTTAAGGTTATACCAGCCTCCGAGGTCGAAGAGTATTGAACTTTTAAATATTATTTCACCAAATGTCGTGAAAGTTTTCAGGGTCATATCAGCCTCCGAGGTCGAGGAGTATTGAACTTTTAAACTATTATTTCACCAAATGTCGTGAAAGTTTTCAGGGTCATACCAGCCTCCGAGGTCGAGGAGTATTGAACTTTTCAACTATTATTTCACCAAATGTCGTGAAAGTTTTCCGGGTTATACCAGCCTCCGAGTATTAAACTTGACTCTTGTTTTACTAAATTTAACTTTTGCAGGGCTCGTGTTAGTGTTTGTAATCAGGGAGTCATTGACCCCTTAACCATTATATTCCGGGGTCAAAACGGATTTTAAATGGGTCAAAGGACAAGAGCTAATAATATGATTGAAGGAATTTTATAGGTTTAAAAGCCGTATGACCTTTTCTTTTCAAAAAAATATGTAAGAAAGCAATCGTTTTGTAAAATTTTAGATAGTATATCGGATGCATCTTGAAATGTTTTAGCCCTTAGAAATTTCTCTCAAGGGGGTCACAATGACCCCATTTGAAGAAAGTTCTAAGGGTCAAAATAAGGTATTATCATATTTTGGGGGGTCAAATACGAGCCCTGCTTTTGTTTCTAAACAATTAAAAATCTAAACAATTGGGACAATGCAACAAGCCTGGCTCAAGAATTTCCGACAATGACTTACTTAGTAGAAAGCAGACAGTTTATGCTAAGATAAGACTGCGTGTTTGAACAGTCTGCTCTTGGTGTATGTTGTCTGCCAAAGCTTCGTGTGTAGTAGAAATTTGATGCGAACAGCAAGAGAAAGATCAATGCACTAGCGGAACCCAGGGGCCTGTTTTACTAAACATCTTTCGATTGTTTTTTTTGCGTTAGTCAAAATTTCAAGTTGCTTCTACAGTAGTAACTAAATATGAAACTCTGCCATGCAATATCTCACTGGAATCGTCTTTTAAAGACGATTCCAATGAGATATTGCAGGGAGGAATCTAACAATGAATGAAAACGCCAGGTGCGATTTGTGATTTTGACTTACGATTAATTTTTGCGTAGGAACTTTAATAAAACGGGCCCCTATGTTACTAGTAATTATCGAGCTGAACGCTCGAAATCGTCTTACTGCAAATTTTTTCGTGTTTGTTATAGAACACTCTGCAATATTACAAATGGTTTTAAGGCCAAGAGATTTTTCCTCAAGGTTTACGAACAAAATTTAGTAATCCCAATGTTCATATATATCAACGTATTTAAACAGTGGTCACCTTAAAAAGCTTACGTACAAACAATTGTGTTATGAACAAGATTTTCTATTCTAGACAGTTTAGCACTACTAACCGAATGTCAGAAGAGCTAAAGAGATGACGTGTTTCCCTTCCGTCCGTCCGTTACCTTTGCCTTGGTATCACGATAGAGTCAACAATTTCCATCCGATATACTTCAAACTTTCATAGAATATTTGTACCAACATGATGATCAATTCTTTTGAAAATGGTTTAGATCCATCAAGTATGATTGGAAAAGATGCACTGATAAACTATCTTCGTTATCGAGAAAGAGTC
Source organism: Fragum whitleyi (assembly GCA_948146395.1). Taxonomy (NCBI): domain Eukaryota; kingdom Metazoa; phylum Mollusca; class Bivalvia; order Cardiida; family Cardiidae; genus Fragum; species Fragum whitleyi. The sequence goes on along the minus strand of OX411549.1, from coordinate 28,151,277 downwards.
CACAATTTTCTTACCCTGGACCTGTCACGGCCTTTCGAGAAATAGCCTTTTTAAATGAATTCATATAACATGTGATTATATCTTATCATGCCATAGGCTTTTCAAGGGAATCAGTAAAGCTTCCAATGGCTTCATTGGCCACTTGTTTTAATTAGGAGAGTTGAGTGATTTTCCATCTATATGTAGTTTGAAAAAAAACGCAGCTTCGGCAATTATTTTTTCGCCTTTATTTTGGACCAGTCTCAAATTTAAAAGAAATTGTCTCCTTTAGTAATCAGATTTTACGAAAGTTCTAATCTATCCACAGTTTTTGTGATTTCTATAACATTTAATTGTTACATGCGCTGACTTTCATCATTGAATAATTTAATTTTAGTTGTGTCCATTGATGTTTGTGCGTTCTGATTGGCTGAAAAGTCGTTTTTCCCCAATTAAATACAATGTTTGAGTAGGCAGCTGTTTTGTAAGCTTCCGCAAAAAGTAGTCCCATAAGAAATCAGTTTCTTTTTGACATATTTTTACATTTTTGTTACATTATATGAAATCATAAGATATGAAGAGACGGTTTGTTGATTTAAGGGGTGAATAAAATTAATACCCAATCGCACTCGTGTATGAATCCGCTTTGCGTATTCATACAGTGTGATTAGGTATTTAATTTCATACCTCAATGAAAGCAACAAATCCTCTCTGCATATCTTAAATTATTTCTTTCATTTCTACTGATCGTTGATCGATGCCGAAAGTGCAACCTACAGAGTAATAACACAAACATTATTCTGAATATGAAACAAGAAGAATAATAATGGAGTAGAGTGGCCGCTTTAAAACAGCCTTCAATTCTTTTCTGAATTTGGTTTTCATAGGGTCTTGGTGATTCACATTAGATAGTTATGAGTGTCCTGGCTACTTATTTGTGGGTTCATGCTCGCAAAACAGGCGTCTCTTAAACCCTGTCGGAATCTGTGTGTTCGAATCCCCTTTTATAAAACCAGGATACGCCAATGTAGCTACGACACTATTTAGCAATGTCACGCAAGACAAATTATCAGGACTCTAAAAGTCCCTTCGAGTATGATAAGCTGTAGCGTCAGGCGGATCATTAATCACATTGTTATTAATCAATGGCAAACAAAGGAAGCGTACTGAAATATGCTTTATATTTGAAAGTAAACCAAAACCTATAGAAGTAGTACAGAAATATATCCCGTCACACGAAAATGGACCATCAGGGAATTCAATTATGTACATGTGTAGATATTTGAGGAAAGTATTAGATATAGCATAGGTCAATCAGAGGTGACATTTCTAAAGTTCATGAACAGAAATGAAAAATGATCATTCTAGATGACCAGAAGACACCTTAAAGTCGATTAAATAAAATGTGTCCTTTAAGAAAGAACATATGTTGGAAAATGAAGAAACCGTTTATCTCAATCAGAACTTCATTCCCACATGTTTTTCGAAGTTTTGGTTGATCATAATTTATTCCGAGGCATTGAAAAGGAGATTATGTTGAAACAGAAAGATTAAGAGAAAGGCATTTAATGATACAGTCATTATACGGATACTTTCTGAAATCCAGGAGGTGCGGGGGGGGGGCTATGGCGCAGAAACTACGTGCATTTCTATAGGCTGTCCAATTCCAGACTCCGAATGAATTCATGTTAATACAAAACAAAAAGTTTCGACCTTAGTCAGCCTGCACAAACAGCGAAATCTGACTTTGGCCGATACTTTTCGCACTTCCTAAATGTTCCCCTATAGTCTGACGGGTAATGTTAAAATGGCCCGCTATATATCTATCGCAATGCAAAGACTATTATGGCGAAAGAATAAGCTAATAAACGAAGTGTTTTTATATCTATGGAACAAAATTGATCTTTGACCAATTACGAGGGAGGATCTTAATCCCCCTATATCAATCAGGATTTGTTGTGTATTGTTCTGTAATAAGAACGTATCTTACAGCTAATAACATCAACTCATTTCGAACAAAGTTATCGCATCTCTCTCTCTCTCTCTCTCTCTCTCTCTCTCTCTCTCTCTCTCTCTCTCTCTCTCTCTCTCTCTCTCTCTCTCTCTCTCTCTCTCTCTCTCTCTCTCTCTCTCCAGGACACTCTCTCTCCTCTCCCCCCCTTCTCTCTCTCTCTCTCTCTCTCTCTCTTGTTGTTGTCGGCTTTGGTGATGGCGTTGGCTTGACAAACTTTAACCTTGGTCATACTTCTATTGAAATAAAACTTTAACATGGCCGTAACTTTTAAATGGTAATAGAAAGAAAGCTCAGTGAAGTTCAAAACCCTTTTAAATAATTCAAAACGATCAGTTTTTCAATTCAAATCGAATGAATCATTCGACTACTTTTTTGGGTGTTTTAAGGGTTAGATTGCACCGTGAAGACACAAAAGCAGATAAGTATGTAGTTTTTATTTTAGGGGGGGGGGGGGGTTAAAAAAAAAAAACGATACTGTATTACTCCCTTAAATTAAACGAAATAAAGAAAAAAAAATCGCTACACGTATTCATTCAATTTCATCCTTAAATAATTCCAAAATCGTTCAACTCGTCAATTTTAAGGTCTTTCTAGCTATATATTCACACAACACACCTTTGTAAACAATAAGCATATATGTTATTTTAACATTATGAAGATTTATTCATTTGAATGAGGTTAACACCAACGTAGTTAATTAATGAACCAAAACGCGGCGTCTGGAGCACCTAACCATGATTAAACGACCAAGTACTAACAAAACATCCTTTCTTAGTCCTCAGTTACCATCACACTTAGGTTGGCGATTTTCCAGCTTTTGGTTAGAGACAAATGTAGAAAAGGATATGGGCGGCCACCGAGGATACAACCCATAATACACCATGGTTAAAGATTGAAGGTCAAATGCTCTACCAACTGCACCATGGCGGCGGTCATTGATAATACAGTTTGCTACATCGTGAAATTGACATTCTCCTCCATCAAAACCGTTCTCAATCGCTCACTCAGCGCTCCATTCACTCATTCCGAACATTCACTCAAACCATTCTTGAAAAAAACGCTCAAAGCCATTGAAAAATATAGAATCAACAACGTCATTCAAAATAAATTTGATAGAGAAAAATCGCGATTTCACTGACATCATTCATAGCGTCTCATAGCTTCTTGAAGCAATAGGAAGCTATGTATAGAACTTGTATGCTTCCTTCCAAAATCATTCCAAAATCTTCACCTTGTCAATTTCACGATGTTATTAACTGTAAGAAGAGAAGAAGAGATTGTTTAGCTGACGAACGGTCTATGGCTTCTGTGTGGAAAGAAAGTTTGATGACGATAATACAGGGGTGACGCCTTCGTGGACAGAGATTAGAAGTTGACCTACGATCCAGGGGCCTGTTTTACTAAACATCTTACTATCATTTTTTTGCGTAAGTCAAAAATTAAAGTTTCTTCTACAGTGGTAACTAACTACGGAATTATGCCATGCATCATCTCATTGGAATCGTCTTCTAACAATAATTGAAATCAACAAGTACGATTTGTGATTTTGACTAACGATTATTTTTTTCGTAAGATGTTTGGTAAAACATGCCCCTGGACTACTGAATTGAGATTTCGACGCTGTTTCTTTGCAAGAGAGCCCTGCAAGAGAGCCCATTGGTCGAGATCTGAAGTTAACGACCCATAGATGTTGAAGATGCTGATGGTACAGAAAGGACGTCGAAATCAAAAATTGACGGACGATCGACGACTCGTGGTTGGTGTTGCAGATGCTAATGGTACAGAAAGGACGTCGAAATCAGAAATTGACGGACGATCGACGACTGCTTGCAGGAGAGTTGGATGCCGAAGCTATAGGAGAAAGATACTGGTATGCGTCTTCAACCTGTAAAGATCGATAAATTATTAATTGTTTTCGACCAGGCTTTCATGCAGCGTTATGGTAAGTAGATTAAAATAAACACATCTTCAGTTTGGATCAATTGTTTAATTATTGATTGAATGGACTTTAATGCCGCTTTCAACAATATTTCAGTTATGTCGCGCGGCTGGAGCACATAACAATGGATTCCTGGTATTTCTCTCACCAGTACCACATTCTTTCCTAGCCTCCAGCTGCTATCTCGCATAGGTCTACGATTATCAACCCATTGGTGAGAGGCAAATAGTCGGAAAAAACGAGTGCCGCCGTCGGGGATTGAACTGAATCAATTGTATATAATATAGCAATTTAACATGTGTTATTACTACAATGTACACGTATAAAATTTAGTATGACGAATTTATCATATCCAAAGATGCAAACAGTGATTATATCGTATCTTATTACTGGCAAAACTGGAAGGTAGAAATGTACAAGTTTAAGTGAGTGATCAAAGGTCAATTTTCTCTATATTTGTATAGAGAAAATTGACCTTTAATCACTCACTGAAAGTTGTACATCTATATATCCTGGTCCAAGGCTATGGAAACTTATTGCGTGCTCAAATGATTTTTTTCTCAAATTTAGAATTTAAATAAACTTAAATAAGATATGTCAGTAATAAGTTTTCTTTAACTAATTATAACCTAGCATCTCAATTTTAAAAAAAAGCACGCAAAACAATGGTGATCTACCTTGAGTCTCGATGTGAGTTGTTGAACATGAGCTTTCCTAAATGTCCTTGAATACCGCCTTGTTGTCGGCTCTTCCGCTGTCTGACGCGCCTGGTCACGTGATATCTTTTTCATCTTCTTGTCTCCGACTAGAAACTCTCTGGAATTGGATATAAAGTATTTGAGCCTGTGCTTGCCATTTCAATCAATTTCACATGTAAGTGGCATGATATTGTACCTTGTATGTTAACATAAGGTACCGCTGGAACTTGTACGTTAATATATCATTTCAGATATCAATTTAATTTCAAATCACTCGGTAACTTGTGAACATAATATTGTAATTTGCAAGCTTCCATGACATGACATCGTAACCTGCAAGCTAGAACTTGACATATCATAAACTTGTAAGTAATGTATAATTTTAGATATTAATATAATCTCATATCACTAATATTGTAACTTGCAAGCTTCCATGACATGACATCGTAACTTGCAAGCTAGAACTTGGCATATCATAGTGGCTTAAAAGCAAGAGAGACAAATGATCGTAAATTTCAACATAACATAACTTTATATTGGAACCGTTAAGCTTACATGACATTAAAGTGAAGCTTTTAAGCTGAATGACGTACGCTAAATCTTTCAAGTCCCATCTATGTCCATATATCTTTTTTGACAAACTGGGATAGTGGGAAAACCGGCCCTGCGTTCAGGATCACCAAACGGTGCAAACAGTTTTCCAATTATACCCCGCTGTGCACGCAAGCGCACGTGCAAAGCGGGGTATTATTGAAAAACCGTTTCCGCCGTTCGGTGATCCTGAATGCAGGGCAGATTTGTTTCTTGAAAGCTATCATAACATAACATTGTAACTTATGAGCTAACAAATGCTAAAAGGACATACGCTAAATCAATCTTTCCGTCCCCATCTGTGTCCATGAATTCCATGATTCTATCTATAACAAACTGGGATACAGGAATACCGGATTTCTGAAACAAATAAACAAAAAGAGTCTGTTCTAAACATTAAGGTAGTATTTGGATTTTAGAGTAATATTGGAATGGTACTTGCACAAACTCTACGTTTTTGGTACTTACTGGAATCGTATCGTCGAATTCATTATCATATCAAATCTAGGCTTAAAGCGATATTCTTTTTTAAACCTTATTGGAGTGAGGAAATTCATCAAGGCGGTCCTAGCTAAACTATTGTAAGTGCCTAAAATGAATAGGCACTGGTCCTTCGCAGAGGTTCCATCGAAGTGCCTGTTACAAGACGGTTTATCTTAAACTTCAAGAATTCAGGGAGACTTTGATGTCGTGATAAGACCCAATCCGTTCTGCTGTCGATGTCAAATATGTTTGATTCCACTTGACATTTCGTCGTGGTCAGCTTCTCATGAAATTGTATTAGGGCAAGGGTTTCACACAAGCCGTCGATTGTTTCAGAACGTTATCCTTAAACGCCATATACTCGTAACTGATGAACTGTGTGACGTCTAATGAGAAAAGTGCCACACGAGAAATCACGTAGCATAACAAAATATTCGGCTCAGGTGATTTTAAAGTCATACTTAGAAAACGATTTAAATAATAGGGTGTATCAGTCATTTTAGATCGGGAAAAAAATAGCACAGTAATAAAAGTAACTACATCACACATTTTTCGTCGAAATGACTTGAAAACTGCTAGTATCGAAACAATAAGGATTTTTTGACATCTTTCTGTCATTAAAGATCAAGTTTGTGTTCTGAGTCCCAATCAATCAGTTTAATGTGATCTTTCTTGTATGTTTGTGAAGTTGATAGACCGGCAGCTTAGCAGAATATCATAGTGAAGTTGACAGACGTATATAGAAGAAGGATAGAATGGTGAAGTTTGCAGGCCGACAGAGTAGCAGACTAAAAATCAGATGACTGTTTTCCCCTATTTTAAGTGATGTTTGTTCGTTCATAAGAGTTTCATTTCTGCCCAAAACTTCATTTGACGAAAGTCACTCAGTTAGGGCGCCGACCCTTTTTTAACGACTAATTGACTGACAGAGTTTACACGAAAACAACGTTAAAATGATGTTTTTCGACATTTAATGAAGAAATATTCTGAACGATTTTTGAAACTGTGAGGTCTTTGCAGAAGTGAATGAGTATTTTGTGGGACTGTTTAACCTATCATCTGAGTATGCTGGGTCTGAGTTTCAATAAAGAAACAGACCATAAAAAGATGATGCATTTTCCCTGATTTGGATATTTGTTCGTAAACATTCTTTATAATTAATATTTCTTTCAAGATCGTCACTTTAAGTTTAGAAAATTGATTCGCTTTGCTTAAAGGTTGGGATATGCAGGATTACACTCTGTTGGGTTTGCTGGAGTCCCATAACACACCATACCTTACACACATGGTATAACGTGCCATGCCGACACCAGAAGGTTCGTGGACACCTGATCGATTTTTTCGATACGAAACTAACGATGGAACAACTTTTTGACTGATTTATAAACCGAAATAATCATTTTCATTTCAATTTTTAGTATTACTGTCGAGATAAATGGTTCTTCTTTTAGAAAATAAAAGTAGAGGGTAAAAACTAAGCCAAATGAGCGAGTTTTAGCCCTAGGAGCGAGTGACTTTGCTTCTTTTTTAGGTTTGTCATTAATTTTTTGTCAAACAACCTGACTATTCTTAATTGCTTGTGATTGTCTAAGAGCATTTATGTGTTCTCTACACGCATACCAAATTTCTCGGCGAAAGATCCACATAAAGCGAAGATATTCGAACTTTTATTGGCCTGGGTAGCGGAAAATATGATAACAAGACACCCCGTATCACAAATTCTGGTGTCGATTTCCAATCGAAAAAAATCAGGGAGTGTCTAGTTATCAACGATCAGGTGTCCATGAACCTTCTGGTGTCGGCGTGGCACGTTATACCCTGTGTTACATAGATCTTCACGTTTACAAATTAGAATGACATATATGCCATATGTGTTTATAAAATAAGTCAAAATAAAATGCTTGGGCTCAGGTTTTATATTGACGGTTGTAGAAGTACCTGGGTATCCCTTTTGAGTATATTTTGTTAAAAATAAGACCCAATTTTATCCAACCGTTATGCAGATGCTTGTTCTGTACAAAATGACAATTTTCCACAATGATTTTGCAATACTGCTATAACAAGGACAGTTTTATGCTGCGTGACAGCTTGTGCTAATAAATAGCTTCGTTTTGAAAGTTAATATACTTGGACATACCTTTTTTTTAGGCAAATGAAGTGCCCATAAATTTAGCTCTCAAACATTTTACATGCACATTAACTATTGTACTTTACCGTTCTAATATTACTCTGCTATTCAGCTGGTCTACCAACTTGACGAAAATCTCTCAGATAACCTTAAATTAAGCAGAGAGCTTTTCTAGTTCGACCCCATCATCGTGGCTCTAGGTAATCTTACAGAAGAAATTCTGAGATCGTTTATGTTCTTATAGCAAGTATTTTGCATCTATTAAATGTGTCTTATTACCTTGAATAGAGCTGAAAGTTCTTCGGGTTCCAGGCCATCATCATGGTCCTTATTAATCTTATGGAAGAAGTCCTGAGCTCTGTTACGTTCTTTCAGCAAGTACAGCATCCGGAGGGGCTCCATATTGTAGTTATTTCGCATCTGGACCTGGATCAGCGATAAATGAAGTTTAAAAGAACCACTAGCAAAATATTATATGTTTAGTGGACTAGCAAGCATTCGGAGTCTTCTTGTGTATGATGTTAAACACTTTTACTGTTGACGTAGGTTTATCCCTCGATGCGCTGCTAGCTTAAAGGCATACGCGCGTAAATGATTTCCGACGTCGATGTTTAGAATCCATACGGTTGCCTGAAATAAGCGCATTGCTCTTAAAAAGCACGGTGACATATTATTTTTGGTACGAACTAGATTGGATTCGAATGCACTATAAGTGTTCTAAATTTAAAAGAAAACTGTCGAGCAGTTCTCATTTTTTTCAAGGTTAAGTACAAAAATTTACGCGAAATTCTGGAAAAGATACTTATTTTTTACTACGCCCACCTGCGTTATATCTCATCGGTTCATGGACGAAAATTTTAGCAAAGCCTACAAAAATGTAACAAATTAACCCATAATTTCATCCTTAAAATGTTTTAGAAACTTTTATTTCAAAAGAGTATTTAATGTGAGAGAAAACGGGGATTAAGCGAACTATACATCGATCTACAAAATCACTCGAAAATCAGTGAAAAATATAGAAATGTATAGAAATGCGTTTTTTCAAGGGCCAATTTCTCAAAAAAGGATACGGTGACCGCAAATCTTTTTTGCATATTTTTGCTTCGGCTATTTCAATTAATAAATATTTAAAATAACAAATCAAAACTGCGTAGTAAGTGACAATATGACGCAGAGACAATATAAAAGTTAGTATATTGCATTTTGCAAAAGCTATGCAGAAATTAATTCAAAGACTCAATTGACTGTTAAAATTGAACCTCCTAACATAATTTTATAGCAAAAGAGAAATAGCAGCAATTAAGAAAAAATGAAAAAAAAAAAATAAGATAAGTACCTCATGTAACAGTTCTTCACGAGGTTTACACGAGACTGGTAATGATGTTTCGTATTCTACATGAAAATGTCTTTCTCGCTGTATGGATTCCAAAATACCTCTAAAATCTCTGTCTACAACAACGCCCTGAAATTCGTTAAAAAAAGTTGGTAATATCATGTATAGAGTAACAGATAGAAGATTAAAATAGATTTTTGATGTTGAAAATAGGTAACGAGGCGATTTCAATAAATTTCCTTGACACAGGGTTTATGCCTGTGGGATAAGGGGGCTACACAACAAGACAATAAGGAAAACAATATATATGTAAAGGAAATCCCACGACCCTTATGAGCAGTTTTCAACTCTGGATTATTATAGTCCGTGTGACTTCTATATGGACCAACATTTAGCCAAAATTCTCAAATTTGAATTGGTGAAAACATATTTTTGCAAGTCATATCAATATTTCTATCTTATACCATAAAGAATTATGCTTTTCAGAATTTTTGAAAGTAAAATAATGATTTTGTCCGTCAGTCTACATGTTAACCTTCCGGCCTTTCATACATATTTGTTTCTATAATAAATAGAACAGTGAGTCATCTCTCCAACAAATAGGTCGGATTTGCATAGGGGTCGAGTCAAAAATGATCAGTTTATAAATGAGACGGTTTTTTATATATATATATATATATAAAATAGCGTATATTTATAAAAAAAAAAATGTGTCTCTGTAATTTACTTGTGAAGGATATTAAAATGACTAAATCCTCATTTGTACAAAAACCGTTTATTAGATATTGATAATGATCTTTATGTGTTTTGAGATGGACCCCATACTTCCTTATTCAGACCAATCAAAATGGATGTTTTAACGAAATCGTTGCAATTTTCACGAGGAAAACCAAGCAAACACACTTGTAATAACGGTAAAAATCACACGAGATTTAAATTTTTATCTGACGTGACCGTTGATAGGCTAATTAGCATGTCCAAATAAGGAACTATAATCATTTAAAACCATATGTTTTCACTATAATGTTTACATTTTCTTACTACTAAACAGCCTTCTCCACCCTCGTGTTTAAGAGCGGAAAACACGAAAATATTTTCATTTACTAGATAGACAAAATAATTATTTTTAAACCATTTTATTCCTAAAAATTAATTTTTGGAATGGCATTAAGCTAAAAATAAGATATTTCCAAGTACAAAACATTTAAATTGCCAAAGTGTTTTTGTGTCATTGATGAAAACGTTGGTGCTTATGGAAGTCAAACGGACTATATCTCCTCATATCGAGACTCCTGTATAATCCACGATTTTCCCCTGTCAGGGCGGAGCCTAAGTAACGGGTCGATGCACTAAAGTTTAAGGTAAATCAGCCTTTATTCATTATTATTTACTTCTAAAGATAGTCGACATAATTAACTTGAGACCGTAAAGCGTAGATTGGAAATCAAACCCTCGTAACTTCAGCTTGTCCAAGCTGAAGTTACGAGGCTTTGGTAACCCAACGATAAAATGTGTTCACTTTTTCTAAGCACGTAAATGCTTTTGGTTTAAGGAAACGGTTATATGCACGCGTTCAGGATTATTGCTGACTAACTTTTAAATGAAGCCAAAATATTTAACAGTTAACTCGCCAAATGACGTCACGGCGTAGCCCCGCCCTGCCAGTTTATAAATAACGCAGAATACATATCAAATCGTTATTTCATGAAATCCCAGGCTATGCCTTGAAAAAGCCTTTTAGATTTCAGAATCGCGGAAAGGGTCAATTTTGATCGGTTCATTTAAAAATTAATTAGCTGGCAGTATAAAGCCTCTTACATATGTGATTATTATGAATGACACTTTCAAAAAAAATATATTACTTTGAATATACGGATTGTCTTTATTTAAATAGCTATCAAGTATGTGATACGAACCTGAAGACTAAGTTCTTGTAGGGCCATAGTTTTGTGAGACTGTTGTATACCCTCTAGAAACACGCTCGTAAAGGATGGCGTTAAGGGGTTACGGTCCATCTGCAAAAATATTTCACGTGGTCGTTTGCAAAACGTCTGTTGCTATATTTTGCAAATTTCCTAAATAACATGTATGTGAGGAGATAAGAAGTCATAGAATCCAAGAGCATGTCTGTAGGGTAGTCTGGATAGCCCTGTGTGAGTGAACACACATACCAATTTTCATATATTGATTGATTGAATGGGGTTTTACGCCGCTTTCAACATTTTTTTCAGTTATATCGCGGCGGCCGGAGCACCTAACAATGGATTCTTGGTATTTCTCACACCAGAACAACCATCACATTCTTTCCTGACCTCCAGCTGCTATCTCTCATAGATCTACGATTATCAACCCATTGGTGAGAGACAAATAGTCGGAAAGAATGAGTGCCGCCGTCGGGGATCGCCAATTTTCATGAAAACATCTTCAACAACAACATAGATATGACCAAGTTTGTCACTCCAAGGCCTACTTAAACAACAATGGCATCGTCGCAGAGGCGAGGTTTTCTGCGATGAAAAAGCTAAAAATAAATGTATAAAACCAGATATTTTGTATCACAAGTTAAAAAATTCTTGCAATAACTCCGACCGACGTCAAGATTTCTGGCATGACGAAGTATCGCTACTCTATTTAAATTCTTATAGAAGATGAATACGTATCTTTTCGTAACATCAAACGTACGTTGTAACAGTGATTCAATTTGTTTCATACATTCCTAAACAGTACAAAAGCATTAACATTATACGATATCAAACTACAAAGACGTGAAATGAATGACTAAACCTAAATGGAACGATATCTACTGCAGCATTATGAATGCTGAAATTTTATTGAATTTACAATGTCTTATTAGAGATGCCCTGCCTTCATATTACAAATTATCAAAGACAAAGTATATTTATATTTGGATAGATGTACAAATTCCGAAAAGCGTATATGAACTCTGAATACATAAAAAAACATGTTACGCTGATAGTAAAGCTATGGATAAAACGAAACAAATAACAACAATTACACGGCAAAGGAAGCAAATCTCTTCTCATAATATTCACAACATGTTCCTGTTTTCTGTAGAAGGAAGCTAGTGAATACCGAGATGAACTTTTCTACATAAAACTTGTACAAGACTGTTTTAAATGTCATTAGTAATTTTAAAAACAACCTTTACTTCGGTAGGATAAGGGTTCAATAATACAAAGTTATTTACTATGAGCACTTTAAGAACTTTGTTATGTAGCAGCCCTTTCGACAGTTCCATCAATGCTGGAGGATGTATTCTGTTACACGAGATATCTAAGCGTTCTAGGCACGTGTTTCGTCGTAAAGCATCTGATAGGGCAACGCAACCTTCGTAGGCAAAACCATTCCAACCCAAATTGATGTATTCTAGAGATTTATTCTTCTGAAATATGTACAAGAGAACAGACTGTACTGCCGAACAAAATAGGATATCAGTAAACCCAACTACCCATTTAACAAGGGAGGAATAAAAAGTAAAAAAGAAAAGAAAGGTAATTTAATGCAAACAATCTAGCTAACCGACTTGTTCATTTATTAAAGCCACAAGGATGAAAATATGAGATATGGACATCATTATCCGGAAAATATCAGGCGTGATACAATTTTTGAATATAGTTTTATGCATATACTTTACGCCGCGTTTAGGAAACCGGAAAGAAATAAACTTAGGTACCTTACGTACCAAATACTTCTAAATAGCAAAGGTGCGCATTAATAACACAGAAAGGGTTGAAATCTCCCATATAGGATAAAAAGATGAAGATTCAGACTGAGATTCAGATTGAAAATGACGCATATCAGACTATAATAATTCAAAATTAACAGTAAAACATCGCACTTATCTCTTATTTACCTCTATTCCTCTAGCTATAGCCACTGCTCCATGCTGACGAATGTGGTTCCAACTGAGATCGAGCTCTTCCAATTTACAGTAAATACTCCCTGAAATTTTGATAAGAAAAAAAAATATAATTTCGACTTCATGAAGTGTATCCTTATTTCTTCTAATGTTATGACGGTCATAATGTAAATAATCATTCTTACTTTTATGGATTCAGTTGACCTAAATGCAAGCAAACAAAAAAGTGGCGTGTTTTTTTTTCGCCGAAATATTGACAAAAGATATCATACTTACAAATAAAACGAAAAATATCGAATTCCTGAATTCAGAGCCTCCTACCACACAATCACTGGTAAAATATATGAAATGGAACTGTTGAAATTACTACCAATCGTACTCTTTTATCTTTTTAATTTCGTTTATCAACGCCAAGACATCAAACAGAACCATCCTGCTGCACTATCCATATATTCGGATAGTTACGAATTCGGACAGCTGTCAATCTCGATTTCACTCTGTCATTTAACGTTGTACAAGAACTTTTATCCATATTCTGATGATTATTCTTCCACAAAGAAAAGCTCTTTTTCCAGTTCGTCTTGTTCGTTTTCTTAATGGCTTAATATCATTCTTCTTCTTGCTGGCGATGTACATCCGTGCCCTGGACCCGTCGAACCCAATGACATCAAATTACACATTTAATAAACGTGGACTACACTTTCTTCACATCAACATCAGGAGTTTACTACCCAAACTGGATGAAATTCGATCTTTGGCTTGTAAATCCAATGCTGCAGTTATTGGAATCACAGAAACGTGGCTAGAACCAGATATTTTTGACTCTGAACTAAAAATCCCCAATTACAACATTATCAGACGTGATCGCAATCGACATGGAGGTGGGGTTTGTTTATATGTTAGAAGTGACTTATCCTTCAATACTAGACAAGATCTTCAACACAACGAACTAGAAGCTTTGTTGATTGATCTTTATTACCCAAATCAAAACCTTTATTATTATCAGTAATTTATAGACCACCAAAGCAAACAAACTTTTATGATATTTTAGAATCTCTTTGTTTAACTACATCACATTTTAGTTCATATGAAACTTATATTTTAGGAGATTTAAACACTGATGTTTCTTCACCATCCAATTGTAAACTTTACCAATCTTTAAAAAGTTTTATGGAATCATTTAATTTAAAACAACTTATATGTGATTTTACTAGGGTTACTGTTTCATCTAGAACTACACTTGATCTTATTTTTGTTTCAGATCCAAATAAAGTTCTGCAATCAGGAGTTGTAACTACATGTATAAGTGATCATTTCTTAGTATTTTGCACTAGGAAAGTATGTAAAAATTTTATAGGTAAACATAAAACCATTACTATGAGATCCTGTAAAAATTACTCAAAAGAATCATTTCAGTTATTGTTATTGTCTGCTGACTGGTGCCCTGTCATGTTAAGTGATAATGTCTGCGAAGCATGGTTGTCCTTTAAATCTATTTTTCTCGAAGCACTTGACAATATTGCACCGATAAAACAGATCAGAATCAAACATCGGTCCGAGCCATGGATAAATGCAGAAGTCCTTGATTGCATTAAATCTAGAGACAAGGCATGGTCAGCATACAGAAATAATAGAACTGATTCGAATTATGACAATTTCAAAAATTTAAGGAATAAAGCTCAATATTCTATATTCAAGGCAAAAAGAATTATTTTAATGATTCTTGTTATGAATATAAAAATGATTCGAAAACACTTTGGAAATGTCTGAAAGACCTAGGAATGCCATCTAAGAAAAATTGTTCATCCTCATGTGATAGTATTGCACTAGATTTAGATGGTAGTCTGTGTTTTGATAGTCAGAAAGTAGCAAATAGTTTTAACAGTTTTTTCACGACTGTAGCTGAGAAGCTTGTGTCTAAATTACCTTTTCCTTCTTTAAAATTTGGTAGGAAGTTTGTGAATAATTTTTATTCTGCAAAGGGTGTAACGAAAAACAATTATTCATTTTCTTTAGTCAATGAACATACTATTTTAAGGTATTTGAACAAATTACATGCAGACAAATCTACTGGATTAGATGGGATCCCTGCACGTTTTATTCTTGACTGCTCATCTATTATTGCTGGTCCTCTAGCCCATGTAATTAATCTATCTTTGATTCAAGGTATTGTCCCACCTGACCTAAAGTCAGCTAGAGTTGTTCCTTTGTTTAAAAAGAATGATAAGACTGATGTGGGAAATTATCGACCTGTATCAATTCTTAGTGTTGTTTCTAAAATATTTGAGCGAGTTGTTTTTGATCAAATAGAATCATATTTAAGTGATAAAAAATTATTATATGAGCTTCAGTCTGGCTTCAGGAAGGGGTTTTCAACAGACACCTGTCTTATTCATCTTTCAGATTTCATTAGACAGCAGATGGATAAAGGTCATTTTGTGGGAATGGTCTTACTAGACCTACAAAAGGCTTTTGATACAGTTGACCACTCAATTCTTATCATGAAACTAGAAGAAATTGAATTCGGTAATGATATTGTTAAATGGTTTATGTCTTATCTTACTGACAGGAAGCAGTGTGTTGATATTAACAAAACTCAGTCTTCATTCGAAAATATATCTTGTGGTGTACCACAAGGGTCTATCCTTGGTCCTCTCTTATTTTTAATATATGTGAATGATATGTCTGCAGTTGTAAAAAACAAACTTCTTCTTTATGCAGATGACTCAGCTATCTTAGTTTCAGATAAAGACAGGTCCTGTGTTGAAAGGGCGTTGTCTGATGACCTTAATAAAGTAAGATCCTGGCTCATCGATAACAAATTGTCTTTACACTTAGGAAAAACTGAATCCATTCTTTTTGGCTCAAAGCAAAAGTTGAAATCAAATAGTAAAATAAATGTCGTTTGTGATGGGAGTACTATCAATTCCACCTCTTTTGTGAAATACCTTGGTGCAATTCTTGACCAAAGTTTATCTGGTGAAAATATGGCAAGTTCTTTATTGCAGAAGGCAAATGCTAGGCTGAAGTTTCTTTATCGAAAGAACAAATTTCTCACACTTCATACTAGAAAATTATTAGTTTCTTCCTTAATTCAGTGTTATTTTGACTATACTTGTGTCTCTTGGTATTTCAGTTTAAACAAAAAATGGACTGACAAACTTCAGGTACTACAAAACAAACTGCATGTTTTCAAGATAAAAAACGGAACAGCTCCTAAATATTTGTCGGAACAGTTTATAGAAGCAGCCACGTCCCATTCATATGGCACTAGATTTAGCAGGAACGGTTGCTTTGCTGTTCCAAGGGCTGGGACCCATGGAAGGAAATCATTTTCTTACATGGGCTGCTGCCTTTGGAACCGCTTACCAACGACAATTAAAAATGCAAATTCTATTGCTATGTTTAAAAAAAGTGTCCACAAACATCTTCTTGAGTCCTTGTGATAACAATTTGTACAACATGTGATATATTGCAATTTTTAAGTAACGCTCAGTTAAACTGTGATAATTTTGTCATATTCAGCATTATGCCTCTCTATGTCAGCCACATCCAAGCAGGGGTCCGCAATGGAAATAAGAGATCAATATCTCTTTTTTGCGTTAACCCAGGTTTGGTGGTGGCAGACATGATTTATGTAACATACTGTGATATATTTTTTATCGATATGTATCATTACATTTTATCATGTATTGTCAACATCTTTTACCGAATAAAATCTATCTATCTATCTATCTATACTTACCTATCACTTGTCCAATAGCTTGACTGCCTTGCTCCCGAAATTCATTATGATGTGCGTGAAGGACCCTGAGTTGTTGACTAACCTGAAATGTATATGTGACCCGTTTGGTGAAAATGTTTTACAGTTAACAACATCGTGAAATTGACATTAATCTCAATCAAAATCACTCGCTCAGCGCGCCATTCTTTCATTCCAATCACTCACTCAAACCATTCAAAAACGATCCAAACTCACTGACAAACATATAACAACTACTTCGTTCAAAATAAAAAAAAGCTGGGAAAAATATCGGGATTTCACTTATTTAATTGAAATTGTTAGCGTCCCATGGGTTCTCGAAGAAATAGGGAGCTATCGATAGAACGTGTGTGCATATTTTATTAAAGGGAGGTAATACACATAGCTAATTTTGTTCAGGATGAACAAAATTATCGATGTTGGATTACCTTCCTTTAAATTCACCCAAAAGTCGCTCCACACGCTCATTCAATTTCACTCCAAAATAATTCACCTTGTCAATTCCATGATGTTGTTAACTGTATTTTAGTAGTGCATGTTTTTTAGGAATTTATTACGATTTGACATTCTACGAAATATATCCTTTGTCTGAAGTATTGGTACAAGAGCCCAATGCTGTCAGACTACCTTAAGATTACTCATCAAACTGCCACTAACTAAATACAGTTAAGAGTATCGTGAAATAGACAAGTTATTTAATCTGAGAATCATTTCTGAAATAAATTGAGAGAGAGGGAAGCGAGAGGTCTGCCTTATTGCCTTTATAATGGTAGCTACTGCATTATTTGTTATTTATTCCATGATATATCCAGTGCAGCTAGCTCTTTTATCATGCAATAATTGCAATCCAATAAAATAAAGAATTCTGATTGGTTTAAATCGCATCACGTGGGGGAAATCCATTGCACTTTATTTCTGTATAAAATGCAATAAAATGTTTGGCTGGGTATTCTAATAGTTAATTCGATCTAGATGATTGCAATTATAAGGGACGAGTATCTTTTTCACTGCGTTTATTGGGGTATAAAGTGCAATTGCTTTAGCACATGACTTAATCATAACGCCCTACGGGCGTTATTTGCCATGTGCTAAGGCAATTGCACTTTATACCCCAATAAACGCAGTGGAAAAGACACTCATCCCTATAATGAAGTCTGTATTGACCTGATATCGCCTGTCTGATAATATAACATGATATCAGGTAGTCTAATTTTAGAAACAATTTGCATACACTTTTACCAGAATTTATTTGATTTTTAAGGGTTTATTATATTGAAGCGCTGAAAAATGATTGCATGATAAATAGAATAATTTGCAAATGTCTTAAAATATCAATGTTATCTGATCTCGGCTGTGAGAAATTATCATGTCTCGGCAAATCCTCGTCATGATAAATTCTCCCAACCTCGCCCAGATAACATTGATATTTTAAGACATTAACATATTATTCTCTTTATTGTCTAATCAATATCGCAACTACTTAAAACCTATGAACTTCCTTGAAATATCAATCTCCACAACTCGTGAACAAGTAGCTTTCGTTACTCACGCAATGAAATATCAATGGATCTTACTCGAAAAATAAACTATTTTTCTTACTTGTTAATTTAAAATGAGACCTTAAGTGCAAATATTAGGACACGTTTTCTTTTTACGTGTAATCAGCATACGTCAAGTCGCTATTTTCTTATTTGTCTCCACTTGGATCGAATCACGCAGTTTGAAATTAATGACAACAGGGTAAAGCTTTCTTGTAATTTAACTGTTTTTTTTTCCAGTTGATCAAATGATAAACTCCTTGGTTTTTTTATGTATTTTTTCCCTCTCTCTTTTTTTTCGGGGGGGTGGTGGGGGGGGGGGGGGTGGGCTCGGGGATCCACCGAAAAGCATTAAAGAACATCTTTGACGTAGATGAATGGTTATAGGAATCTTTATCTACCTTTATTATTGTAGCCACTGCATTACCATCTCGATCTGTGAGTTTATTCCCGGATATATCCAGCACAGTCAGCACTTTATAGTCCATACAATATCGCATCGCCTTTATAATGCCTTCTCCACTTAATCTGTTGTCTGCTAGTCTCTAGAAGGAAATCATTCGAATGTTGATTGATACATAGTTGAAACTGACCTCAACAGTGCTAAAATGTGAGAGTCAATGAAACATTCAGATGGGCTTGTTTTATCCATTTAAAAAGACTTAGTGAAAACTACTAAATAAGATTTCTGTATCTTTAGGACATATGTATTTATTCGTAATACCTGGAGCCAATACGACCGCCGGTTGACAATAATTTATTTCATGTCGTAGTATAAAGATTCGCTCTTCACTCAATTTAGTAACATTCTGCTTCTTATCAACTAAAATGGCCAAAGCTTATAAGAACCGGTTTATCACGTTGAAAAAAAACTTGTTTTATATTTTCTCTCTAAATTAATCGAACAAAAATCTTTACAGATAAAGACGTTTACATGAAGACTTATAACTATAATGAAGATGAAAACAATTTATAATATGACCTACGTCGCGGGAGTGAAATAAACCCGTTGAATATTTTTGATATTACACGGGTGTTATTACACTAGTGGAATAACTATGCAAATAAGCTCAAAGCGAATAGCAACGCTATTATGTAACTGCGAATATAACGTCATAATCTATATATTATGACGTCAGTTTTAAACGGTGTTATAAGTTTGGCGGAAAATTGAAATGTTGAATTTTAAAAATTTTGACGATTTTTCGTAAAAAATCAGGTCATATTATAGATAGAATATAAAATTTGTGCTCATGAAATGCAGAATTTATTAAAATCGTCATCTAAAACAGATAAAAACTCGGCGAAGCTTTGTTTTTATCTGTTATAGATGACTCGTTTAATAAATTCGGTATTCCAAGATCACTCATTTAATATCCTCTATGCGTACTGTACCAGTTCATTAAATATTTGATTTGATGCCAGAACACCCAGCACATAACCACATTCAACACCTTCTATATTGTTACCGGAGAAATCAAGGTAGTTGGCTGTATCTTCATACTGGAAAAAAGAGAATTTGGCAAATGGCTAAAAACACCCCATAGATTTTAAGAAACACTTTTTTTAAAAAGCAAAACATGAAAGACCGATAGCTAAACTGGACAAATCGTAGTATGCGCTTTGCAGATCACTAGCAACACATGAGAGATTTCTAGCAATACTTGACTTGTGACTGACATTGCCTGACAGATCGCTAGCTCCAATTGACAGACACGAATGAAAGATTGTATATTATTTGCCTTACTTGACGAGGCGAAAGCTAATAGATGGCATGATACACATGACGAACAACACTTGGCGGATTGCTAGCAACTCTTAACATGTCAAAAAGAACATTGCCAGCGAGACTTTGCAGATAGCTAGCATCACAAAACAGTTAGCTAGTAAACCTTATCAGTATGATACCTTACCGATCTCGACCGAAGCTTAACATACAACAGGTAATACGTAACAGGGGCCCGGTTTACTAAACAACTTACGATCATTTTTTGCGTAGGTCAAAAATTTAAGTTGCTTCTACAGTGGTAACTAAACATGAAATTCTGCCATGCATCATCTCATCGGAATCGTCTTCAAAAGACGATTCCAATGAGAAACTGTAAGTCAGAATCTATAAATGAATGAAAACATCAGGTACGATTTGTGATTTTAACTTACGATAATTTTTTTCGTAAGAAGTTTAGTAAAACGGGCCCCAGGTCGCCATCATCACCTATCATAAAGCAAGCAACGCTAAATAGATCGCTAGCAACATTAAGCAGATCGTCAGCACTACTTTACATGTCGCTTTCAACACTTTACAGATCGTTTAAAAAGATCCCTAGCAACGCTTAATCAATCGCTAGCAATACTTACCACATCGCTAGCAATAATTAACAGGTTGCTATCAATACTTTACAGATCGCTTGCACTGATTTACAGGTCGCTAGCAATATTTAGCAAATGGCAAATAGTTGATAGGTGTTTATATCCTTTATTACTAACAACACTGAGGAAACAGCTAGAATTACCTTGCAGATGGCCCGCAATGCCAACCAGATTGCTATCAATACTAAACAGATCTAAAGCAATACTTAAAGGCTTGTAACACCAAGCTAATTGCAAACAATACTTCACAGACCGCTATCAATACTGAAAAGTTTGCTAGCTTTACTTACGTGATCACCAACAATTCTTAGTAGTTTGTTTGTTTGTTTGTTTGTTTGAAGTTTTACGCCGTCTTCAACAATCTTTAAGGTATATCGCGGCGGCTGGAGCACATAACAACGGAATCCCGGTATTTCTCACACCGGTTCTACCATTACACCCTTCCCTAGCCTCCAGCTTCCAACTTACAACTTCAGATCAACAATACTTAACAGATGGGTAGCAATATTAAAGATATCGCTAGCAATACAATCCAGATAGCCAGCAGTACTTAAAAGATCGCTAGGAATACTAAACAGTTATGTACGATCATTCTACAGGTCGCTAGCAACGTTAACCAAACTGCGAGCAAGTCTTGGCATAAAGGTAGCATGACTTTTATCAGTTTTTATATTTTCACACAAAATGTTTAAAACTTATATCAAACGCATCATCTTTAGTTCACTAGATAAAAGTGAATTGAGTAGAGCCTGTTATTTTTGTTAAGACTTGGGAGAAAATGAATGTGGTACAATTATTCACCACTTACTATCAGTCCCTTACACACGGCCTTCACGTCCCTCGATGCCAAACAAAGTTGATTTAAGATGAACCTCGTTCTGCCAAACTGACCCATAACCCTCCGCAGCGGTATGATCTTCGCTTTCTTGCAAGCCTTTCTGTACGTACGGACGGACAGTGGAAGATATAAACGGGTCTGTGATCTTTCGTTGATGGGCGTCGGAATGTTCCTAGAATTACGTCGACCTTAAAAGCAAATTATTATACATTTTGTTTCAAAAATATTATTCGAAAATACTTTTATCTTATAACTATACCAATATCCATGTGATAACATCCCGTATGATATTTTTCATGATATCACATAGTTATTTTTAGAACAATGATATAATGCGCTTATTTATAGAAACTTGCATTTCAGTTAGAAACACCGACGAAAACAAGACAAAAATAGCTTATAGGATAAATATAATACATACTTAGTGTATTGTATGAAAATATATCAAACAGAGCCTCGACAATTTTCACTTCTCCCAACCTCGTTAGATTTTTTTTTCACATAATACACTAAGTACGTATTATATATTTATCGTACAATGTAAAGTAGGCTAAAGTGAAAAATTGTATTAATTTCAGCAACCACTCAACGGATCATTAGAAGGTGGTTGCTCAACACACTACGCTTTACCACGCTACACAGTACAGTTAATAACATCGTGAAATTGACATTCACCTCAGTCTAAACTATTCTAAATCGATCACTCAGCGCTTCAATCATTCATTTCAAACACTCACTCAAACCATTCAAAAACGATCAAACCCATTGAAAAATATAGAATCAACAACATCATTCAAAATAAATTTTGACAGAGCAATATGGCGATTTCACTGACATAATTCAAATAGTTAGCGCCTCATAGGTTCTTGAAGAAATTTGAGGCTGAGCACAGAACTTGTATACACTTTTTTATTAAAGGGAGGTGATCAATATCGCAAATTTTGTTCATCCCGAACAAAATTTGCGACATAGGATTGCCTCCCATTAAGTTCACTAAAAACTCGCTCCTCATACTCATTCAATTTCATTCCTAAATCATTACAAAATCATTCACCTTGTCAATTTCACGATGTTATTAACTGTACATAGATGTAAGCGATTGTCGAACAGGTATAAATTACTTCAATTGTTTTAAATTAATCATTTACTCATTCCCAGACAATCCAATTAATTACGCACTTCACGATAAAGCCTCGATAAAGACTGTGCTTGGTGAAGAAATTGCTGTTTACAAGAAATGTCTTCATAATCCAAAATGATTTATTTTCAATTTCACCAACTTAAAATTGTTGTCTGCGACATCCTTGAAATTGAACGAGTCTAAAATTCTGTCCTCTGGTAATTGGTTAGGGCCAATGAACGACCCTTTTGCATAATTATCTTTATGCCGTTTGTGGTTTGAATACCAACCAAATCAATATCGTGCATGTATAATAAGCTTCTGAGAAATAAGCTTTGCTTAAACAAACCCTTTCTTTTTTTAAAAAAATAAATACCTATATATTTTTTATCTACTGGTGCGTATCTCATGTCATTTCTTTGTGTGACTTATTCGATAGATTAGCGTGAAACAGTTGTACCTACCTATAATTATCTAGCTGATCGGTATCTAGCTGATGAGGTATCGAACTATGATAGTTGTCCCTGCATGATTGAATTTGGCCTAGCTTAAAAATGACTTTCTTAAATATTTTCAGATTGATGATCGAAAGTTGGCGATAGTGTATGTTTTTGTAATTCTACGACCAAATTAGACTCTTGAAAATCCACAACAGCCATAAAAATTGTAAAATAATTTAATAGATTCAAATGGAATGTGAATACTTTTAAACGACTACGTAGAATTTTTGAACATTTTCGGATATTTTTTGGAGAGAGTGATAGTTTGAACTTTGAAAATTCCTCGATGTCAAAAACCATATGAGATATCTAACAAATCAAAATATGCGTATAGCAAAGACTCTGATCAGCCTGTGCATTCGCACATTCTGACCAGAGTCTTCACTATGCCTTTGGTAGATAGATAAGGCCTGAAAGTATCTGTAGACCAAGCAAGTTTATATTTGCAGTATGTGGCTACCAAGGCTTCTCATTGTTTGCGTCTCGAGAAAATTTCAAATTGTTAGAAATGTCAAACACAGGCTCATATGTCTGTGTTCCGTCACTCATAAAAGGGACGATCTAGAAACTTCGTAAGATTATTTTTCAATAAAGCTTCGTTTTTAGGTCCACTGACGGAAGGCCAGCGAGCTATTGTCATGGCGGTTGTCCGTCGTGCATCAATGCGTGCGTGCGTAGATCTTTTCTTTAAACATCTTTCCTCCCAAACAAATGGGCAGATTTTGATGAAACTTGGTAGAAATGATCCTTGGGTAACCCTCTTCTTAAATCGTTCAAGAAATTTTGATTGATCCCCGAATATAGGCGTGGCAGGGCGTGGCATTTTTTCACATTAAAATCTCTAGACTATTCTCCTCTAACAAATTTTGATATGACAAAATAAAATCTCGATAATCCATCGGAAAGTTTTAAGAATCTGTTTTCAAGGAAACAAACCTATAATAAGAATTATTGAAATTGGACGAATGTCGGAAAGCTTCTGAAGATATGCTAATATTTCTGTATTATACCTTGGTTAATTTGGCCCGACTTTGACCCTTGTAGAACAAATGCTTAAATAACAATTAACGACATATTTTATCGATTAACAAAATACGTATTACATTCAATACCGTTTGTTATTTATTCCTATGAAAGCACGTGCAAAGCCATGTAGGAATAATCAGACTTTTATTCATCTAAATAGCAGGGGTTAGATTCAAGTTAATAAAACCGCGCTATACCAAACATTTAAGGTTTAAAATCATAGTCGTAGCAGTGCTGAAATATCGTAAGTGTCTATACTATGTATATAGAGGACATTGAATGAGTGGTCATGGAATACCAAATTTATTAAACGAGTCATCTATAAACAGATAAAAACGAGGCTGCGCCGAGTTTTTATCTGTTTAAGATGGCGAGTTTAATAAATTCGGTATTTTATGAACACAAATTTATATTCTATTTATGATATGACCCCAATGTTTGCGACAAATCGTCAGAACTTTAGAAATTCAACATTTCAATTTTCAGCGAAACTCATAACGCCGCTTTAATCTGACGTCACAATATATAGATTATGACGTCATTTTCGCGGTTACAAAATAGCGTTGCTATTCGCCTTGAGCTCATTTGCATAATAACTCCACTAGTGCAATAACACCCGTGTAATATGAAAAATATTCAACGGGGTTATTTCACTCCCGCGACGTAGGTCATATTATAAAAGCACTTATTGAATTTAATCTCTGCATTGCCAATCACGAAATTTCTACGTAATTAGCTTCCGCTAGAAATCTAAAAGAAAAACGACATCATCCTTAAAATACCAAGAGTGATTCCTATTACAACATTTTTTCACCATTTCACCAGGGGTGCACTGAACTCAAATAAACAAGAACAGGTAATTACTAGAATGTTTCCGGAGGTTGAGCTGTAGGTTATCCGAAGCGTCTGTCAGAGACAGGGATCTCTTTTGGCGACTCACATCAGACACGGACGTAAAAACACTGTCTGATTCGACTCCACTGTCTTGTTTGACGTCACCATTCTGATGTTGCAATTTTCTTATAGTTTTATTAACAATATCAATTGTCCCATTCTTCTTAGTCGCCGCCTTATCGACGACTGGAAGTTTTTCTTTATGCTCCTCTTTCCAATCACTTGAATACTCCTCTACGCCACTCAGCCATTTTTCAATGTTCGAGTTCCGAGAAACTCTGCCGGATGATTCCTCGGATAACAGGCGCAAACGGTCAATGTTTAAATGATCCACGTTGAGATGATCCATTTTTATAGACATTCTTATAGAGAAAGCTTATCAGCGAACATTGAACTTGATAACTTAAGCACAGAATTAAGGAATCTATTAGGTCATTTTAAACTTAATTTGCTTATCTCGAATTATATTCTACTGATTTTGTATCAAATTATTTACAATATCCGATGTAATTTCACACTTCATGTTTGCTTTAGTCTGGCGGTTGCTTTGCTTAATAAAGTATTAAAAATAATATATATTCCAGAAGAATACAAAAATATTTTGGTGACATGCGAAACTATTTCTAGACCTGTCACGTGTAAACTACCACGGCATATAACAACCCGTTTTCCCACTGCCTTTCAAATTCCGCGTTTGTTTCTAGTTTCTAAATTTCAAAAACGAGTTAGCTCAAGAAAATACAATATCGAAGTCTTTTTGCAATATGTAGTTCTCACTTTAGAACGTGTTATATTGATATTTGCACAGGTACCCAATGACATTTTTTTCCTCAGTAATGCATAAGTAGGGAAGATTAATAAGTTGCACGGAAACAATAGCTGTAAACAAATGTTTAATAAATTCATAAATTCAATCGTGAGATTGATTTTAAATAATGAATGAAATTGGAAATTACCAGATTGATCTTAAGAGCAAGTTTTGCATGAAAGTAAAGATGTATTAGAGTATTGATAATTTCGTCAAAATTGTCAACATTTCAGTAACTCCTTTTCATTTAAAATATAACGTATTGTTCTGTAGGTGTGTCTTCAAGGACCAATCAAAGGCTTTAAAATCTACACCAGCCAATAAAATTCAAGAATGATGAGATCGACTTTGATGAAGCTGTGGATTTGAATGTGTTAGAAGCGCGTTCGAACGATTCCTGGACAATTTTGAATGTTTTGAATGAGCGCTTTAAATGTATTGGAAAGAAAAAGCTATTTGAAATGATGATGATCGTAGTACGTGCCAATCTCACGATGTTACAAACGGCAGAAAATGCTATGGGTTTAAATATAATTTTGTCACTTTCCAGTAGCTTAAAAAGTTTATTTCAAAAACAGGAACATGTCAAAGAAGTCCAAGGTATACTTGATAAAACAATTCTTCAATTTCAGGAAAATACTACACATTTGGGACGCCACAATTTCCCATGCCACGTCAGAGAATTGGAGAATACCAAAGTCTAATGCGATTGTTTTTTTCCAGAAATCACGGGATGAATGCTACTTCATTCCTAGATCAATACCAAATCAATCTATCAAATGACCTTTTACCAATTTCACAAAACATTGCATGCCAATGGTAAAATACGTTTTTGTACCCAATTCTGGCCATTTTATTAATTTTTTTTATTGAATTTTTCGTAGACCATTATACCATTTTCCATGTCTGATTTCAAACCCTTTGAAGTAAATTAATTCGGAAAAAAATGACTTTATCAAGAAGAATAACAATTCCTTTCCCTAGAACATAATAATGTTATTATGTTCTTCTGAAAGTATTTGTTATTTGTCTTGATAAATTAGATTTTTGCCGAAAAATTGAAAATAAGAATATTAGTTCATAGTGTTTAAACTATTCCATTTAGGATAATTTTGTTAAAGTGGGTTTTTCATACGTTCAAACTCGTTAGTAGATGAATACACCGGTAAAACACTACAAAAAAAGTATTTGAGCATTTATTAGAGGAAAGTGTGCTTCAATTCTGTAGAAATTAAATTTCAGTAGACAATGATTTATCAGAAACACACATAACCCTTCAGGAAGTGCATTTAAATGTTATTGATTTACACTTAAGGTTTTGGACCCGTAATAGTTCCGCAACGTTTTGGCAGTAATGAGTTTCCACAGTGTTTACTAAGGTTTCCTAATGATTTTCATTAGGAAACCTGGGTTCACATTTTGAAAGTCCATGAGTGCCGAAAATGGTGGAACTATTACGGGACCAATACCTTAAAGTTGAGGAATTCACTCTGCACTCTTAACAGGAATCTCAATCTTCAAACTTCAGTTAATTACATCGTGAAATTGACATTCCTCTCAATCAAATCCATTCTAAATCACTCACTCATTGTTCCATTCATTCATTCCAAATATCACTCAAACAATTCAAAAACGCTCCAAACTCCTTGAAAAAGATACAATTGACAACGTCATGAAAAAAATTATTAAGCTAGAAAAAAGTGCGATTTCACTGACATTTTCGTAATTGTGAGCGTCTGATAGGTTCTTAAAGAAATTTGAAGCTATTAATAGAACTTATGTGCATATAATATTGAAGGGAGATAATTAATATCGACAATTTTTTTAATCCTGAATATATTTAGCGAAAATAGATTACCTCCCTTAAAATTCTCATAAAACTCGTTCCACACAGTCGTTCAATCTCATTCGAAAATCATTCCAAAATCATTCACCTTGTTAATTTCACGATGTTGTTAACTGTATCTGCCATTGTCGACAATGATCACTGATTATTGCTAGCGATCTGTCTCAACTCGATCAAATCCAATCAAGAACTTGTCGAGCGCATACGACATAGGTGATCGGAAGGCGTTTGGACGACCGAATGAGGTCGGTATCGCTCGGGCTCCGTACCCTAATCTTTTTTTACCTAAAAAAATCGTGAATCGATCTAGGCAATAATTGATAAAGAAATTGTCAAAAAGCGAGCATGTGTCGATCAGGTATAAGAACGAGCTTATCGATCCTGTATAGATAGAGCGTGATCGAGTTAACAATTTTTCCCCGACCATCTCGAACTTGTACTCGACTGCATTCGGAGCATCGCTTGGAATTTTCTGTTAACTGGAAAGTGCCTCGAACGTAGAGCGGTGTCAGGTAATCTCGAATAGCGGGTATTCTCGGATAGTCACGTGTTCCTCCAATGCATTTGCTAGGTACATGGTTCTTTCTTGCTTGATTATGTACTTCAAGATAAATGTTTTATTTACATATAAACATATGGAATGAAATCTTAGGAAGCAGGTAGAAAACACTCATTAATTAAGATGTTGCGGCAAAAGCTTTCAATTTTAGAAAACTGCTAATTTTTTGTCTATTTTCATCTTTTTCTTTTGTCGCTTTACATGGGATATTGAAACACAACAGAGAAATACTTCACAAATGAAGACATATACTACCTAAAACACCGATCTTTTCAGATGACATGACACTATGGTTGAATATATTTTTGGTATCCGAAAGACCCTACAGAAATATTACTTTCGGGTCTTCCGGATACCTTCCAACAATTCAATATCAAAGGGGTTCTTCTATTTGTAAAAGATGTTTTCAAATGCTTAAAAACATTAATCCAATGACGATAGTCTCGTAAAACAACAATTTCCTAACAATAGTTTTGATAAAAGTAGAATTAGACTTGTGTTGTTATAAAAAGAAAGATGTGGACGACGTTGTAAATCGTACGTCCTCAAAATAAACCATAAGAAAATGATATGTCACGTTTTTATATAATATAAATTACATGTTTCATAAAAAAAATCTGACATGAAATCTTTTCTGTTCTTATATATTAGAATTGAACGATTTTAGTACATATACGAAGTTGAACACACATCTATCTAAGCCTACTTTGTATATAAATTTTCGAATTGTTTCGGATATATCGGCTCTTTGAAATTATAATTAGATGTAGGTTTGAAGCTAGTGTCATTTCTCAAGCACGCTTCTATTCAGAAAAGTACAATAACAATAGTTGAAGCATACTCATTGTGATTTTTTTATAAAATGTACTTCAGCAGTATAAAGTACTTTTAAAACTCGGTACAACAGCGTAAATAAAATGAAATAGGCCCACAATTTCGGAATAGTTCTAATAGTCTACATAGTTACATGTATTTGTGAGAAAACGTAATATCAACTTGCACTCTTCCTTAAGACACATCTAAATACCAAATCTGCAAATGTATTTCGTCTGTTTAATTCTTTTATGTGAAAATAAATTACGAAATAGCGTTTCCTAGATATTTGCATCCATAAATATATATACTCGTTCATTTATTTCACTGATTGTAAAGTGTCCGAGAATACCCTCCACCGCTCCAGATCAGATGACTCAACCTTGGTGTCATTTATCTGGTTTGGACATATTAGTATTGCGCGAAAATAACTTTTTTATAATAAAATCCTATTGGGAATAATTAGTACTTGTAAATAAACGCATCAGGTTCAATTTTAACATTGTCTGTCTGCACCTTATTTATTAAAAAATGTCTGAGGTATCCGGAAATACCCGACACCGCTCTAAGTGTAGTAATTTTGGGTCATTTTATAGGTTATTCGGCTTCTGTTAGCATTTTGGACAAAGCATTTTGTTTTCAAATTGTAATATATCCAATATTAACATTTCGTTGACTTTTCAGTAGAATAGTCGAGGGTTCCGATGTACACGACTGTTCTCCGACTTCATTCCGATCACCCGAACTGATGCACAACCGGATTCGAATTTCCTCGGTTGCTTTTCAGGAAAAGATCTGCCACGCGATTGAGTAGAGATAGAAATTTTCGGAAGCGATGGTGTAGAATTCGAGTGCAAGTCGGGTTGATCAAGGGAAAATCGGAATTATCGTGGTCGGAAAAGATCTTCGGGTGCTAGACGAGTAAAATGTTTGCTATAAAGCAGGGTTGAACCAGTGGTAAGCGGAAGGATGGTCGAACACAAAGGGTCGTGAATGCTCTCGTAGGAGTCGCGTTTTGTCCTTAATAGATCCTGAAAAAGTAATGAAATTGCCCTTTTCTGCTTCTGTTTCGGGATTGATCGGGGAGTAGGGCGATCGAGTTGATTAGATCGGCAATAATAACCTAGCATAAGAGATATTAAAATTATCATGCGTATAAATCATACATTATTCTCATCTTTTAAGAATTACAGGTTATTTCAGATAGGACCTTGTTCAACGTTTCAATTTGATGTATTTGAGGAAATGGGTATGCCCTTTCCCACAACACCATGATATTCTTTTACCATAAAAAAGGCTTGCCCTGGGTTCAAGAAAAACTTAAGTTTAGAAAATAAACCCCGCTATGCACTTTAGTACAAGTGCGAAGCAAGGTTACATTTCTCAAACGTTTTAATCTTAAAGGTAAGATTGGACAACCACGGTGAAAATTAAGCTTAAATGTATTGATGAATCGACACAATTATTTCTTCTTCATAAAAAGCAAAAGTAGCGAAGAGTATTTTTACGGTAGTGGACCCGTAATAATTCCGCAACATTTCGGAACTCATGATCTTTCACAATGTTGACCGAGGTTTCCAAATGAAAATCATTAGGAAACCTTGGTTAACACTGTTAAAGTTCATTACTTTTGAGACATTGCAAAATTATTACGGGTCAACTACTTAAAGATGTTTTTCTGAGTACTAGTGCGAAGTAGGGTAACCTATTCCAAACGTTTTCATCTTGAACGCTGGATTGGTTAACCATTGTGAAAAATGAATGAAGCTAAACTCTTTTAACGAATCGAGACAACAATTCTTTCTGTATCGAAAGCAAAAACAGTAAAGTTTTCATTGACAAAACAGAAGTGCAAATGATGAAATGAACGATTGATCTAACGTCGGGCAAACGATTGAAAAGCCTTATCACAAGCGATATATCCTACACATTTTAAAATGCGAAGGCTCTATCACTTTACCAATAGATAGTCAATGTTGATTTATTTTCACATCCAATTCGGCCTTCATCTTGAAAAAAGATATTCTATTGGCTGATGACCTGAAACTTGATACCAACTAAAAGACTATATGACCCTCTTCTAAAAGATTTTGCCAATGTTAAATTTTTTTAGCTGACCACAGACAGGTTAAACAGACATACATATAACAGAAACATAGCCAAACAGGCAATCAGCTCGAAAAAAACACATGAAAATATAAGTGGCGTGTGATGAGTTTTTTGACAC
This sequence comes from Fragum whitleyi, assembly GCA_948146395.1. Lineage (NCBI taxonomy): Eukaryota > Metazoa > Mollusca > Bivalvia > Cardiida > Cardiidae > Fragum > Fragum whitleyi. Next base: position 28,119,930 of record OX411549.1, on the reverse strand, counting down.
ATGTGCAATATATATTATCTACATTCTTAACGATGCCTGTTCACATATAAAACATATTTTAACTGTTTGTGCTACTAAGAAACCATTCAAATGAAAAAATCTAATTTCGTCATTTGGAATACTTTTTATTCACGTGTTTCTCACAATTATACTCAAAATTAGATTAAAGCATTTGAAAATGAATTCACAAACGGCATTACACCATTTGCCTTTTTTTCTTCTTTTTCCATTGATAGATTTCAGGAATTCGTCGATTTCATGTTACACAGTAAGGCTGATAAGGCGACCACTATGAAGACCGCCAAATAGTGGTCGCTAAAAGGAATGACCGCCTAATACAATACTTTTTTGATAGCATATATTAATTGTCGCTTAATTCTTACTGGATCCTATGATGTTCGAACCCATAGAATCATCTCATTCGAGACGATTGCAATGGGTTCCGACATCATAAGATTCATCAATAAACCATCTTTCTTTTAAAAAATGTCCATGTTATTTTTATGATGGTCGCTAAAGAAAGGGATCGCTTAAGAGACGTGGTCGCTCGAGAAAGATGGACTGCGATTCAGGTCATACTTTGGGTGAAATATAAAGTAATTCCAAAGAAAAAAGTAATAATCGTCTGAAAAGGAAAATCGGCGGCAAAAACTTGTTTCTATCGGTTTTAATTTGATTTATGTACTAAATTCAACATGTCATGACCATGGGTGTGGCATTCTCATGCGCGACTTGTTCGACAAGGGCTTATCAACTTGCGGACAGGTACATTTTTCTAGACTACATGTCCGTTTACAAGTAAATACCAGGGTGAAAGAAAACATGTTGCATTCCAGCATTTTCTTCTTTAAAAATAATGTTTACTCGAAATGCATATACAATGTAGTTTCTTTTTTTAAGTTGATTTTGATCCGGGACGAGTAAAAATTATTTTACCAGGAACAAGTGGTCAGATTGTACATTCTCTCATCCCAGGTCACGATCACCCAGTCAATTCTTCTATCTTCATGCGTTTATATATAAAGAAAACATTAGTCAAGGAAATTAAAATATGCCTTTGTCTTTTCTTTAGTGATAGTATTAACCGCTTCGACTTCTAACTCAGTATTACCAAATATAAGGTTTACTGTAGCTGCGCCAACTCTACCGTGTCTATCCTTACAATCAACATACACCTCTCCAAGTTTGGTACAGTCCGCTTCGTCTATGTACTTAGGATTTGGTTTTGTAGAGGCAAAAATCTTAATATCAAATCCGGTATTTCCTTGCAAGGGGCTATATACAGTATCGCCTATATACGGATTATCTGGTGAAACTGGTTGACCAGCTTCGATGATTTTACTGAACGTATTGCGTACCATTGTGAAACCTCTAGCGTCTTCATAAATGCACAACCCCTTTTCGGTGTGCACTTTTGGGTCGTATTGAACCCTCATACTCATACCGTAGGTATATTTGCTTATCCTTTGAGTGATTATTTTCTGGTTATGTCCGAAGATGACGGCCCCTTTAAGAACAGCTAGTCCGGCTTCGTGTGGAGTTATCACTCTTTTATTTGGGAATGCTTTAGTAACCGTATCGTGAATCATCGGCGACTCAGAAAACCCACCAACCATAAGTAAAGACGTTACATCTCTTGCTCTCGGATCTTCAAAGATACCCTGTAGATGTTTAACGACCGTTTCACAAGTCTTCTTGAAAAATGATTTGACCACGGCTGGATCAGCTCGCAGTTTGTCTCCTGCGAAGGTTATTTTACCAGCTAAATCTGGAACCCGTCTAACAGCCTCCCTGAGTTCATCGTGCTTTAATTCGCGAAATATCTCATGCAGACATATTGGTATTCTGAAAGTGGTCCGTGAGTCAAGATCAGGAGTGACAGATCGCTTTCTGATCTCGAATTCTCGGAGAAGATCATTGTAGTCTTCCTTATACTCATGTTTGAACTTTTCTAAAACTTCTGGGCTGGCAATGCGTTCTAGAAACTGTAGAAATTCTCTATCGACAGTGGTCCCTCCCCATGGTCCGCCATTGGCCTTGAACAGTTCGTGTAAACTACCGTCCCTTTGTACCTCATGAACGGTTATGTCAACAGTTCCACCTGAAAAACGGGATTTAAGGTAGTGGAACCATAAAAGTTCCGCAACATTTCGGAACAAATGAACTTTCACAATGTTGACCGAGGTTTCCTAATGAAAATCATTAGAAAACCTCGGTTAACACTGTTAAAGTTCATTAAGTCCAAAACGTTGCAGAACGATTACGGGTCCACTACCTAGATTGACATCTTGTTTGAGAACTATAGGGTCTGTCGTGACAATTTGGGCGAAAAAAAAACCCTGATCTTGCCCGAGTCTAGAATAAAAATGTTACTAAGCGCGCAAATTGAGGCAATTATTTCTCGAAAAAAATAATTTACTTTTCCTTCAGCCATTAAGGTTTTTTATAATATGACCTACGTCGCGAGAGTGAAATAACCCCGTTGAATATTTTTGAAATTACACGGGTGTTATTACACTAGTGGAATAACTATGCAAATGAGCTCAAAGCGAATAGCGACGCTATTTTGTAACCGCGAAAAAGACGTCATAATGTATATATTGTGACGTCAGTTTCAAGCGGCGTTATAAGATTCGCGGAAAATTGAAACTTTGAATTTCAATAATTTTGACGATTTTTCGCAAAAATTCGGGTCATATCATAAATAGAATATAAAATTTGTGCTCATAAAATACAGAATTTATTACACGAGTCATCTAAAACATATAAAAACTCGGCGCAGCCTCGTTTTTATCTGTTTTGGAGATGACTCGTGTAATAAATTCAGTATTCCATGACCACTCATTCAATATCCTCTATTTTGTAAGGTACATAATTGAACAAAGACAATAAGTACTTGAAAGCACTAACCTCCAGCATCCAAAACAAGGTATTTGGAGCCTGGTTGAAAACATGTGATTTCTTCTTTCATTCCCGCAATTTTAGTCACGGGTAGAAACTTACAAAACATGGAAGCGGCCTCGGGTTCGAGTGCCAGAACTAAGCGATCTCCTCGAATACCAGCCTTGAAAAAAAGAATGATAATTATTATTATTATAATCATGATAATAATCATAGTAATCGTAAAAATGGCTGATTCGAAGAACAGCGTAAAACGATAGGATACCATTTCAATCAACAGTAATATTAAAAAAAATGGCGTGGGTTTCTTTTAATAATGAACGAAATTGTCAAAAGTTTTCTTCTTCAAAACATGCTGTTTAATACAAGTCGATGTTCTCCATGTGTCTTAAGTCAAAAGGAAGTACGTGTAATTACTAATGACTATGAAGTATTCGCCGAATCCGTGGGATCAGACTTAGAGGCTATTTCATACTTTTTAGCTGATTGATTTTAAGTTTACAAACCGCGTTCATAAATACCACATTTTTTTGTAGTAGCATATAAATTATATTGAACATATTGAACAAATCTGAAAGAGGTAAGATCAAAATGATTCATGTTTATATGAATCATTCGCAATCTTTCCATTTAAGATCCTTTTTAATAATGTGAAAGTTGCAGGGATAGTCAAACAGTTGAACCCCTGGCTCACCCTTTCAGCGGCCTCTCTGGTGAACTGTTTAGCGGCGTCACTCCAGATGGCGGGGACCGTCAGTACCCATTTGATATCCTCTGGTGGTATGTCGCCACAAGGTCGGTTGTTTATTGCCCGCATGAGATGATCGGCTAGATATTTGATGGCCGCCGAAAAGACAATTATTGCCGGTAACTCGTTACCATTTTCATCTTTCAACATGTCGGTTCTATGGACTGCCTAAAAGATGGGTAATATAAAACATATATGTGTCATTTATCAAAATTGTGTAAAGTTGCTGGAATTAAAATGCAGTTACGTTTTATATTAAGAGGTTTGGGTTGAATGCTGGCGTATGAACAAAATTTGTACAAAAAAGGAAATCTCGAAATGCAAGTTTAAGTAGATCAGTGTATCTTTCAGAGTTTTTTTATGTTCTTTTATGCGTAATATTTTCACTTTTTTTTTAATGTTAAGTTTTAAAAAAATCGTAATACTTTTGCAACAATATGTTCCCCATTTATAATTAGTTTGTTTACAAAGAGGGTACTTACGGAAGAATCGTACAACATCATCTTAAACCGCCGAAAGTAGTACCAATCTTCGTGCTTTCCGTCTAAGGATAAATCACTATATTTATCTTCCGCATCATATCCAAATGAGTGGAATTCCTTTCCAGGATCAAATAGAACACACGTAGAAGTTTTCAAGGAGATTGCCCCTCTCGATCCTGTCGTCCATTGGCTCGATGAAACTCGGAATGGGTCGTTATCAAACTCGTGGCGGAAGGAAAATGCATATCCGGAGAAAGTAGTTCCGAAATCAATGGCGGCCACCAGAAGAGCTGTACCTTTACACTTTGCCATAGTCTTTCTCTGAAAAAAACAAAACAAACAAACAAAAAAAAAAACACGTTGATTCAACTTGATGAGAATTCGGCGGCATAAACATAGTTCAATGTCATTAATTATTTGTGTATATTGTGAGGGATTCATGGAATAAATGGAAATTTAAGTAAGAATTGTCCAAATTGTTTTTGACCTGGCAGAAAAACATTGGTTTTAAAGTCATAGATACACAATTGCCTGAAGAAAGTGTGTTATGTCCTTTTAAATTTTATATTTGGGAAAAAGGTTTAAAACTCTAAGAAAGGCTAACTGCAATTTATCAGACAAACCTTTTACCTAAAATTGTCTCCCATTAATCATGAAACAACTGAGAAATGTCTCAACTATCTTTTGAATTATATTTGGCATAAGCTTCAAAACTCCAAGAAAGGCTAGTAACAATTTATCAGACAAACCTTTTTACCTAAAATGTCTCCCAATTGACCATGAAACAAATGAGAAATGTCTCAACCACCTTTTGAATTATATTTGGCATAAGCTTCAAAACTTGAAGAAAGGCTAACGAAAATTTATCAGACAGACCTTTTTTACCTAAATTTATCTCCCATTGACTATGAAAGGCAGAGAGAAACAAATGAGAAATTTCTCAACCACCTTTTGAATTTTATTTGGCATAAGCTTCAAATTCCAAGAAAGGCTAACGAAAATTTATCAGACAGACCTTTTTTGCCTATAAGTATCTCCCATTGACTATGAAAGGCAGAGAGAAACAAATGAGAAATTTCTCAACCACCTTTTGTAACGTATATGTAAATGAAAGGCATATAAAATATCATAAGTGTAATGATTTTGCGCGAGTATTCTAAAAAGCAAGTAAATGATATGATAAGAAAAATATGTATAAGATTACACCAAACCCCTCAGCATTGAAATTCAAATTTTGAAATGTGGTTTAATAAAAAAGGAAACTTTCTACTCTGGCCTACCCAACGCCATGTAACACACTTCCAATTCATTCTCTGTTCTGTTTTGTGCCCTATACATAAAATGGACCAACTGAGAACTACGGTAAATATTTTTTTGAAAAAGAGTGTGGATTCATAAGAGGCCAACCATAGATCGTTGTACGAAAAAACAGTAAACAATATCGTGAAATTGACAAGGTGAATGATTTTGGAAGGTTTTAGAAATTAAATTTTATGAGTTTGTAAAGCTAATTTTGAGTGAAATTATTGGATTGAAATCCTATATTTCGAACTTGTCTGAGATTTCATCAAATTAATCATTCTGAAAAATTTTCAGGTTGATTGGGCTAACAATATAGCCTCTAGAGTGTCCACAAGGTTTTTCTAATATTTGACCCCGTGACCTAGTTTTTGACCCAACTTGACCAAATTTCGAACTTGTCCGAGATTTCATCGAGCTAATCATTCTGACTAATTTTCAGGTTGATAGGGCTAAATATATGGCCTCTAGAGTGTCCACAAGGTATTTCTAAGATTTGATCCCGTGACCTAGTTTTTGACCCCACTTGACCTAATTTCGAACTTGTCTCATGATTCATCAAGATAATCATTCTGACCAATTTTCAGGTTGATTGGGCTAGAAAATATGGTTTCTAGAGTGTCCAAAAGGTTTTTCCAAGCTTTGACCCTGTGACCTAGTTTTTGACCCCACTTGAGCCAATTTCAAATTTATCCGAGAATTCATCAAGATATTCATTCTGACCAATTTTCAGGTTGATTGGGCTAAAAATATGGCCTCTAGAGTGTCCACAAGGTTTTTCTAAGATTTTACCCCGTGACCTTGTTTTTGACCCAACTTGACCCAATTTCGATATTGTCCGAGATTTCATCAAGATTGTCAATCTGACCAATTTTCAGGTTGATTGGGCTAAGAATTTGGCCTCTAGAGTGTCCACAAGTTTTTCTTAGATTTGAGCCCGTGACCTAGTTTTTGACCCCACTTGACCCGATTTTGAACTTGTCTGAGATTTCATCAAGATAATCATTCTGACCAATTTTCAGGTTGATTGAGCTAAATATATGGCTTCTAGAGTGTCCAAAAGGTTTTTCCATTCTTTGACCCTGTGACCTAGTTTTTGACCCCACTTGAGCCAATTTCAAACTTATCCGAGAATTTATCAAGATATTCATTCTGACCAATTTCCAGGTTGATTGGGCTAAAAATATGGCCTCTAGAGTGTCCACAAGGTTTTTCTATGATTTGACCCCGTGACCTTGTTTTTGACCCCACTTGACCCAATTTCGATATTATACGAGATTTCATCAAGATTATCAATCCGATCAATTTCCATTTTGATTTGGCTAAGAATATGGCCTCTAGAGTGTCCACAAAGTTTTCTTAGATTTGAGCCTGTGACCTAGATTTTGACCCCACTTGACCCAATTTTGAACTTGTCCGAGTTTTCATCAAGATAATCATTCTGACCAGTTTTCAGGTTGATTGGGCTAAAAATATGGCTTCTAGAGTGTCCAAAAGGTTTTTCTAATATTTGACCCCATGACCTAGTTTTTGACCTCACTTGATCCAATTTTGAACTTGTCCGAGATTCATCAAGATGCTCATTCTGACCAATTTTTCAGGTTGATTGGGCTAAAAATATGGCCTCTAGAGTGTCCACAAGGTTTTTCTAAGATTTGACCCCGTGACCTTGTTTTTTACCCTACTTGACCCAATTTCGAACTTGTCCGAGATTTCATCAAGATAATCACGCTGACCAATTTTCAGGTTGATTGGGCTGAAAATATGGCCTCTAGAGTGTCCACAAGGTAAACGTTGACGACGGACGACAGACGACGGACATCAAGTAACCCCAAAAGCTCACCAAGAGCACTTCGTGCTCGGGTGAGCTAAAAAAGGGTTAGTTAATTGTATGTGACTCCTTTCACTTTTCTCTTCACAACTTAATAAACCACATTTCTTATACAATCGTTCTTTCTAGGTAGTATATGTATATACTTTCCACGAAACAATTTACCTCCCTGTTTTCAGTAAATATCCGGTTTCATTTTACCAGGAATAAAGTTATTCAACCAGCGCCTCGACACTAACTACTTTTTGCCACAAGCCAAAAGAACACGTTAGCCTGAAATCTTACAGGTCCTTCCTAAGACAAAGGTTTCTCAAAATTCTATTACCTTTTTAGGAATGTGTTATAGATTTTAAATCTCATAGAGAATCTAAATTAGAGGGAGCGAGGCGACCAAAAAATTAGTTTCTTTATCACGGGGATTTCCGATCTATGACGAACTTACAGATTGCCCTAATTACCAAGCGTATCGATTTTCAAAATACCAGACAGTTGATAATGTCCTGCGTTTTGGATGACAAACCGGTACAAACTGTTTTCAAATAACATCCGCTTTGCACACAATTACGTGTCAAAAGGGGATATTTTGCAAACAATTCGCTACATTTTGTCATCCTGAACGCAGGATTGGCGTCGTTGCGTTATAAATGATTATTTTCCACTTGTAACGTTTAAATGTTCTGACGTCGGATCTATTTCCTAGCTTATCAAAATGTGTGCGATCCTTACATTAAGGTAATGGACCCGTAATAGTTCCGCGACGTTTCGGAAGTAATGAACTTTAACAGTGTTAACCGAGGTTTCCTAATGATTTTCATTAGGAAACCTCGGTCAACATTGGAAAGTTAATGATTTCCGAAATGTTGCGGAACTATTACGGGTCCACTACCTTAAGTTGTCTTTCATCTTACACCCACGTTAAGGTTGAATAGGTTTTACCGTCACCCATATTCGACAATGTGGGCGTTCTATTATGTCCTAGCGATCCGGGCTAGAAACCATCAACCGTATCACAAGTGATGTCTTGGTCGCTATAATTACTGTCACTAGGGGTAGATTCGTATATATATTTAAAATATATCTTTATTAGAGTCTCATTCATGTGTTTGTCAGCCCGATTAGCTCAGTTGGTTGAGCACCGGACTTCAAAACCATTTGAAGTTCGACGGCGTGGGTTCTAACCCGGGCTGGCACACTAACAAAAATTAATTGTCTTTCGGATGAGACGTTAAACCGAGGCCCCGTGAGACGGTGCTTTACACAAAGCACGTAAAAGAACCATGGCGGATCTCAGCAGTAGTTTCGTCATGTATCCTTGCACTATCCCCCGTAACAACTAACCGTTTTCTGGGGGCGTTGCTCATATGGGCATGTGCTACGGTAGCGTCGATGAAGCAACGGAAAAATACACACAGGTTCGCAGTCGAACGACCTCCGTTTCGACACTAGTGACGTCAAATAACCTATCGACTCGATTCTTCTGATCCCGGGTCAATCGGGCGGTTTATTTATTTATTTTTCTGGGGTTTTCTTGGGTGGGGGGGGGGGGGGTTAGGGGGGGGGGGGGGTTCTAAATGACGCCAAAAAGTAATGAACAGCAGTTCTGGTCTTTCGTAAGTTTAAATGAAAAATACTTTTGATCTCTTAAACAGATGTTGTGCAAATTGCACTGTTTTTAGATTTTGGTAACCCAACGATCAATTCAAAAATTTGAAAATAGTAACAAGACAAGCAAATTAGAAGAATGTCAATTCCAAACTCGGCTAACTTTTATCCGGTATTTGATTAAGGTAGTGGACCCGTAATAGTTCCGCAACATTTCAGACAACATATTCTTTCACAATGTTAACCGAGGTTTCCTTATGAAAATCATTAGGAAACCTCGGTTGACACCGTTAAAGATCATTACTTCTGAGACGTTGCAAAACTATTACGGGTCCACTATCTTAAGTGAACGTGGCCCACCAATTGGTGCACAATAAGTAGTAAACCGAATGGGAAGAACAAGAGACGCGGATGAAATGTTGTAGTTGTACTGATGTAAGAAACGTTTGGAAACCGTGGGTAGGTGCAACAATCGCCGCTGAAAGGGGCATTAAACCCCATTTAAACAAACATAAATTTTTACAAAATTGACGAGTCGCTATTTATAAGAAATCTTGTCTGCTTTTCGCTCGATGTCATTGCTGTGTGATTTTTTTAATGAATCTGCGATGCGTCACGCAAAGAGCGACCACCTGAAAACACCGTACAGGTAATATAATGAAATTAGATCAAGTATACGTCTTTCTTGTTGGTCCCTTTTCGTCTAACGGGTAACATACACTCTGTAGTTTTAATGGAGGTATGAAACGATGAATCTATTCCCACTTTCGTATGAATATTCTTAGGTTGTATCGTACAATGTGAGTGGATTATTCGTTTCATAATACCATAGAAACATTCTATCACACAAGAAAATAAAATCTTGAACTAAGAATTAAAAAAATGGCTTACCTTAAAAAATTGTTATTTTTCATCTACCCATCAACACGGCTAGATATATTTTACATGTATGTAATTTTTCGAATAGTTTTATCCATCCGTGAATAAAGTCAACTCATATTTCGCGTTAAGATTTAGAAAATTACATTCAGCCATTTTTAACTACCAGAAAAATAGGACTTTTTCAAATTCGTATATTTTGAAACGACAATCCCCTCTTATCCTCATTAAATTACCGAATAGTCAAGGAGACATACGAATTTGTTCTTGGAATCTTAGACGAAGACAGTCACAAACTTAAGACGGTTAAATTTAACAGCGAAGATGGCGGTCGATCTGAAAGACGAGTCGGAAGTAAGTTCGTTTGCTTTTCTCTTATATCTTATTATATAAATGTTATATTATATCACCAGTACTCTGCAATTAACCAATCACCGATATCGATAAAAAAATCGATTGACCAATCAGAACTTAAATTTTGAAAGAGATGATAGCCGTGGAATTCAACAGATTTTGTTTGATTAAGAGATATTTGTAAACATTTATACCCCACACACACACACCCACACCCCACCCCACCCCAATCCACACACACACACTTAAAACCAGGTCAATAGGCTAAATTTTGTCAATCAACAAATGGCAAAAACTCACAAAATATTATGAGTAGAGTTGTGGTTTTTATCCACTGCGTTTCTCCCGAATGAGATCTATCCACACGTGATCATGATTCTAGCTTGAACACTTTTTAAGATATGCTCCGGACAGAAACGAACTACGAACGGATCGACGGACGGACGGACGGACTTACCGACCGACCGACAAGTGCAAAGCAATGTGCCCCTCTTCCTCGTAGAGGGGCATAAATATTTTCGTCAAATTTGCGACCTAAAACTTCTTACTACGGCTTAGATAAACTGTAGTTAGGACGTTTAGACCACCTTTCAAATATTTCCTGATTGTTTCCTATACTTGACCATATGTTTTGTATAAAAATAGCGTTGTAATTTCATTGGGACGTATTAAGAGGTAAGTCAAGAAACGGGAATAGCGATCCATCGATTATAGCCACTGGTAACTTGAAAAATAATGCACAAACGGCAAGCCTGTCATTCCACGGTCGTAGCTTTGTCGAAACAATTAAAAACACAATAATTGACGAGGTGGATGATTTTGGATAATTTCGGAATGAGATTGAACGAATGGGAGGAGCGAGATTTGGATGAAATTAAAGGGAGGTAATATCCGTCTGATTGAACGATATCATCGATATTTCTTGATATCCCTTTGATAAATTATACGTATCGTTTAACGCTGTGGTCACGAGCCCATCCGAAACCTTAAATTCACACTAAGCAATAAAGCGAAGAATGACTAAATCGTTTTGAAGGACTTTGAAATACTTGCGAATAGATTTGATTTAGTATTTTGAATGAATGAGTGGAGCGCTGAGTGAATGATTAAGAATGATTTTGATCGGAATGAGTGTCAATTTCACGATGTTCTTAACAGTAGCATGGTTGGAAGTTAATGCACTGCATCGATCTCTGCCCTTGTTTACGGCATAAAAATCCATGCTAATATTACCTGAAATAATGAAAGAATGTGTTTCTATTTCCGAACATATGGTGAACAATTATTTGACCCGAATTGAAATTGACAAAAAAGTCGGACAAGTTATGCATATAAATCTCAATAACTTTTGCTTAAAATAGTTTTGTAGATCTTATCGAGAAAAAAGAATCGTCGTTTTAAGGTAACCCGTAATATATTTGCAACGTCCCAGAAGTAATGAACTTTAACAGTGTTAACCGAGGTTTCCTAATGATTTTTCATTAGGAAACCTCGGTCAACATTGTGAAATATTATGAGATCCGAAATGTTGCGGAACTATTACGGGTCCACTAACTTAAATTATTATGTTAGTTTTATTATTCGACATGGTCTCTCCTACGCATTTGCTCTTCAATGCGTAGGGTCTTGCCAGCTAAGGAGACAGTTCGAATCGATTTATTGAGGAAAATTCTAGAAAATAATGGTTACATGTAACAGCATTCTATTGTTTTCTCGCGTTGTTTTCTATTCAAAGTGAAGAACGTTCAATTTTGCCGTTGCTCAAAATGTGGAAAAGTATTAACAATCTGTGAGAAAGAACTAAACAATGTGTCTAGTTTCGTATACAGTTTCCCAAATTTTCACTTGTTCTTAGTATTATTTTGACCATGTGACCAGAAGGCCGGTGTGCTACCAATTGCGCTATGACGACGGCTAATATTGCAATAAAAATCATACGGGTACTTTGTTTGTTTGAATGGATTTTACGCCGCTTTCAACAATGTCGCAGTCATATCGCGGCGGTCGGAGCACCTAACAATGGATTCCTGGTATTTCTTTCACATGTACTACCATTACACCCTTTCCTAGCCTCTGACTGCTAACTCACATAGGTTTACGATTATCTACCCATAGGTGAGAGACAAACGTCGGAAAGGATATTTGCCGCCACCGGGGATCGAACCCACGACTTCCAGATTCGAAGTCTTATGCCTAACCAACTGCGCTATGGTGGCGGCTCATACGGGTACTACTATAATGTTTCAGATCTAAAACTAAGTTTTAATAACGTATTGAATAAAAATTCGAGTGACAATTCAAATAAATTGAAATGTACGAGAGCCGCAAACATTGAGTAGCGAGGAAAGCCATATGCTGTAAATATAAAGTTACGTGATTGCCTACAGATTCGTTGAGATCTTATCTATCTTCTAAATGCATAGTGAAGACTCTGGGCAGACTGGCGGATTAACAGGCTGGTCAGAGTCTTTGCTTTGCGCATATTTGAAATTGTTGCAAATATCACGCACAGGCTCAAATGTTTTTACAAATTATTACCTTAATTATTTCTACGAAAAAGCAAAACAGAAAAAAGAACCATTTTTTTACCCGTATCTAGGACGTTTTTCGTGGAAATCATCGAGGTATGAAAATACATATATTTATGATTTCAAATTCACTCATCCTTAGCATTACCTAATTTTGATACACACAATTCGTGTTTGTTTGCATTTTTGTCAATCGACTAGAAATGCCTACGTGAGCTTTCATAATTTTGACCCAAATTTGACAATAATCGGAGAAAACAGAATTTAAACAGCCTGATAAACACCATGCATATATATTGGCTCAAATTTATACCGAAATTAAAGTGAAGAGTTTGACTACATCACGTATTCTAACCACGCGTGACCGACACAGTTTCGGTGCCCTGTAGTTGTTCGAAAGTTATACAAATTTCACTCTTTTCCGTACGAGTGACGGCCCTTGGATTGTTTACATGGGGTTTAACGCCACCTTTAGCATTCTTGATCTCATATCCCGGCGGCTAGAGCACCTAAAACGGATTCCTGTTATTTCTCACATAAGTTCAACCATTACAAATTTTTTCCTAGCCTACAGCTGCTATCCCACGTAGATCTACGATTATTACCGCATTGATGGGAGACAAATAGTCGGAAAGAATGAGTGCCGCTGTCGGTGATCGAACTCGAGACATTTTGTATGACAGTCCGATGCGCTACCATTGCTTTTTTGTGAAGGCTTTCGTCTGTGAAGAGTATTAAGAATGTTGATATGATATATTATCATAAAATACATAAAATAAATCTTTTCGCGTAAATCCCCAAAAATATGAATTGAAATGTTCAACTTAACATGTTACGAATTGTTTTCGTCTCTTTTGAATTTCAGTTTGTTAGTTTGAATGGGGGTTAATACCAATAGAATTAATTCATAGTATTGCAGTTAAATCACTAACGAATAATTCAATTTTAGCTATGTTCACCAAAATTCGTGCATTTTCTGAAAAGTTGGTTACAAACGAAAACAATTTTGAGTACGCAGTTGTTTTGTAAGCTTCCACAAAAAATTAGTCCCGTAAGAAATATGTTTCTTCACAGACAAATCTTTACAATTTTGCTTTGTTATATTAAATTATAAGATATGAAGATAATATTTGTTGATTTCATAGAGGTATGGAACTAAAAACCTAATCGCACTCATGTATGAATCCGCTTCGCGTATTCTAACAGTGTGATTAGGATTTTAATTTCATACCTCAACAAATACTCTCTTTATCTCTTAATTGTTTAAAGATGTTTAGTTTTATTCCTGGATGAAGGAAACATATTCACTTCATCACTTGAATATTTTCGTACAACATAGCAATATTAGGGTCAACGCTTTGCGCTTTATTTGTAGATTCCAAAAATCTAGAATTATCGTTCTGTCTTCACGCGTGCTATATACTTGCTTGCGAAATTCACCCTCTTGTTGCCCTCTACTGCCCCCAAAAGCTTTTTAAATATTTATTATCTGGGTTTCCATCCAGAGCTACAGTTAGAAGGGGGTATATTGGATTTAAGATTAAAGAATTTAAATTATAATGATAATATAAACCCTATCTTGTCGGTACTCATTAGAATCGTCTAAGCGGGACGATTCACAACAGTACACACTTTTACGAACAACAAGAACGCAACTGAAGCATAGCTTAAAATAACGGATAAGGGAGTATATGACAATACTTATAAAAACCCGAGTTCTTTCAAGTTAATCAAACTACTAAACAGTACTCAAAGATCAACGCTTAGACAACTATGCAATTTCATGAAAATCGCGTTCGACCGACGCAATACTATACTTAATAAATACTATTAACCGATTAAGAATAAGCTATTCGATACATTTTTATGCTCATTACTTCTGTCTTTTTGTTTTTTATTAATGTATAATTTCGATTTTGATCTTGAAACTTTTGAAAGCAATAGACAAGTATTGAGTAAACAATACAACTCTTATAAGTTACTCTCCGCGATATATACTTTTTTTTCTCTTACTATGTCTGAAAACAGTAAATGTTTCATTTTGGAACAATGGAATTTTCAAATGATTATCCATAGAATACAATTTTAGAATTATGACGTTTAGCAAAAGCTATTGCGAAACAAACGTACAAAATCAATATTTATATCACCTATTATTTCTACCAAAAGTAAATCATATATTTTGTATGACGAGATACATGTTATTGAATAAGTCAATAAAATCTATCTATCTATCTATCTATCTATCTATCTATCTATCTATCTATCTATCTATCTATCTATCTATCTATCTATCTATCTATCTATCTATCTATCTATCTATCTATCTATCTATCTATCTATCTATCTATCTATCTATCTATCTATCTATCTATCTATCTATCTATCTATCTATCTATCTATCTATCTATCTATCTATCTATCTATCTATCTATCTATCTATCTATCTATCTATCTATCTATCTATCTATCTATCTATCTATCTATCTATCTATCTATCTATCTATCTATCTATCTATCTATCTATCTATCTATCTATCTATCTATCTATCTATCTATCTATCTATCTATCTATCTATCTATCTATCTATCTATCTATCTATCTATCTATCTATCTATCTATCTATCTATCTATCTATCTATCTATCTATCTATCTATCTATCTATCTATCTATCTATCTACCTGTCTGTCTATCTATTTATCTATCTATCTATCTGTCTGTCTATCTGTCTATCTATCTATCTATCTATCTATCTGTCTATCTATCTATCTGTCTGTCTATCTATCTATCTATCTATCTATCTATCTATCTATCTATCTATCTATCTATCTATCTATCTATCTATCTATCTATCTATCTATCTATCTATCTATCTATCTATCTATCTATCTATCTATCTATCTATCTATCTATCTATCTTTCTATCTATCTATCTATCTATCTATCTATCTATCTATCTATCTATCTATCTATCTATCTATCTATCTATCTATCTATCTGTCTATCTATCTATCTATCTATCTATCTATCTATCTATCTGTCTATCTGTCTATCTGTCTATCTGTCTGTCTATCTATCTGTCTGTCTATCTGTCTGTCTATCTATCTATCTATCTATCTATCTATCTATCTATCTATCTATCTATCTATCTATCTATCTATCTATCTATCTATCTATCTATCTATCTATCTATCTATCTATCTATCTATCTATCTATCTATCTATCTATCTATCTATCTATCTATCTATCTATCTATCTATCTATCTATCTATCTATCTATCTATCTATCTATCTATCTATCTATCTATCTATCTATCTATCTATCTATCTATCTATCTATCTATCTATCTATCTATCTATCTATCTATCTATCTATCTATCTATCTATCTATCTATCTATCTATCTATCTATCTATCTATCTATCTATCTATCTATCTATTAGATTATAGATAATATTGACCAATCAGAGATCTCCTTGAACATTTAGTAATATGGACCGGAGTTTCCCTAAAGATTCTTGACAGATCGCCGGAAATTGAATTAGTTCCCCTTGACCATAAGAGGGGGTATTTCTAGTCTAAAATCTTTATTCCTCATTAAAACTCTATGTTGTTGCTACTCATTTGAATAGTCTCGTCGGGACGATTCCAATGGCTACCAACAAATCCAAAATATCCCCTCTATCTATACCTCTGATTGACCAATAAAGGACCGTGTCAGCCCAGAAAGTTGACTTGTGTAGTCACCTTCTTTCCAGATTCTCTGTCAGTCGCGATCACTTCTATTTCCGTACCGCTAAACTTGAACGCTACGTCTACACATTTACCTTGGATGTCTGTTATACGGATTTTGCCGAGGTGCGTACACCCCTCATCAGAAACGTATACCGGCTTCTTTTTCGTAGACGCGTACACTTGAAAAACAAACGTATATCCAGACTTCTCTTCACCCAAGGGAATGTAATCTCTCTTAGCTTGTATCTCACCAACTTTAATGGTCTGACCGATTTCAACGTGCTTGTCAAAAGCTCCTTTGCAATACCACTTGCCGCTTTTACTTTGGAATTTTCGACCTTCATCGTGTAACCCCTCCTTAAAGATGCCGTTTGTTTCAAGGCCATAAGTATACTTGCAAACTCGTTCGGAAATCGTAATGGGATTGTGCCCAAATACTACAGCCCCTTTTAGTACAACTAGACCCGCATCCTCCGATGTTATCAGCTTCTTATCCGGAAAAGCGGACCTGATTGATTCCTGCAACATCACGGACTCGCTGAAACCCCCGACCATTAAGATGGCCTCACAATCTTGTTCAGTGAATAATTCCTTCATATGGTTTACGATCTTTTCAATCGTTTCTGTATACCACTCTCTACAAACAACCGGCTTAATTCTTAGTCGATCAACACCCACAATACGCATACTACCCTCGAATTCAGGCTTTTCGATATGCTTTTTTATGTCCTGTTTAGATTCGTCGCGAAATATATCCCTAAGTCCAGTTGGTAGCTTAAATGTGATGTCCTTTTCGCTTTCATTTTGAGGAGCTATATCTCTTTTCTTTACCTCGAAATCTCGGAAGAGATCTAAATAATCCTCTGGATTTTCCTTCTGGAACTTCTGTAGTACCGACTCTCCGAATATCTTCACCAAGGTGTTTCGAAATGCCTTGTCTATATTGGTACCACCCCAGTCGCCTCCACTAGCTTTGTGAAGTTCCTTCAATCGTTTCTCTTCCAATATTTCATGTACCGTTATATCAACCGTACCACCTGATATAGAACAAAAGCAAAACTAAAACGTATTGTTTGTCTAAGATCGCAAGGGATACTCATTCATGTACTTTTAAAGTTGAAAAGGAGGTATCACGTTCACTTCCTATCATATGCTTTTTTTAGATATACCCGAAATACCTATGGTAATGGACTCAACGCCTACGCCAGAGCTCAGTTTTGAAAATACACCTATAGTTCATAACTGGACCTCTGATTGGGCGAGACACACGGTTCGACTAATGTGAGTCTTTCTTTCGAAAATCAAATTTAGAAATGTTGATATAGACTATTGGATAAGAAAGATGCAGATATCTTTCTTGTGAAAATTATAATGCATCTAATCTATTCAGAAACCAGTTTATTAGTGACTGCATCGTCAAAATAAGCGCCAATTAAAAGAGATACTCGGTTTGACAAATAAAAGTTCTCTTTGGAGAATTAAAGGCTAGAGGTCGATTTTCACTAATTACTTAATAAGGATAACTGTATTTCTTTCTGGTGATAGTAAAAATTACTTGTGCATACAAAGCCAACCCTTTATACATAGAGGATACGTACTAAGTGTTTTGTATGAAAGAAAAATCCAACGAGGTTGGGGGAATTGATAATTGTCAAGGCTCTGCCGAGGCAATTATCAATTTCCGCAACCGAGTTAGTTATTTTTTTCAAACAATACACTAAATACGTATTTTATTTATCTTATAACCTCTATTTGCCTTGTTTTCGTCGATGTTTGTAACGGAAATGCAAGAAGATCTTCTTTGATCAATGGTTAGCGCATTGGACTTGTAAATCATTTATTTCAATATTATTTGTCCGCGTGGGCTCGACACCGACTCGTGTTGGTTATTTTCAGCTAAACTTCAGTTGCGGGCTTATCGTTCGTAAGACCACAGCATAGGGTTCTTTTGAGAAATAATGATTTAAGACAGGCTTTACCTCCTCTTATCTGCATCTCTGCCCATCTAGTCTTTTTTACGTGACGGGTCGCACGTAGTTAGATTATAAATCCTTTTTTTCTTTATATTTCCAGTCCCAACGATTTACATCACAGGCGAAGCTCCTTGTGGGCGCAATTGACTTCGGTACCACGTACTCCGGATGGGCGTTTTCATTCAAACATCAATATGAGAAGGACCCTAGTAAAATACAGTGTAAACAATGGTAGGATATAATGTCTTAACATATGTGACCCGTCATGAGAAAAGGGGTCATCTCGGGACTCGGAAGAGATTGGGTACAGCATATGTCAACCAGAGGTCGTATTCCAAAAATTCTTTCACGGGCTAGGGTCGACACTTTACGCATTACCTAGATGATCGCCTTTTCGCGTGGCGGGTCTTTTATATTTCTTAGACTTGGTTGGGGAAGAAAGCTATAAAACATCGTGAGAGAAGGATTAGTCCTACTGTGCCTCGAGAAGGCACCAAATCTGCAAAATGACCTTGTCCGTTCCGTTATAGCGCTGCAGGACGGACGCAGCGAGAACAGCCGATTTTTGTATGTGTGCAGAAACCCTTGGGCGATAATGTTTGCCTAGTCTCAAGCCTTTCTAGAGTTTCGGAGATTTTAAAAAACTGAGAAAGAAAATGGCCAAATTTAGCAAATTGACGCGGTTGCAAGGCACCGTTTGCGTCATCGAGCACAATTGATGTTTGCATATAACAAACGGACCTCCTTCCCATGATGAATACCATCTCTCCTCTATCTATTGGTTGTTGTATGTATATTGTACGTGGACTACGAAAAGATTGTATTTAAGCTTGAATGATTTTGTAGATACAACATTCATACCGTAAATTACTTGATATTCAATGGAATAATTGTTCGAGGTCACTTATATGATCCCTTAACATTTTTTGAGTCAATTTAGAATGTTTTGGGGATAAAATTGAATGAATTTGATGTTTTATTTTATCCCCCCCCCTCTGAATATAATCTACATAATTTTCTATCAGCCATCTAAAACGCACATTAGATTGATCGATTTTTATGAACTGTGGGTCGTTTTAAAAATATCGAGGCATTTTCGTTTTTGAGTGGTGTGAGCGAGTGTTTGGAATGCATTTTGGATTTCGGAATGATTTCTATCGAAATGAGTATCATTTCCACGATATTATGAACTTTAGTCACTTATTTACATTTCAGGGTCGGGGGCAACAAAATTTCCCTTAAAGCACCAACTACTGTACTCATCAAGCCGGACGGTAAGACATTAGAGGCGTTCGGATACGATGCAGAAAATAGATACGCGGAATTGTATGGGGAAGACGAAGACGAGAACGAAGGCGGGGAATATTATTACTTCAGAAGATTTAAGATGTCTCTGTTTAATAAGGTATGGTATGTGTGGATGAATCGGGACATGTTTGGGTTATTATTTCGTGTGATACAGTTAGTAACGTGCTGAAAATGACATTTACCTCGAACTTCAAATCGGTTATCATTTTAACCAAACCTATAAAATCAGTGCAAAATTATATGTGACCCGTCACGCGAAAAGGGACCATATGGGAATTGCGCAGACTGACTAGCGTCGAAATCTAACTTCCAGTGAAATATTGTTTTGAAATGCGACCTTTGGTTAACCGATGCTGGACCCAATCTCTTTTTCAAATATTCACTTTCTTGAGTTCCCAGATGGTCCCTTTTTGCGTGATGGGTCACAGTTATTTTCGGGTGTGAATTTCAAAGTGTCTGATTAGCCCGAAAAGATACAAAATCGGGAAAATACATTGATGGGAGGTAATGAATTATCGCTAATTCCAATAGGATAAAATTATCGATTTAGTATTACCTCCCCTTAATTTCATTTAAAACTCGCTTCCCACACTGATTCAATGTTATTCCGACTTCATTACAAAATAATTCATCTTTTTTATTCCACGGTGTTAATAACTGTCGGAGACTTTTGTTAATTTGAACACCGAGGTCATTTGTCAAATCAATGTGATTTTTTTTCAAGGACACCTAGATCTGCACAAAAAGAACTAATACGAACCTTAACGTTCGATCGGTATATTCTAGCGCGCGTTCGTTGCTATTAGAACCTTTATCTTGCTGAAACGTCCAAAGACATTATATAACCTTAAGGAAGTTAATGTCAATTTCAAGAAGATTTTAAGAAGATTACATAACCGATGAATTATGTTATGAATAATTAGATATGTTTAACAAAATATCTTGAATTCATTATTAAGATAATAATTATATTTTTTAGTTCTTTATTATTGTTTGTTTGTTTATTTTTAGATTTACTTATTTCATTCATTAATTATTTATTATATGATTTATTAATTCATTTATTCGTAATGGCATATAACTTAAACGTACGTTTGCAGAAACTAGACCGTAAGGTAGAGATTGAAGACGTTAAAGGACGAAAGCTGCCAGCGATAACGGTTTTCGCAGTGGCCATTGACTATTTGCGGGGAGACCTTGTGAAGAACTGTTCGTCACGCCTGGCAGACGGGATGAGCGAATCTGACATACAGTGGGTCATCACCGTGCCTGCCATCTGGAACGATGCTGCTAAACAGTTCATGCGTGAAGCTGCCGTTCTGGTAAATATCACTATGTGAGCCTCCGCGTGACGTTTCCAACTGTTTCATATACAGTTAATTACATCGTGAAATTGACTTTTATCTCAATCGAATCCATTCTAAATCACTCACTCATCGCTCCATTCATTCATTCCAAACACTCACTCAAACCATTCAAAACTCCCAAAAGAATATACAGTCAACAACGTCTTGAAAAATTTATAAAGCTAGAAAAGAATGCGATGTCACTGACATTTTTGTTATTGTAAGCGTCTAAAAGGTTCTTGAAGAAATGTAAAGCTATTCATAGAATTTATATGCATATTATATTAAAGGGGGGTAATTAATATCGCCAATTTTGTTCATCCTGAATACAATTAGCGAGAATGGGTTACCTCCCTTTAAATTAACTCAAAACTCGCTCCACACACTCACTCAATCTCATTCAAAAATCATTCCAAAATCATTCACCTTGTCAATTTCACGATGTTGTTAACTGTACATTAACGCATCATAGACTGGCCTAAAGCTTAACTGTGGACTCAATACGTAGCAATGATCTGCAGTATCCGGTTATTGCCAGAGAATATTTTCAATGCATTGTGTCGCCTAAATGCCTCTCGTTTTACACACAGGTAATTTTAAAAATAAAAATGAAAAAAAAACAACCGCGTAAAAATGTAGATAAATATTGTAAGAAGTTATTTTAACAGTTTTAAAGACACTACCAAAGCGCATTAATCTTTAGTCATTTTGAATTTTTCTGAACTATCAAACAATTGTGATTTTTTTAAAGGTTTGATTTTATTTTTCTAACTAGGGTGGAATAGATACTAAAAACTTGATGATAGCTCTAGAACCGGAAGCTGCGTCATTGTTCTGCAGAATGATGCCGGTACAGTCAGACGCCGATGCTGGCGTCTCCGCCTTTCAATCTGGCGCCAAATACATGGTGGTTGACGCTGGTGGTAAGTCGTTCTGTCACGTTTTGTTGAAGAAAAAAACTACCTTACAGGAAGTTAGAAAAACCATTATAGATTTACAGAATACGTCCGCGCAGCCTAACTTTGGGCGACAATTTTCGCACTACCAATTTAGTCCATTTTCGACAGACGGCTCACAAATTAATGCGAAACCTGCCATCGGCCAAAAAACTATTTATCGCGATTTCAGCTCACAAGCTTTATCATGAAGTTTTATCTTTAACTATACAAATATCTGTGTGATAACATCCCATATGATATTTCTTTGGTATCAAATGGATATTTTCAGAACAATGACATAATGCGGTTATTTTTAGAAACTTGCATTTCCGTTACAAACATCGACGAAAACAAGGCAAATAGAGGTTATAAGATAAATAAAATACGTATTTAGTGTATTGTTTGAAAAAAATAACTAACTCGGTTGCGGAAATTGATAATTGCCTCGGCAGAGCCTTGACAATTATCAATTCCCCCAACCTCGTTGGATTTTTCTTTCATACAAAACACTTAGTACGTATCCTCTATGTATAAAGGGTTGGCTTTGTATGCACAAGTAATTTTTACTATCACCAGAAAGAAATACAGTTATCCTTATTAAGTAATTAGTGAAAATCGACCTCTAGCCTTTAATTCTCCAAAGAGAACTTTTATTTGTCAAACCGAGTATCTCTTTTAATTGGCGCTTATTTTGACGATGCAGTCACTAATAAACTGGTTTCTGAATAGATTAGATGCATTATAATTTTCACAAGAAAGATATCTGCATCTTTCTTATCCAATAGTCTATATCAACATTTCTAAATTTGATTTTCGAAAGAAAGACTCACATTAGTCGAACCGTGTGTCTCGCCCAATCAGAGGTCCAGTTATGAACTATAGGTGTATTTTCAAAACTGAGCTCTGGCGTAGGCGTTGAGTCCATTACCATAGGTATTTCGGGTATATCTAAAAAAAGCATATGATAGGAAGTGAACGTGATACCTCCTTTTCAACTTTAAAAGTACATGAATGAGTATCCCTTGCGATCTTAGACAAACAATACGTTTTAGTTTTGCTTTTGTTCTATATCAGGTGGTACGGTTGATATAACGGTACATGAAATATTGGAAGAGAAACGATTGAAGGAACTTCACAAAGCTAGTGGAGGCGACTGGGGTGGTACCAATATAGACAAGGCATTTCGAAACACCTTGGTGAAGATATTCGGAGAGTCGGTACTACAGAAGTTCCAGAAGGAAAATCCAGAGGATTATTTAGATCTCTTCCGAGATTTCGAGGTAAAGAAAAGAGATATAGCTCCTCAAAATGAAAGCGAAAAGGACATCACATTTAAGCTACCAACTGGACTTAGGGATATATTTCGCGACGAATCTAAACAGGACATAAAAAAGCATATCGAAAAGCCTGAATTCGAGGGTAGTATGCGTATTGTGGGTGTTGATCGACTAAGAATTAAGCCGGTTGTTTGTAGAGAGTGGTATACAGAAACGATTGAAAAGATCGTAAACCATATGAAGGAATTATTCACTGAACAAGATTGTGAGGCCATCTTAATGGTCGGGGGTTTCAGCGAGTCCGTGATGTTGCAGGAATCAATCAGGTCCGCTTTTCCGGATAAGAAGCTGATAACATCGGAGGATGCGGGTCTAGTTGTACTAAAAGGGGCTGTAGTATTTGGGCACAATCCCATTACGATTTCCGAACGAGTTTGCAAGTATACTTATGGCCTTGAAACAAACGGCATCTTTAAGGAGGGGTTACACGATGAAGGTCGAAAATTCCAAAGTAAAAGCGGCAAGTGGTATTGCAAAGGAGCTTTTGACAAGCACGTTGAAATCGGTCAGACCATTAAAGTTGGTGAGATACAAGCTAAGAGAGATTACATTCCCTTGGGTGAAGAGAAGTCTGGATATACGTTTGTTTTTCAAGTGTACGCGTCTACGAAAAAGAAGCCGGTATACGTTTCTGATGAGGGGTGTACGCACCTCGGCAAAATCCGTATAACAGACATCCAAGGTAAATGTGTAGACGTAGCGTTCAAGTTTAGCGGTACGGAAATAGAAGTGATCGCGACTGACAGAGAATCTGGAAAGAAGGTGACTACACAAGTCAACTTTCTGGGCTGACACGGTCCTTTATTGGTCAATCAGAGGTATAGATAGAGGGGGTATTTTGGATTTGTTGGTAGCCATTGGAATCGTCCCGACGAGACTATTCAAATGAGTAGCAACAACATAGAGTTTTAATGAGGAATAAAGATTTTAGACTAGAAATACCCCCTCTTATGGTCAAGGGGAACTAATTCAATTTCCGGCGATCTGTCAAGAATCTTTAGGGAAACTCCGGTCCATATTACTAAATGTTCAAGGAGATCTCTGATTGGTCAATATTATTGAAATTCAAGATTTGTTTGAATATTTTTCACCGATTATAATCTGTTGCTGAAATGCAATCGAAAAATTAAATATTTAAACTATTTTCAGGGTCCAATAGCTATTTTTAAACATGGGTATATTTCTTTGAGGGGCCGGTAAAAACAGCTTCGCGGTAAGGGTCATCTCAAAAATGGCCCAAAAAGTTGTAGAGAAAAGGGATCATGCCATACTAATTTTCATTTCATTTCATGCGCAAATGAACGGGCCTCAACTTAAGACAAGTTTGATCACTTTCGCATACTCTTGGACTGAGCTATGACCGGAAACGTTATAATGGTCGCTTACGGAAAATGAATTAGTTCCCCTAGACCTTATCTATACCACTGGTCAATGTAAGCGGACTACAAATGTATTGAAAAATCAAAGTTGTTTTGGGTGGTAACTTTCTAATGACTCTAAGTGTATAACCCATTATGCTAGAAGGGGTTTGCTGTTTTTTCTGATTGCATAATTCGAAAATTGAAATGTAATTAAAAATTAGAAATTCAAAAAAATGAAATGCGACCGCTTCGCGCATTCATACAGTGTGATTAGGTATTAGTTTCATACCTTCTTGAAATCAACATATACCCGCTTCATCTCTTAATGGAAGAAAAAAACATTTCTTGAACTATGCTAGAAAAGCATTCGGATTGAGCGGGGACTCTGAAAAATATATTCAGAGTCCCTAGTTTGAGTAAGGGAAAAAATGAGTTAAGGAGTCATAGGCCTACATTCCTTAATTTTATGTTATTGTTTTTTTTTTTTTTTTTTTTTTTTTTGTTATTTTGTTTGTAAAATTTGTACTTTAGTTTATCATTCATACAAGTAATCAATGTCTTTTTGTATTTGCAAAAGATGTATGCATTATTGCTCGATTTTTTTTAAAGATTATTATATGAAAAGCTTGTTGTTGACAATGTATACCTTTTTGTGTTCATTTTTTTCATTACATGATCAATGTATATGTATGTACTATGTTTATGTTTTGTAACCCAGGAAATGTACTCTTTCTGCCACTTTCAATAAAAAAATGACGTTGTATCATAAAAAATTGTACATATTTTGATCTGCAAACAAAAATATTGTTTATAGTTTTAGCGGGAAAATACAGAAGAATCAGCGACACTGTGTTGGTTTTGTTATTATATGAGCCTGTGCATGAGATTTCCAACAATTTCAAATATGGGCATCCGCACAGTCTGACCAGAGTCTTCACTATGCGTTTAGTAGATAGATAAGGTCTCAAAGTACTTGTATACCATCAGGTAACATTATATTTACAGTAGGCGGCTCTCTATCTTTCTCAATGTTTGCACATCACACACATTCTAAATTGTTGGAAATGTCACGCACAGGCTCATATTCTTTTTATTGCCGTCGTCGTTAATGAGATGCAGCTAATACAAACTATTTATGCTTAAAGAGTTTTTCAAACATATTTATGATGGTTCAAAACGCTTGCTTAGGTGGTGTAAAACGTAATGAGTTCTGATGAATCTTGTTTCGCTTTTATAAATAATAACCACATTTATCTAAACTATGAGAACATTAAATGTTTAACCTGCGTCATGCAGCCTCGTTCTAATACACGCGAACAACTCTTTCCGTATATGCTGAAGTCACACGCTATTTAGGAATTTAAAAAATCTTTATTATTTTTATTCGTTATGAACGCTGTAGTTGGTGATCTGTGCTATTCGAAGTTTGGTCATCTTAAGATGCATTTTTAGCTTTGCATGTATTGCAAGCTATAATTTAAGCGAACCTTTGGCAAGTAGCCATGAAAGCAACAAAACAATGCCGAGGATATCAAATTAATACATTTTATGAAATCATTTTTATATTTTATATAAATTTTATACAAAATTCTAAAGCTGTCGGTTAGAAGTTTGTGCTAGAATGTGCTAGAATGTATTCCAAGATGAAAGTTTGCGTGAAACTAAAATACCACAAAATGTCGAAACACGTTTTGCACTGCGACATAATCGACCAAATACTTTTTTTTTCTTTAGAATAGCGAGAAATTGCTTTTTGTCGTTTAAGTTGTTATGGGAGACCACTCTCACCACTGTCCTGCATAGCTTCGTAGGTTTAAATACAATGCCTGACATTTGCGTCAGGGAAGATCTTCTTTGGCTCAGTGGTAGAGCATTGGACTTGTAAACCATTTATTTGAATATTGTTGTCCGCGTGAGTTCGAGACGGGCTCGCAGCGGATATTTTTCAGCTATGCTTAGGTTGAGGACAGTTGATACGTAACAAAGTCATTACTTGTTTTCGTCTGGTTCTCGGGAATGAAAGCAAACATGGCAAAGGATCGGAGGATGGAATAAAAATGTAAAAAAAATCCATAATTTCTCAGAATAAAAACATGGGCAAAGCAAAAAAAGTATTTGTAAACACTTTCTTAATATTTTAATTCGATAAGGGTAAAATTTCACTATCTTTATTCTTGGACGTTTCTCCAACTGTAGTAAATGTTAATTTGTCAAAAACTCAACACAAACCAATTAATTCCTCATGCAAGCTGAAAAATGTTCTAAAGAACCAAATCCTACCAGAGGGATTTGGTTCTTAAGAAAATGTTTCAGACGTCACAACGTCTCAAGTTATATCCACATTTTATATAAATAACAGACAAAAGCAGCCCATCGGAGGAAATAACAAAAAATAAAATTGATGGAAGTTTATTTTGATTGTTATTTCAGTTTTTGGAAAAAAAGGGCCGGCTCTCCCAAGAACCAGATTATAAAAATAGAATGGCCTTACACTGGTTTATGATATTTTCTTACGTATGTGCTTCTTTGCTAATTGGTGGATCGCTTGCCAAACAAACTGACCTCCGTAATGACACACACGTTAGAGATTCAATTCAATTATATTCACAACATAACAGCTTTCACGTGAAACAAAGGAAGACATCATTGGAGAGCGATTTAAACGTCTAAACTACAGCTTACGACGTTAAAGTAGTGGAACCGTAATAGTTCCGCAACATTTCGGCACTCATGAACTTTCGTATTGTTAACCGAGGTTTCTTTATGAAAACCATTAGAAAGCCTCGGTTAAAATTGTTAAAGTTCATTACTTCCGAAACGTTGCGGAACTATTGCGGGTCCACTTTCTTAAGTCGTCCATGCAAGAAAATATTTCAATTAAAATGGCAGGAAATGTCAAAGTTAAGCAGTTATCTCATTAAAAATAAGTGAATTGATTGGTCAGTCGATAACATCGATCTGTTGATTAATTAATTGAATTTTCGCCGCTTTCAACATTTTTCATTTATATCGCGGCGGCTGGAGCACCTCATAATGGTTTCCTGGTATTTCTTTCACCAGTACAACCACCACATCCATTCCTAGCCCTTCAGCTACTATCTCACATAGGTCTACGATTATTAACCCATTTGTGAGAGACAAATGGTCGGAAAAGAAAGAGTGCCGCCGTCGGGGATCGAGCCCGGAACATCAAGACTGACAGTCCGACGCGCTACCAACTGCGCTATGACGGCGGCTACTATCTGTTGATAGGTTTTTCAATACCAGCCCTGTGTTAAGGATCACAAAACAGTGCAAACAATTAGCCAATTGTACTCCGCTTTGCACACAAGCGCACGCGCAAAGCGGGTATAACTGGAAAACTGTTTGCACCGTTTCGTGATCCTGAACGAAGGGCTGGTGTCCGTCTCTTCTTTCGATCTTGATCCGTCAAAAAATGGGTGGATCCGAGAAGAACAGTTCGGACGGTTGAAAGCCTTTATTAGAAAAGAAGGGAAAGTAAAATTCAAACTATAAGCGAAACGAAAACCATGGGTTCTGGTATTTCTAAGAAAATGGAACGACAATAGATTATGCAAACCGTATTTTGTGTATATCAATCTTCATTTTCAAGCACTGGATTTTCTTGAGGTGGCATTCTGCTATTTTATCAGATAACCACTGTTTACAAAGAAATTGGGCGTTTTTAAACCAGAAAGAATAAAATGAGATAGAAGCTACTGTTAATAACATCGTGTAATTGACAAGTTGAATGATTTTGGAATGATTTTGGAATGATTTGGGATTATATTAACCCCTTGCTGTTTAATCCCTGCTTTTTACGTGCCTGTGATTTTATGATTGAGAAAACATTGTGAAAAAAGAAGAAATTGCTTTTGACAAGCAATTTCTTCTCTTCACACACTATTTTTTATCCTACTGAATGGTTATTTTTTCAAATTAAATCCACTTTAAATTTTCGTCTGCAAAACCTTTGAATTTGGACAGGTCCAAAATTTTGTAAAACAGGAAAGGGTTAAATGAGTGTGTGGAAGGAGAAAATATCAGTATCGACAAATTCGCAAAAAACTGAATGAAATTAGAAATATCTATTACACCCGCCCCCTTTGAAAAGATAACAGTTTTTTCCTATCTGTGTGTCTTCACGGATCTAATAGACAGACAATTGACAACAATAGCCAATAAACTTGTGAAACAATTTGAGCCTGTGCGTGACATTTCCAACAATTTGAAATGTTCGTGAGGTGTAAATATTGAGCAGTGTAGACAGCCATATACTGTAAATATAAAATTACCTTATTGTTTACAGATACCTTGAGATCTGGATTATCGTCTAAGCACACGGTGAAGACTCTGTTCAGACTGTGTAGTTGCACAGGCTGATCAGAGTGTTTGCTTTGTGCATATTTGAAATTGTTGGAAATCTCACGATCAGGCTCATTTGATGAATTTTAAAAGAAATGTTCATCGTATTAATTGATTTCGAATCGTTTTTAACGATTTTGGAGCGTTTTGACCAATTTGAATTTGATTCAAGTGAGTGTTTGTAATAATTGAACGGAACGCTGAGTGAGCGATTTATAATGGCTTTGATTGAGATGAAAGTCAATTTTACGTTGTTACTAATTGTAACTGGATTTCCTATGTGGTGGTGTATTTAGTAAACATTTCGGGGTGCTACAAGCTCTATGTTAAGAAATATGGAATATACAAAATTTAAGTCATTATTGCTGGCAACGCTTCTGATTCTGTGTATGGATATTTGTGAGTCATCTGACTCGAATTAAAGCTCTTGATGACTATATCTCTAGAATCGTTAAAGACGTGAGAATACTACACAAATATTTATGGAATACAAAGCGACATGTACAAAGAAAGACAAACTGGTAGAAAAAAGATTTCATTGACTTTATTAATAGATTCGTTACCGATGATAATGATATTAAAGAAACAAGAATTGTCACAGAAGGTTCCAGGAATGTCGCGAGTACGTCTAGTAAATCCGAAGGAGTAACCCGGCGTTTCTGTGCTGACCAAAGAGATGTATTTGGTATTTACTTAAGATCCCTTCGAGTCGAAAAGTAAATTTATAACATGACCTGCGTCTCGGGAGTGAAAACCGTCGTTGAAAACTTTTGAAAATACACAGGTGTTATTACACTAGTGGAATAACTATGCAAATGAGCTAAGAGCGAATACCAACGCTATTTTGCAACTGCGAAAATGACGTCATAAGGTTTATATTGTGACGTCAGTTTAAAACGGCGTTATAAGTTACGCGGCAAATTTAAATGTTAATTTTAAGAATTTTGCCAATTTTTCGCAAAACCTCGGGTCATATTATAAATAGAATCTCATTTTTTTCTAATAAGATACAGAATTTATCAAACTCGTCATCCAAAACAGATAAAAACTCGTTTTTATCGGTTTATAGATGACTTGTTTAATAAATTCCGTATTTCATGAACACTCATTCAATATCCTCTATTTATTGTGACGCTAACACAGATGGGGAGTGCGTCTCGGGAGTGAAATAATCCAGACCTGATTGTTATTATGAGACGGCAAGTGGGGCCGGTAGATTTTGAAAGGGATTGGAACGATTATAAGAACGGGTTCGGAAACGTTGAAGGAGAATTTGGGGTTGGAAACGACGTTCTTCATGAGATAACAAAATCAAAGCCAATGGAACTGCGAATTGATATGGAAAGTTATAACAGGTATACAGCGTTTGTCAAACACAAGCGATTCCAGGTTGGTTCTGAAGCGGACAAATACGCTTTGACGGTGACGGGGTACAGTTAACAACATCGTGAAAATGACAAGGTGAATGATTTTTAAATTAGAGCGTGTGGAGCGAGTTTTGAGTGAATTTAGAGGGAGGTAATCTATTATCGCTAATTTTGTTCAGGATGAACAAAATTAGCGATATTGATTACCTCTCTTTAAAAAAAGATGCAATAAAAGTTATATACATAGCTTCCTATTTCTTCAAGAACCTATGAGACGTTAACAATTTGAATTATGTCAGTGAAATCGCGATTTTTCTCTATAAAAATTTATTTTGAAAGGTCATGTTGGTTCTATATTTTTCAATGGGTTTTATCGTTTTTGAATGGTTTGAGTGAGCGATTGGAATGAATGAATGAATGGAGCGCTGAGTGAGCGATTTAGAAGGGTTTTGATTGAGGTGAATGATAATTTCACGATGCAACAAACTGCATAGCGGGAGTGCAGGAGATTCGCTTCATAGGTTATATTCGCATGCCTGTGCTGAAATACTTTTGAGCACTTTTGAAAATGATTTTGTTGTCACTCAATGAAAGGTACATCGACCTTACGCGAAAAACAGACCTTTTAGTTGGTGCAAAAATGAGGCGAAATGAGAAAAAGAGTGTAAATGGGATCTGTCGGAAGGTTTTATATGGGACAAGCTGATCTTAAGGTAGTGGATCCGTCACAATTTTGTAATGTCTCAGAAGTATTGAACTTGAACTTGAACAATGTTAACCGAGGTTTCCTAATGATTTTCATTAGGAAACCTCGGTTAACATTGTGAAGGAGTATGTGGTCCGAATGTTGCGGAACTATTACCGGTCCACTACCTTGAGCGAGACTGAAATTGAAATCTAATGAAGTGTGGCCTGGCGAGCATAATAACCTTTCTTTTATATACAAGTTAAAGATCAGCCTATCTCAAATAAAACCAAGTAACCGATTATTTTTCTAACATTAACAGTATTTTGTACGTTGAATACCATTTAGAATGTGATCTTCCACACGTGAAAGAAAAATATATCTCTAATAATAACCACAGGAGATACTTAAGGTAGTGGAACCGTAATAGATCCGCAACATTTCGGCAATCATGAACTATCACAATGTTGACCCAGGTACATGTATCCTCATGAAAATCATTAGGAAACCCCGATGAACACTGTTAAAGTTCATTACTTCCGAAACGTTGCGGAACTATTACGGATCCACTACCTTAATACATTTCGCACGTAAAAATGTTACTATTACGGAGCACACACACAAAGTGGGGTATAATTTGCTGACAGGTTGCACCGTTTTACCATCTTAAACGCAAGGCTTTTGTATGGGAAATAAACGAATGCAGGCTCAATCTTTGGGTAAGTTCACCGTTGTAGCGATGAAATATCTAAATATGCTGCAAAATGTTACAAATTGAGCTTTGAAGTGCGCGTTTTCACATGATGATCAAATAAAATGGTTTAATAATATAAAATTGACGCTATGACGTCACAGAGGGGCTAACCCCCCTTTTCAGTGACCAAATAAACAAATCGTCGATTGCTGCTGAAAAAAATCAATGATTTCTATCCCGAGAACGCCATTTGTAAAATAAAATCGGGTCTGAATTTAAGCTTTGTTAATTTAAGATGTGTGGCTGTAAGAAAATAAATGAATTGTATCATTTTGATTGTTAATCATTAATAATATGACGTTGCTACTTACATGTAGAATTTTGTTTAAAAGAAGGCCGTTTCCTCGAAAATATCCGATAACCTATGCTGAATTTTCAAATTTGTTGCACTGGACACAGGGATGTCAATATATGTCATAAAATTGGGGGGTTTTTTTAGCACAACGACGTAAACGAATTGCTATTATAACTCGAAAACTAATTTATGAAGAATTTTGTAAATAAAAGTCTATATCTTCATTTTGATTATTTTATGTATATAGTGTTCAATTACATTTTCGTGTATATGTATTTGACTAGTGGTATTCTGCGTAATTAATGAACTGGCAGGGTGGGGCTTAACCGTGACGTAATTTGGCGAGTTTACTTTTCAATACTTTGGGTTCTTTCAAATGTTGGTCGGTAATCATCGTTAACGCGTGCAAATAACTGTACCCTTAAACCTAAAGGGTTCACGTGCTTTGAGAGAGTGAACACATTTCATCGTTTGGTTACCAAAGCCTCGTAACTTCAGCTTGATTAAGCTGAAGCTACGAGGATTTGGTTACCAATCTACGATGTAATGTCTCGAGTTATTTATGTCGAATCCCTGTCGAAGTAGGTTATTTTAGATAAAAGCTGATTTACCTTAACCTCAAGTGCACCGACCCGTTACTTAGGCTCCGCCCTTCCAGGGGAAAGATCGTGGGTTATACAATACATACCCGTCAAAAAAAGTTCTTTGACACTGATTTAAAATACGATTTTTCTGAGTTCATGTAAAAACTTCGATGAGTTTTGATTGATTTGTGAAACAGTAATTAGGATGTAAGAATATCACATGAAATTGCGATAGATTACTCGACCACGTTTCTCAATAGAGACGTCAACGTAAAATAACGTAAAATCTAAATTCTCATTCAGCACGTGCAGTTCCAGATTAACTGAAAAGTCTTGATAGCTCTCCATTGTGATGTGGATGAAATGCCATTGCTTGATTGCTTTTGACATTGAACGTCTAGGCACACACCTGTAATGAAAACATGTCAAGCGAAAGGAGGAACAACGTCATAAAGTTTTTGGTCGCCACAAAGCAGGCTCTATAAGACAAGCCGTTGCAAATGACTTTGTTGTTTCCGGACAGACTATCTTGTACCTCTTGCACCCATATAACCTGCCCCACAGCGTTATGTATAGAACCAGATCAGTCTGATGTTGGATAACAACGTTCGTCCAGGACGTCGAATGACGTAACGATATTTGGGATTTTTTAATCTAACTGCTACGCCAACGAACACTAAGGTCACTAGTCTAAGTTGGATCTCTGGTGAAAACGTGTGGAACCAGATAAAAGATGTCGATTTTGGCACCATAAGACACGTGCGACGTAACGTCCCTTATCAACGTCTCTGTTACAAATCTTTGATCAAAAAAGAATTTTTGTTTTAATACAGTGTGAAGACGCATTGACTTCACCTTCATTGATTGACTTTGCACTTACATATAGATATTTATGTCGAAATCATAATCTGCATATAGATCAAATGTCAAAGAACTTTTTTTGAAGAGTATAAATGAAAAATAATAGACATACATGTAGTCATTTACGTTTTGAAACTTTTATCATATTATCTATCGTATATTCCGGTAGCTCTCTAAACAACAATATTATCGGCTAAAATGTGTGTCTTTTGACCATAATTATTATTAAATCCTACATGTCAAACTTGCAGAGTAACATGGAAAAATTCGTGACGTCATGAACATCAGACCCATTCCCTCTTGCATTTGTGAAATAAAGCCCGTTTAATAACCAATATTATAATATGACCATTTTTGATATTACGCGGGTGTTATTACACAAGTGGATTTATTATGCAAATGAGCTAAGATCGGATATCAACGTTATATTTTCAAAGCGAAAATGACGGCATAATTGATTTGCTGACGTCATTTCAAAAACGGCGTTATATGTTTCGCTAATTAACTTGAATTGATAAATATGGGAATTTCCTCGTTTTATCACAGAAAATGGGATCATATTTTAAATAGAATATCAAATTTGTGCTCATTAAATACCGAATTTATCAAACGCGTCATCTAAAACAGTTAACAACTCGGCACAGCCTAGATTTTATCTATTTATAGATGACTCGTTTAATAATTTCGGTATTCAATGATCGTTCATTCAAAATTCTCTAACTATTTCTAATAGAGTTTTATCATTTAGCTCGACAACGACTGTGAATACTTATAGAAACAAGTAAAAAATTGATGTAATGTACAGTAAAGTGAATGTGTCGCCTTTAAAAAATGATCGCCATGTAATGAAAAATGGCCAATTGAAAAATGGGTGAACTCATTTAGAAGGTTGCCTCTAGAGTGCACACAAGATTTTTTGATCCCACTTGACCCAATTTCGAACATGACTAAGATTTGATGGACAAACATTCTGACAAAGTTTCAAGACAATTGGGCGAAAAATGTGGCCTGTAGAGAAAAACACAAGGTAAGATAATAATAGGTTTAACCTATAGACGGGAAAAGTAATTTGACTTAAGTTTAAACTTATTTTCAGCAGACAAAATAGGCTAGCTATCAAAATCGATGGCTATGAATTTGCTTTTTTCCCCTCATATATTTCTAGATTGATTTCCTCAGTTACAGCAATTTTAATAATTGTTCAGAAGAAATTAGCTTAGTATGAATGAAAGATACTCACTGAAATTGAAACAAATTTTTTTTGTGAAAAAATGCAAGGGGGTTATTTAAATATGAGCGCACGTATTATAGCAACTGCATCAGGTCAGGAACACTAAATATACATGGGTCCGTAGTCAGGTCAAAAACCTAAAGGATGGGATTCAGTCTATATGTTAGCCGACATAGCTTTAGCTAAAATAGCTGCATTTACATTTCAAACTGCGAATGTTGCTATAGATTTCATCTCTTTCAAGTCTTATCCCACTTTTCACCCCGACGTTAAAACTCAACAACAATGACGTTGTTTTAGCGGGAATAAGTAGCGTCATACTTCCACAAAGTGCAGAATGACCTCCTTTGCAGAGGGTTAAAAGAAAATGTCATTCAGAAGAGATTCTTAGCAAAACTGTGCTACTTTTTCAATGTTAAGCTGATTCTTAACCTAATTTAACGTTTACTTCAATTTAAATTTTGATAA
The DNA here is from genome assembly GCA_948146395.1 of Fragum whitleyi. NCBI lineage: Eukaryota > Metazoa > Mollusca > Bivalvia > Cardiida > Cardiidae > Fragum > Fragum whitleyi. The sequence continues at coordinate 28,084,695 of OX411549.1, read as the reverse complement.
AGATCGACAGAAATAAAATTAAAGAAAAAAAGTAAATAAATTTAAATAAACAATAAAACAAAATAGCGAAATATCGCGAGATTATCATTATCCATGTAGGCTGCCAATGAGGAAACAAAAAAAACTTTGACGGTAAATATTCTTCTTTCTGTTTTTGGTTATTTAAATATTCTAAACGCGTTCGTTAGACACAGAAAAAGCGCCACAGCGCCCGAACATTGCGTTACTTTCCCGTATAACTAAAATTTGACTCCCTGTCCCCATCATTCACCTCACTTGACCCAATTTTGATGTTGACCGAGTTTAGATGGAGACTAACATTCTGACCAAGTTTCAAGACCTTTGGGCCAAAGATTTTCCCTCACTTGACCCCACTTGACCCAATTTAGAATATGACCGAGATTTGATGAAGACAAACATTCTGACCAAGCTTCAAGATACCTGGGCCAAAAATTGGCCCCTAGAGTGCACACAAGCCTCGGATGTTGACGGACGACTTGATGACGGACGCAGCTCGACCACAATAGCTCACCATGAGCAATTAGTGCTTATATGAGCTAAAAAGTGGAACTTGTCATCTAAATAATTTGGTATTTCAATACAGATTCACTCCACCTGTATCAATGATGTATTAGGTAAAAAATGTTTAAAAATCAAGAAATTTACCATGTAGTTTTACATTTGTAAGAAAATTGTCTTAAATTTCTTCCAAACTTAAATGTTTTCCCATTAGGAGAAAAATCATAGACACTATCATCCCCTTTTTTTTTTTTTTTTTTTAATTTAAAATGATATATAAATAGATATTTGATTTTAAAAAAAATGTGAAAAATGCCAAGATAACAGGATGGGAAAGGATCTTACATCCTCTACTACGCCAACTTGTGAATAATCTTATAGCAAAGTCTGGCATAAGATTTCCCCACAGAAATTAAGTAGAAAGCAAAATGTGTTGCTTAAGGCTAAGATCACACTTCATCTCTATCCAGGCTGATCTTGGTCTATTCTGTCTAAAAAAAACCTGTTCAACTCTTTTGTGTTGTTCTTAATATAAAATCTAATTACAATTTCAGAATGCGAAAATCAAAGTGATTGCATGTTAAAAAGATTACGTTTTCCACTGTCTTATCTGACCTTTAGTAACGTGACAAAGTTTTGATTATTGAAGGACAAATGCTGTTTACAAACCGATATGATGGCGCAGACAGAATTAAGGGTTGACACATCTGGGCTCCCCTCATATCTAACAGATCCAATTAAATGATAAATGCATTTGAAAAAAAAGCCGGGACCTGGTTACATAATTCATACTTAAATTGCATCTTTAAACGAATGACGAAAAAAGAATTTGCTGACTCGTTTCACATGGTCATGTGCGTTTTGCGCTGTCTGATAGGTGTTCATGAATATTTCGCATCACAAACACCTGTTATATACGACTCTCATTTATCGGCAGTCAGTAAAAAAATCTTAGATGTCATGATGTGTCTGTAATATGTTGTTTTTCGAACCTTTGACGTCTGGTAACGAGTTAAAGATTTAATTTACAAAAAATACCACTTAAATATTTTGATCCTATAGAAAATAGAACTTTAATTATGATTGATTCATCTGTGAAAACCACCGATTTCTATATTCAAAGTAACAAAATAATCAGGAAAGATTGATAATGAAATTTTATATTTCCATGCAAAATGGATTTCTTTTCAAGATTCTGATGCTTATCAACCACAAACAATTCGATCGGAAAAAATACAAAAATAATACTCTTTCAGGTAACCGATCGTGTAACAAGAAATATTAAATCAGTGATTCTCAATGCCCGTTGAAACGATTGCTAATGTTACATTATAAAGAAATGGCGCAAAAAGCAGTTTTTCGTAACGTCAACTACTCATTTTTGAATTTCTTTCTGGGCATTAAATTACATTAATCATCAAATTAAAAAGGTCCATAAGTAAACTAACAGCGCCAGAATATTATACAATAAAGTCCTTCCATCAAATTCCATTCGATCCTTACGCATGCGCAGTTGTTACCATGCAGAAACGTGCATGGTAAAAATTAGTTTTTCTTCTGTCCCAGTGTCGAAGGGTAGCGTAGATGGTACAGGTTTACTAGTCTACCATTTAGATCACGTAATGATTTCTATGATCACGTGGCCGGTAATGTGACCTTCCGAAGATACCCGAGAAAACACGAATAAAAACGAGTTTTCTCATTTCGTAATCAAAAATCATAGTTTACCAGTCAACTCGGCCCATCGAATAACTCGGCCCAATCAACTCGGCCTCAACATATAGTTTATAGTAATATAGATTATTTTCCCAAAGTATGTACAATTTTTGGACGAACGATGTTTCCTCATAAATGAATGAAGATTGAATACTCTTGTATTTGTGATAAAAGTACTGAATAAATAATCGAAAATGGGGTCGAGTAATACGTTGGGCCGAGTTGCCGAAGGGCCGAGATGAAAATGGGCGGAGTCAACCAGTCATCAAATAATAAATCGGTTTAATCGGTTAGGGTTTAGACGTAATTTTATGGGCAAACCGGAAGAAGGGACTATCAAGTGATCTGGACAAAATCAAACATTTAATACTTTATATTCATGAAAATTGTTGTTTTGCGAGATGAGATGACATTTATTGTAGGTTTTATAGGACTGCTTTGAAATTTTATCATGTAAACAATCGTTGTGTAGAATACAATTGCAATTCTAAGGTAAAAGAAATTGTCCCTCATGACGAAATATCTAAATTTAGAATGAGTATACTACAATGAGTGTCGCCCATGGGGCGACACAATAAGTGGCATCCTCCTTCCCCTCCTAGCTTTTTCACTACGGTAACCTGATAGCCAACACTTGACTGCTGATTAGATATTAACTGTTACATACATAAACTTTCACCGACAAGTTTTACTGTGGAGAGATAACTTGGCTTTTTAGTAGTCTTTTTATCCACTAGAATCTCCTCTCATTTTCAGTGTTAAATTTAATCATATCCATATTTCTAACACTGTTAAATTCAAATTGTTAGAATTTCAGCCCTAGTATCAGTGCCATTTACATGTCAGAACATCTGACTGTGTGTGGAACAACTTGAATCAATGGATAGGTGCACCAGCTTCCACAGAAGAACTGCAACAAGTTACTCTTAAAAATGGCACGAAACCACATGCAAACAAGCAAAACAATGATATAGTGAGATATCTGTATATTAAGAATTAAAGCTGACACAAGGAGGCCAAGCTTAAATCATTTCCCCATGACAAAATGATTTTTCAAGGAAATGTCAAATTTTGCAGAATAATCTGATCTGGTGTTTTGACTAACATCAATTCTATCTACTATTCTTGTTATTAAAGTAAAAAGAAAAACAAACACATTAATTGAGTGCATACTGTTTGGAATTGAGTATATTTATTAGCATTTCCCGAAACCCTGTAACTACAACTTTTCAAGTTGCAGTAAAAACATATAAATACAACATTTAAGAACATCATGAAATTGATAAGATGAATGATTTTGGAATGACTATGGAATGATAACGAATGTCTGTGTGGAGCGGGCTTTTAGTGAAATTCGAGGGGGGTAATCCAATATCGCTAATTTTGTCCAGGATGTTCAAAATTGGCGATACTTATTACCCCCCCTTTCATAAAAAATACGTTATTTTCTGTTTGTGCGTCTTCTTCGAATTATCAGACACTTTAAAATCCATTCCAGCCAATAAAGTCGTAGAATAATTTGAACGATTTCAATTCAATATTGATCGATTTGAACAATTTCAAAATCTTTTCTTATAACTTTGGAGCCTTTTTGAATGAGTGTTTGGAATGCATGGAGCGTTGAGTGGGTGATATTCAACGGTTTTGATCGCAGTGATTGTCTATTTCACGATGTTTTTAACTGAAAAAACTTTTGACCATGTTAAAATTTGCTTAAATTTGTACCAAGAGAAAGATTTGTTACATTCAAAACAATTGGGATAAACGGCTTTATCCCCTTTAATTGAACGCTTTCATAAACTATGATGAAATCTATATTTTGCATTCATTTGATATTGAAAAAGAGCTTGATTAATAACCTTAAAGAAAGTACCAACAGATATGTATTTTCAAGTCAAATGACTTGTGAATATGCAAAAGAAAAAATCGATTTTTTTATCGAATCACTGTGGACAATTCAGAAATAATTGTCCACAGTGATTTGTATTTAAAAGATCAGTTGCAAAACCCGAAGTCATAGAGAATCATTTAGGAAAGTTTTAGGTCATTCATTTGGAAACTAAATGATGTGTTGTGCTCTCAAAATAAGAAGACTACTAGACAGCACGACAGACGAATCAAAAGACAGTCATACGGATGGATTGGGGCGGATGGAGTCATATCATAATAAGACCTTTCAGGAGTATGAAATCGCTTTATCATCCTTAGAATTTTTTATCGCTTCCAACTAATACCAAGACTAAGACAATCCTATTTTGTTCATTTTAAGCTTCACTGGCTGAAGGCCAGCGAGCTATTGTTATGGCGGTGTGTCCGTCGTGCGTCCATCTGTCCGTGTGTGCGTAAATGTTTTCTTTAAACATCTTCTCTTCCCTTACCAATCAGCGGATTTTAATCAAACTTGGTAGAAATGATCCTTCGGTGACCTTCTTCCTATTTTATAAAAGAAATTTTGATTGGCTTCCTAATATTGGCGTGGCATTGTAATGAAACTTTGCATGGATGTTCCTTGGATGACCCTTTGCTTAAATTGTTAAAGAAATTTTGATTGACCCCTAATTATGGGCATGGCCAGGCATGGCTTATTTTCACTGAAAAATCTTTAAAATTTTTCTCCCGAACAATTGGGCCGATTTCAATAACACTTTGCACGGATGTCCCTTGGGTGACCCTTTACTTAAATTGGTAAAGAAATTTGGATTTACCTTTTATCATGGGCCTGGCAGAGTATGTCATTTTTTTCACCAAAAATTCTTTAGAAATCTTCTCTTCCCAAACAATTGGGCCAATTGCAACGAAACTTTGTAATGATGTTCCTTGGGTGACAGCCTTTTACTTAAATTGTTTAAGAAATTTTGATTGACCCCAAAATATAGGCATGACAGGGTGGGGCTTATCTTAACTATAAAATCTTTAAAATTCTTCTCCTCCCAAACCATTGGGCCGATTTCAATGACACTTGAATTGGATGCTCCTTGGGCGAACCTTTACAAAAATTATGTAAACCTAGAAAGCCATGAATGGCTTGAGTCGCTCTACAGGCTTGATATTTAAAGTTTTGACTAGGGTTTTGGTTTTTTTTTTTTTTTTTAAATATTTTGGGCTCTACTGATGATGAAAATAATTATCAAAGTTACCACAATATAACATGTAGAGAAATGACCTCCGCCCATAAAAGATATATTTTTTATCCAATTACAATAATTTTTGGCTGCATTATAATGGGTCGACAAAGGACCATATCAATGAAGTTTGATTGGTATCCACCGGTTACATTCTGAGAATGTGATTATCAAAGTATCAACTGTATAACATATAGAGAAATGATCTCCGCCAATAAAATACAATTTTTTCATCCCATCACAACAATTTTTGGTAGACTGATAAAGGGTCACTCAAGGACCATTCCAGTGAAATTTGGTTGATATCCATCAATTACACTCTGAGAAAATGATTTTCAAAGGTTCCACTATAAAACATATAGAGAAATGACCCCCGCCAATAAAATACATATCTTTCATCCGATCACAATATTTTTTTGGCAGACTTATAAAGGGTCACTCAAGGATCATTCCAGTGAAATTTGGTTGATATCCATTGGTTACATTCTGACAAAATGATTTTCAAAGGTTCCACTCTACAACATAAAGATAAATGACCCCCGTCAATAAAATTCATATCTTTCATCACATCACAACAATTTTGGTAGACTGATAAAGGGTCACTCAATGATCATTCCAGTGAAATTTGGTTGAAATGCATCGGTTACATTCTAAGAAAATGATTTTCAAAGTTTCCTCTATATAACATATAGAAAAATGACCTCCGCCCATATAATACATATTTTTCATCTGATCACAATAACTTTTGGTAGACTTATTAAGGGTCACCTAAGGATTATTCATGTAAAATTTATTTGGTATCCATCAATTAGAATCTGGGAAAACTCACTTTTTACCATATTTGGAAATTAGACACGCCCATTAATCCATGTTTTTCATTGGATCACAATTTCTTGAACAACTTTGAAAGAGGGTCATCCAAGGATCATTCCTATGAATTTTGGTTGAAATTCATCCAGTAGTTTCTTAGGAGAAGATTTTTAAACAAAAAGTTTACGACCGGACGCACGGACTGACGCTCGACGCACACAACGCCATGACAATAGCCCAAGTGGCCAGTGGAGCTAAAAACTTGTCCTACTAAACCATTGGGCCAATTTCAGTGATACTTGGCATGGATGTTCCTTGGTTGACAAATTACTTAAATTTTTAAAAACAAAAAAGTTATCCCCCCCCCCCCCCAAAAAAAAAAAAATATTGGTGTGGCAGGATGGGGATTTTTTCACTATAAAATATTTAAAAATCTTTTCCTACCAAACCATTGGGACGATCTCAACAAAACTTTGCATGAATGTTCTTTGGGTGACCCTTGACTTTAATTGTTCAAGAAATTTTGATTGCAACCAAAATATGGGCGTTACAGGGTTTGGCTTTTTTTCATATTTAAATCTTTAAAATTCTTCTCCCCTCTCTTTGGGTCAATTTTAATTAAACTATGCATGAATATTCCTTAGGTGCACTTTTATTTTAATTGGTCGTGAAATTTTAGTGGACATATAAATGAGGGAAAATCATTATGAATTAGTTCAAAAAAGATTTCAAAGTCTTGTTTTAAGTCGGCGTGACCTTTGTTTAATGAAAGTCAAGATATGTTAAAGCAAGTTGACTGATAAGGCCCATGGGGGCCTTTTGTCTTATTTTCCATTTATTAAACCAGAAAAGCTCTAGAGGGGATCCTCTTGTTATACCAAGAGAATCACCGGTAATCTGAAACCCATACTGATACACACAGCTTGGACCCTGTGTTTATTTTATTTATGACCAGTGGTATTCTGCGTAATTAATGAACTGGCAGGGCGGGGCTTATCCGTGACGTAATTTGGCGAGTTCACTTTTCAATAGTTTAGGTTCTTTCAAATTTTAGTCGATAATCATCGTTAACACGTGCAAATAACTGTATCCTAAAACCTAAAGAATTCACGTGCTTTGAGAAAGTGAACACATTTCATCGTTTGGTTACCAAGGCCTCGTAACTTCAGCTTGGTTAAGCTGAAGTTACGAGGATTTGGTTACCAATCTACGATTTAAGTTCTAAAGATATTTATGTCGCCTCTCTTTAGAAGTAGGTTATTTAAGATAAAAGCTGATTTCTCTTAACCTTAAGTGCAGCGACCCGTTACTAAGGCTCCGCCCTGCCAGGGCATTAATCATGGATAATATATTGTTACAGTAAGAGTTATCAGTTAGGTAAATAGCTTCTAAAATTAGTAACACCTTAGATTAAGGGATTTCTATCATTTGTACTCAGAAGTATGAACAGTGAAGCGTAAAAAAATGAGGGGGTAATCTCGTAATGCTGAAACGAGTACCCGTAAGGACAAGCAAAACAAATATTGGGGTTCACGCCCTTAGTCGCATGCTAAAAAAAGATAATTTTAACACCATTAAGTCATTATAAATATATTCATAATGAACTACTTATTTAAGGTTAGGCCATCAGACAATTTTTATGCACCAACACACACGCGCACACATACACGCATGCATGCATCTTCACACATACGCGCACTGGCATGCACACTTTCAATTTTTCTTTTGTGATTAGTTTAAACATAAGTAAATAAAAAAGAATCTTGAACTTAAACATTATAACATGATTTGTCTAGTGTTAAATTGTTCTATGATATACATGGCAATTACACATATGTCTGCTGGTTAAATGAAACAAATTCAACAAAATATGGGTTCATATGCCTTCATATAATTTTTCTATCTTCGTAGTTTTAGGAGTTTCATAGAAATTTTGCCATTCTATTGTGTCGAGCAAACGACGAACCTAAGAGCTATTTCTTATCATTTTTAACATAAGAAGGTTTGTCAACCGTATTCATTACCTGCTCTTCTTTAAGCTTCAATTATTCTAAGATCTTCCTTCCCGAAGTTTTCGAATGGATGTAGCGTTTTAAAGTAATTTGCAGTAATTAAAATCTTTCCGTTTAGAATTGAATTGTTTTATGGATTAACAGATCAAATAATAGACGTAACATAGTATCAATATCGAGGGGTTTTTTTCCAAAGAAACGATCTAAGTAAATTGGATTCTATATTTGCCGAAAATGCCGACAACAGTCCTCTTGAAATTACATACTGGAAACAAAGGGATTTGCAATCCCTATCGTTTCACCGATTTTTTTTAAATGTTCTTACAGATTCCGTATTCCACATAAGAAGCAATAGAAATAGAAAGTGTTTAGACAGAGGTTACTTTGAAAGTTAATGCGGCTTATCAGGATTAATCGAATTAAGTCAAACCTGTGTTAAGCACGCACTAAGGGGACATTAAAAGAGATTGCTTAATACAGCTGTTTCCTAAATACAGGTAGATTTTACTGCAATCTCTTCAAATGGGAACTCGATGGTCGCTTGCTAAATACAGTTTGCTTGCTGAATACAGGTGATCACTAACACAAATTTGGCGGAATATATTTAACTCAACAACTCAATTATCGAAATCGTTGAAATTTAGTGACGAATGCTTCAAAAAGATGTACGTATAGATCTATATTGATTTTTAACCTGACGTCATTGAAAGTAAAGATGATTACAATTTGTCCTATATTTTTTGGACAGTGTATAAACGAAACAACTTAATCTTGGTAGTGGCAGTGTTCATTTTGGCTTAAAAGTAAAACATATTCTGTTCAGGTAGGCATTTTAATATACTTTATACCTTACCAGTCAAATAAAGATTCTAAAATTAAGAAATCTAATACTAAACGCAACAAATAGGTCTGTGAATATTCCAAATAAGGAAAGTCACACATTTCTTTAGAGACGAGATCCAATTCCCAAAATCATACTTCAGCTTCCTAAGAGATTCAGATTTACTGCATGAATGTTATTTCGAAAACTTTGTATTTTACCGTTTAAGCTCCTACGTGGTGACACCGAACTCAATTAAACCTTGTTGGAGTGAGTAGCCGATCGTGCCCGTGTCAAAATACATGCAAAGTCATGCAAAGTCAAGAAAAATAAATTTCAATGAAACTGAAAACCCTATTCCTTTTTTCTGGGGAATCTTCATTGACACACTTTTTTACTTTCATCACTTTGTATATTAACCCTTTCCTGTTTTACAAGATTTTAGACCTGTCCAAATTCAAAGGTTTTGCAGACGAAAATTTAAAGTGGATTTAATTTGAAAAATAAGCATTCTGTAGGGTAGAAAATAGTGTGGAAAAAGAAGAAATTGCTTGTCAGAAGCAATTTCTTCTTTTGTCACAATGTTTTCTCAATCATAAAATCACAGGCACGTAAAAAGCAGGGATTAAACAGCAAAGGGTTAATGTAGGAAGCGTTATGGCAAAAAATGGTATCGAGTAGGTAGACCTACAGAGGTTGGAGTTAGGACTTATTCCTTAACTTCATCTTGAATAAAAGAACATCAGATCCTTCATTTTATACATAGAGGATATTAAATGAGTGGTCATGAAATACTGAATTTATTTTATCCTGTCACTAGCTATAAATATTGCCTGATAAAAGGGGGTATGATAAACTTGTTGATATCAGGTCAATTGATCACGTGACAGCTTTATCATGTCACTTGGTCACGTGGCCTGCCGGATCTTCTTTTTGCGGCTATTAGGTCTGAAAACAGTCCTCTCTAACATTTTTCTCTTTTGTATTTGAGTATCTTTTCCAGATAAAGAATATTTCACTCACTTCTCATATATTTTTAAAATCAAATCGCGACACTTTCGATGACGTAATTCATGACTGATGACGTAATCTATAAAATTGTGACGAAGCTTACCTCGGTGTTTACATTCCACCTCGAAAACTATCAGGATTTTAAAACATTTACCTGAATGGACTTAACGCAGGGTTATTCGACCGATAGGATTTCGAATATAGTAGCTTTGCATCTGATCTCAATCTATGTCCATCCTCTGATTAATAGCAAGGAAGGCATTGAATTGAGATTTGCTTTTAGCTGCATGACATCACAACTTCAGAGAAAAAAGGACGTTTGAGATTGCGAAAATCACCCGGTTCATATCTTCTTAATCATTAAGGTATGTACGTATTACCCAAGTTTTCTTTTGTTGAATATTTTCTTGCTACAGCATTTGAAATCCTCTCAATGTTCGAGTTCTTTAGCCGTAAGCAATCACCCCACCTCTTCCACACATTCACCCTTATGATGAGGACTCGCCGAGTATCGGAGTTGTAAATCGGGATCAGATTAATCGTAAATAAACAACGAATAGACTTTAAAAACTTGTAACAGGATAAATAGAATAGATGGTTGGTGACTTGAGATGGAAAAGTTTATCGGGCTCGGCTGCGGAATTTATCCGGTTCGCCTCCGGCTCACCAGATAAATTCCTACGCCTTGCCCGATAAACTTTTCCATCTCAAGTCACCAACCATCTATTCTCTATAAACAAGTCATCTATAAACAGATAAAAACGAGGCTGTGTTTAATGAGCACGAATTCTATATTCTATTTATAATATGCCCCGAATTGTGGTGAAAAATTGTCAAAATTATTGAAACTCAACATTTCAATTTTCCGCGAAACTTATAACGCCGTTTAAAACTGACGTCACAAAATACACATTATGACGTCATTTTCGCGGTTACAAAATAGCGTTGCTATTCGTTTTTATCCTGTCACATACTGAAATATTGACCGTATAAAGGCGTGCCGTATAAACTTAGCTTTATACGGTTACCTGCTATCTGACCTTCCTCATTTGCATATTGACCGGATAACTTTTGACCTATAAACATCGTCAACGATTGGCTTAAATCAAGATACTAGGAAATCGCTTTCGACCCGATCGAGAACAATTTAGAAATAAAAAAAAACATGAAAAGCCTATATAATATATTGCGTTTTTATCACTTAAATCTTTATTTTATCCCGAATAGCCTGTTATTAAATGTGGAAATGACACGTGAATTACGTCGTCTGCAATATTTACGTCATAGCTCTTCCGCCTCCTCCTGGCCAATGTTTACAAACAAACAATGAATGAAAACGCAAATTTTAATTTAATCTGGGAAGAATCCCCGACTGTTAAAGAGATGAGCACTGAGGAATTTGGAGAACTAGTAGGGATTGACCCTTCTTTATTCAATGAGGACATTGACTTTGAGGTAATCCCACAAATTGAAGAGGTCAGATTAAAAATATTTTTCTCAAATACCTTTGTTTTTTCCTTACCTCTGGCAACGTATCTTAGGCAGATTTTTGGTCGCAATTGAAACAGATTATTATCATCAATTATACTGATTGATTTGAAAAGCCGGTAATAATAAAAAAAGGCTGTTCAAGAGCGTAGCGAAAGTATGCTTATGATTTGCGACCCCCCCCCCCCCCTTTTAAAAGAAATACCCCCCCCCCCCCTCAAAAAAAAAATGCGTAAGTTCCTTTTGTCCACAGTCCCTACTCCAAGTTCACAGTCCTAGTAAATAATAAAACTCTAATAGCCATTTCAAGTAATCCAACTTAAACGCTTTCGCCGAAACTAGAACGTCGTTCTTGGTTGTTCAAATTTCTACTAGCGTCAGGCCCATCAAGTTAGCATTTTATTTGCAAGTATTCTTTGATGTGCATTCACTGATCATTTCGACGCAATTTAAGTTGTTTAATCAAGGACAAGCTCCTGTATAGACATTCGAAGCGACAGGAAAAGAGTATGTAGCAAGTCAAGTCAGAACTTCCTTGATTGTTGCTTCGAAGAATACACCGATCTTTCAAGTGCATCGTTGATGGTATTGTGCAGTAACAACATTGTTGACCACTGCATCATTGGCTCAACAATGAGTTATGAGAATTAACTTTATCTTTTAGAAAATAATGAATTAATAAACCTTTGATACCATCTCTTTTGCCGAATATATAATCCATGAATTAGGGCGGGGTCTTTCTCTACGCACATGAATTCTTGAGTTTTTTTGGATACAGTTATTTGCACGTGTTTACTCATTCGGAACACCACTCGGCCAATCTCACGATCATCCTCGGATTTACATAGACGGAATTTTTTTTAGAATTACGGGAAAACCTTGGAAAACTCAAGGTCGTCAGTTAAAATGGCGTTAGCCCTCGCAACTGTGAGCGAAAACATTCTACGTCGCCAACGCTACTCGTTTAAGTCACTAACGTGAAACAATCGTGTCCTTATGTAAATGTCTTTAGATTCTTAAATAACGACTGAAAAATCTTATTTTTTGAGAATGATTCGTCATTCTAAAAAAAAAAAAAAAAAAAAAAAAAAAAATCCAGCCGTTACTTACTGTCAAAGATTTAAATCTAAAGTGCAAGGTTTTTTTCTTAGACTGTTTCCGCCTAACAAAATGCACAATTTTGTTACGTACCCATCCGCCTTACATACATCCGAGGTCTGTTGCAGTTTACGGAAATGGCCGAGTGATGTTCCGAATGCGAGTTTACTGTAATTGCTGACTAACTTTTGAAAAAGCCCGATTTATTGAAAAGGAACCTCCCCCAAAATACGTAACTGCTTGTCCACACCCTGCCGGTTTAATAATAGCGCGGAAAATATAGATTGGTGGTTTAGACCGAAAATTTTCGAAGTGTGGGCACTTTTGCGGCATAAGGTCTCATTAGGCTTAATAGCTTCGGCAACTATCCCTGAACAGATTTTACCCTGTTTCCCAAAAATAAAATCATAAATGAGGTCACAATCAGGGTCAAAGGTCACCAAGTACATTTCACGTAAGCGAATTATATGGCTAAAATTGTTTTTGACATAAGGTTAGTCTTTGAATAGAAAAAAACTTTTACAAAACATCAGTTAAAAGGGCCATTAAAGGGTCATTTGTTCCTAATTTTAAAAGTATTTAGTGTTGGGTTATATTATGTTAGGTCCCCCTTTTTAAACCCTTAACTCGACTAAAAGGGCTGACGTACCTTGCTAAACAGACTACTGCTTTATGATTTTAGACAGAGAGCGTTGGTTTACCTTATGTTAACCTACGTTGACATTTATTTCGTATTTTGAAGATGTCTTGGATTCATTATCATATTAAAGTTAAGAACATCGTGAAATTGACATTCACCTCAATCTTAACCATTCTAAATCGCTCACTCAGCGCTCCAATTATTCATTCCAAATTTTGTTTTTTTATGTAAATGTTCATTGTGCATGCATTGTTTTGTAATTTACTGTTTTTAAGAGGCCCACATGGAAGATTGGGAAACCAAATGTGTAGCCTCTTTAAAAAAAAGACGTTATCATTATTATTATTATTATTATTATTATTATTATTATTATTATTATTATCATTATTATTCCAAACACTCACTCAAACTATTCAAAAACGATCAAACCCATTGAAAAATATAGCATCAACAACATCATTCAAAATAAATTTTGACAGAGAAAAATCGCGATTTCACTGACATACTTCAAATAGTTAGCTCATCATAGGTTCTTGAAGAAATTTGAAGCGACTACTTTGCTTTTTTTTTTTATTAAAGGGAGGTAATCAATATCGCAAATTTTGTACATTCCGAACAAAATTTGCGATATAGGATTACATCCCTTAAATTCACTCAAAACTCGCTCCTAAAACTCATTCAATTTCATTCCTAAATAATTCCAAAATCATTTACCTCGTAATTTTCACGATGTTATTAACTGCTACAATGATGTCTCAAAAAATATCCAAACGTTTGTTTGTCAATTACGTTATACTTTTCAGCCTATAAAGGTTATGAATCGGCCCTAAGGTCCAGTCCCATTGCCAATGACTCATAAATTACGCATAAATCACTCATAAAATTGGTTTTTGCGTGATTGTTCTTGGAGAAATTGGTCATTTTCTCGTGTGTGTGTGTGGCCAGAATCACCGATGAATCGCGTATCGACTGCGCATGTTTCACTTACAATCACTGACAAAGAACTAGAATTCGACGCATAACAGCGCACAAGACCAAACCCAATACAATTTCCTACGTTATTTTTGCGTGTTGCGTGCCTTAAAATTTTTAGTGAGTGATTTTTAGTGGAACATACGGGGATTGTGCGTGTTTTGTAAGTAATATGTGTGTGTTCTGTAAGTCATTCGTCAGTGATGTGCGTGTTTGGAGCCAGTTCTTGACGCACAAGCACTGGCGGAACACTGACAGAACACGAACATATCACGCACCTTTTACGTCCAAACTACATACAAACTACGCATAAACTGCGTGTAATCGCGCACGTTGTGCACGGAATTTTTTTGAACCATTCAAAACCGTCGACCGCGCACAAACCCGAATCCGCGTACAATCACTTACAAAAACTGATGCCCCACATGTAAAACACGTGAGATTTTCGCACAACACTCGCGAATCACGCACAAAGAAAATTTTATGATCAATTCGTGAGTAATTCGTACGCAAGTGCAGTGGGACTGGGACTTTAAGTATAAGTACATATATGTTTTGACAAAAAAACATGAGATTGTGTGATAAACAAAGTAAATGAGCCTGTGCGTGGCATTTTCAATATTTTGACATGTGCGTGAAGTAGAAACATTGAGTAGCGATGACAGCCACATTCTGTAAATATAAAGTTACCCGATTATCTTCAGATATTTTGAGACCTTATCTATCTACTAAGTGCGTAGTGGATACTCTGGTCAGACTGTGCGTATGCACAGGCTGGTCAGAGTTTTTGCTTTGCGCACATTTAAAATTGTTGGAAATCTCACGCACAGACTCAAATCATTTAAAAAAAAGTATGACAAGTTATGATTTGATGACTGGTAAAATAAGATAATTATTCTTTAATGTTTCTATTTACTTTTTTTAAAAAAATATATTTAAAATACGTTACACATTTAGATTAGATTGAAAAGAAGATACAATATATGGACTTATCAAAGGTTAGAACTTCTTTCATTTTCTTATTTTAATGTTCCTTTTTAATTTAAGAATGTCTCGAACATAAGAAAATTGTGTGACATTCAAATATCATTAAAAGATAAGTGTAAGTAACTATATTTTACGCTGTTGAAACCCTAGTTATTGACGTTGGCATCTCAAAAATGACTCGCAACTCATTAAGTATGGTACATTTAAGTGCACTATATCAATGATAATGATTTACGTCTTCAAGTAATGTATTGCATTGGATTAAACAATAACATGGTATTCTTTCTTTGTGAGGTCAAATATGTGTAATATACGTTACCCATAAAATCGTACTTTGATAATTAGAAGAAACGTTATAATTGTGTTTCATGGAATGTATATCTCAGTTTCTTTCATTTATTTCAAAATCTATATTATATATAGTCTCGCGCCACAATTTATATTGCCGCAAACCATTTGTTTATAAGATACGTGTTATTATTCTTTTACATTTTTGAAAGCATAGAAAACTTTTTCAACTTTATTCACCTTAACGTACATATCAACACTCAATCAATGTCTTTTCACGGCCACGAGAGAGAGATTCAGTGGCTTGAACCCAAATGCTGCCCAATTCTACATCTGGGCTGACTGGCCCTGGCTATTAAATTTCCTGTCCATTAACAGTCCCAGTGATGCTGTGCTCAAACCACGGACCTTTAGGTCAGGATTCCATCGCCTATATTTAATGAAAAAGACAAACAAGACAGTAAAGATAAATTTGAGATACTTTGACTCGAAAACTATTCTTTCGTATTTTCAAATATTCCCTGCCACTGTGTATCAAGTACAGTTAACAACATCGTGAAATTGACAAGGTGAATGATATTGGAATGATTAAGAATGAGGTTGAATGAGTGTGTGGAGCGAGTTTTGAGTGAATTTACAGGGAGGTAATCCTATATCGCAAAGTTTGTTCATGATGAGCAAAGTTAGCAATATTGCTTACCTCCCTTTGATAAAAATTGCAAACAAGTTCTATACATAGCTTACTATTTCTTCAAAAACCTATGAGACGCTAGTAATTTGAATTATGTCAGTGAAATCGCAATTTTTCTCTATAAAAATTTATTTTGAATGACATTGTTGATTATATATTTTTCAATGGGTTTTAGCGTTTTTGAATGGTTTGAGTGAGTGTTTGGAATGAATGAATGGAACGCTGGGTGAGCAATTTTTTTAGAATAGTTTTGAATGAGATGAATGTCAATTTCACGAAGCAACTAACTGTAGAATACTAGAACATAGATTCCATGTTACGAAAAGTATAACGATTTCAAAGATGTATAGGTTAGCAAATTACAGCGGTTAGCAATAATAAAGAATTGAAAACTGCAAATAGCAATCTCAAAGACACCATTTAATATCTCATGTGAATATACAGACGAAAAAGTAACATACTCCAAAGATAACTTATAAAAAATAATTAAAATAGAAAAGCATTATAAAATTATTTATTTCATTTAGAACAATTTACATTAACCTTTCTTGTTGTTGAAATGAATATCTGTTATAATAGGTTGTTTTGACAAACATTGTTCTTTACGTGTATCTTATGTTTTTCCTAAATCCTACTGCATCTAACTTTTTCTTAGACCACGCTTGAAGCAAATTGGCCAATCAGAGAACAGTATTTCAAAAGTATAAATCGCAGATACAAATGCGTGCCGCGTCATTGCAAAAATATGTCGTGTATTTCATATGAGCGCCTGTTTCCAAAAGACTTTTTACAGTCGCATTTTATTTCTGTCTTACAATCACATATGTTCTTTTTAGAAGGAGAGTCTTTTGGGGTTTATCTACTTTCTTTTAATTTTGAAACCATATTTTTTTTCATATATTGAGTTACTTATTGAGCTGGCTCTGCTGATGTAATGTGCCTTTGTGTTAACTTTGGCAAAGTTTTTCTTTTTTTTTTTTTTTTTTTTTTTTGGCTTTTTGCAACAGGTTCGAAACTAGGCTTAATGGGGGAAATGTTGCTGTTTCTGAAAATTAGGAAACATCTTTTCCTCGTGGTTTAAGACAAATATAAGTTCAGTGTGTATTTCACTTTTATACAACAATAAAAGATCCTTGCTTGTTGGACATCGCTAAATGAATCGACAGAAAGCGGTCGTTTAATAATTTATCAAAAGTGATATTCCCGTAGTGTGAACTGGTAATAGGGACGAAGTATGTGAAAAATATAAAAAAAAAATAAAATAAAACAATAAGGGCCTCGGAGACTTGAACTCACAGATGTAAGATTTGAAGCGATACACCTTATCCGACTGAGCTAATCTTTCTTGCTCTGACTCACTGTTTAAATTGCGTTTTTATAATCAAATGGTTTGTGTAATTAGAACTCGAAGATCTTCCGAAGATATACGGAATATGCACAGAGTCTCAGGCGAAATTAGCCAAATAATACTTCAGCATTAATATATCTACTCATATTTACAGTAATATCAAAGCGAGCTTTACTCTTTTTTTACTGTACTGAGGTTTGGGTAAAAAATACAGTCAATGATAAAAAAGCGTGGTCTAAGTCAGATAGAAAATCTCGTGCCGCGGTATATGGAATAAAAACACTTGCTGGCGCTCGTGTCTATTTCCCAATGATATAATGCGGTTATCTTTAGAAACTTGCATTTCAGTTAGAAACATCGACAAAAAGAAGACAAATAGAGGTTATAAGATAAATATAATACGTACTTAGTGTATTGTATGAAAAATATATCTAACTCAGTTGTGTGAATTGATAATTGTCGAGGCCAATGATCAATTCGATCAAATTTCTTACAGAAACGCAATTGGACTTGATTGAAAGTAAAAAGCTCTTTTATCTGGGTCTAATATGTATACTCTTCAAAAAAATTCTTTGACATTTGATCTATATGCAGATTTTAATATCGACATAAATATCTGTATGTATGAGCAAAGTCAATCAATGAAGGTGAGGTCAAAGCATCTTCACACTGTATTAAAACAAAATTACTTTTTGGTCAAAGATTTGTAAAAGAGACATTAAATAAGGACGCTACGTCGTACGTGTCTTATAGTAGCAAATTTGACCTCTCTTATCTGGTTCCACACTTTCTCACCAGAGATCCTACTTAGACAGGGTACCTAAGTATTTTTTGACGTAGTAGTTAGGTTGAAAAATCCCAAATATCGTTATGTCATTCGACGTCCTGGACGAAAGTTGTAATCCAGCGACAGACTGATCTGGCTCCATACATAACGCTGTGAGGCATGTTATATTGGTGCCAGAGGTACGAGATAGTCTGTCCGGAAACAATAAAGTCAATTGCAACGGCTTGTCTTATAGAGCCTGCTTTGTGGCGACCAAAAACTTTATGACGTTGTTCCTCCGTTCGCTTGACATGTTTTCATTACCGGTGTATACCTAGACGTTCAATTTCAAAAGCAATAAAGCAATGGCATTTCATCCACAACACAATTGAGAACTATCAGGACTATTCAATTAATCTTGAACAGCACGTGCTGAATGAGAATTCAGATTTTACGTTGGCGTCTCTATCGAGAAACGTTATCGAGTAATTTATCGCAATTATATGCGAAATTCTTACATTCTAATTACTATTCACAAATCAATCAAAATTAATCGAAGTTTTTACATAAACTCAGAAAAATCGTATGCTTAATCAGTGTCAAAGAACTATTTTTAAAGAGTATATATATATATATATATATATATATATATATATATATATATATATATATATATATATTCGCTGCGCAATTCGTCGAATGAAACCAAATTCGAGACATTGTCTTTCTGCACCGGCTGTTGGTTTAGCCTTTATTTAACATAAGTTTGTTTTAAATAATTGATCTGCTTTTTTTTCTATGTGGTAAACCTAGGGCACATGATTTGCCAAACAACCGGTATTATTGTGGCATATTTAATGACTCTTTCATAAGATTTATAAAAATGTGTGACCAATTCAGAGACAGAATAATTTTCGTTTTTCTCGTGATCGCGATTCTTTCTTTTTCCATTCTACCTTACCTGGTTCATGGCGAAAAACTGCATGTTCTATCTTTTATGACATTCTTAATGAAAGATAACGTAACCAATTCATCGCAAGCACGATTATCCAATGATACAGCTAGAAAAGATAGACCGGTATCTATAGGAAAGCCCGAGTGCGATCAAATCAACGCATCACTTTTTGACGTAAACATGTTAAACCCAAAGGACTTTAACGCAAACTTTCATTGTAAAGACGTCGTGAAGAGATTCATGATGAAAAACGAAACAACTTACAGGGTATGTCATATACATAACACGTACTTAGTGTTTTGTATTAGAAAAATATCTTACGAGGTTGGGAGAATTGATAATTGGCGAGGCTCTGCCGAGACAATTATCAACTCTCACAACCGAGTTAGATATATTTTTCATACAATACACTGATATATATATAATGTTATATAGTTATCTAATAATCTATATTTGTCTTGTTTCGTCGATGTTTCTAACTGAAATGCAAGTTTCTAAAAATAACCGCATTATATCATTGTTCTACAAATAACTATGATATCATAAAGAATATCATACGGGATGTTGTCACACGGATATTTATATAGTTTTAAGACAATATTTTATAAGTATACTAATATCCGTGTAATAACATACTATATGATATTTTTTATTATATCACGGATATTTTAAGAACAGTGACATACGACATTATTATAAGAAACGTGCATTTCTGTTAGAAACATCGATGCATGAAAAAAAAATATTATAGTCCGTTTGACTTCTATATGGACCAACATTTTGCCGAAAATATCGGAATCGAACTAACGAAACTCGTTTTTGCTTGTCATAGCATATTTTCCATCTACTAACATGAATAATTTTGTTTTTCAGAATTTTTGAATATAAAATAATAATTTTGTCCGCCCGTCTACACGTTAACTTTCGGCCTTTCATACCTTCTTGTGTCTGTAATAAACGGAACAGCGAATTGTCTATCCAAAAATACTTCTGATTTGCATAGGGGCTGAGTCAAGAGTGTATGATTTTAAGTGAGTTGTTTCAGTATAAAAGTGAGTATTTCTATAAGATTTATCTTGTCGAAGATATTTGATTCCTTAGGATCTCAAATCTGAGTATATTCTCTTTTTTTTCATATCCACCGATATGCTAATTAGCGTTTCCAAATAAGGAATGATGGACAATTCTTCTGTCAAAAATTAAGTATAAAACCGCGTTTTTTACTACATATTTACGTTTTCTTACTACTAAACAGCCTTCATCTCCCCTCGTGTTTAAGAGCGGAAAATGCGAAAATATCAGCATTTACTAGATATACAAAACCATTATTTCGAAACAATTCTATATTCAAGAAATATTTTTTGGAATGGTATGAAGCTGTAAGTAAGATATAACCACATACACATCCTTCATTCAAACGAAATTTTATGTAATTGATGAAAAGGTTGGTTCATATGGAAGTCAAACGGACTTTACTGGGTTTCGGGAAACAATTTACTCTCAGATTCTTTCATTTTATGCACATATCTTACATGAGCCATAACTCTGATATCAGAACGAATTTTGAGAACATTCTCCTTGGAGTATTAAATCAAAGCACTGAAAGTTCTGATGGTGAAAGTTTCTGATGGTATTCTATAGTTATGCATTGAAATTTTTGAGAAAAGAGAAATTATACATTTAAAAAAATAGGTAAAGGAAAGTGTCTCGATAAAGTTTCGACAATTCTCACTGTTGATTCAAATTTGTTTTGCATGTCAAATTTGTTTTCAAATGTTATCATGAAAAAGAAAAAAGGGAGACTACTTAAAAGAAACCATAGTGTTATTTTGTTTGGGTTTCGTTGATGTTTTTAAATCTACATGTCTTTTCATAATTCAAGCGGAATTTGATATAATTCGATGAATATTTGATGGGGGTTTTTTTATTTATTTTTTTCAATTATTAAATAGTCTGAGTGACTAGCGTTGTGCTTCTTTCATGTCTCAGCATCAGCTTGTATTCAATTTTTTTATTTTAAATGTCATAATTTTAAATGCAATATTCTTTCATAAGAATGTTTTTAATTGTTTTGCTTATTTCGGTCCTTTTATGTTTGGAAAATAGGGGAGATAAATGGGGCTTTTTTTATTTTCCGCGTCCATAGGTATGTGAGGGTAGTCGAATCTTCATAGAATTCCCTTCAAACCTGTAAAGAGAATGATAGTTGTACAATCACATGGACCGGTATCTTTTCAAAATTTGGTAGAGTTTGTTTTCAAGGGTAAAAGAGTCTCAAGGGAAAAAATCAAAATCGCTTTTTTGCTAAAGTCCATATTTTTTACACGATTCCCATTGAACTAGCGCAAAACTATTGCATAGTGAAAAACATCGTGAAATTGACTCTCATTCAGATCAAAATTATTCTTAATCATTCGCTCAGCGCTCCAAGCATTTATTCCAACCACTCACTCAATTCGTTCATAAATGCTCCGAAATAATTAGAAACCTTTTCGAAATCGTTACAGACAAAGAATAATTAATTGAAATCGATCCAATTATTCTACGACTTTATTGACTGGTTTAAATTTTACTGTGTCTTATTTGTCCACGAAGATGCACGAATAGAACAAGAGATATAGCATATTTACTGAAAGGGAGTTGATAAATATCGCCTATTTTGTTCGGCTTGAACAAAATTAGTGATATTGGATAACCGCCGTGTAATTTCACTCAAATCACGCTTCACACTTATTCAATTTCATTCCAAAATCATTCCAAATCTTGTCAATTCCACAATGTTCTTAATTGTACCATCAAAAGGATGTTGTCTTTTGTAATCATTGGGCGGTATGTTGAGTATCTCGGGAAATAATAAATTACAATGTGAAGTTGAATACGTTACCATGAAAACCAACCCTTCGTTCAGGGTGGTAGGACGTTTTAAAAAGTTTTCAATTTTTGGACTATAGAGCGTTAACGAGGATTTTTAATCAATTATTAACTTGGCTCCTATTTCCATGACGCTTGGCAGATCTGACCCATTTTTCGAACTGA
Source organism: Fragum whitleyi (assembly GCA_948146395.1). Classification (NCBI taxonomy): domain Eukaryota; kingdom Metazoa; phylum Mollusca; class Bivalvia; order Cardiida; family Cardiidae; genus Fragum; species Fragum whitleyi. The sequence continues at coordinate 28,062,416 of OX411549.1, read as the reverse complement.
AAAATCCTTGTGGTGGTGCAATGAGTCTGAGCAAGTTTGAAGACAATCGGATAAAAACTGTGGACTCTTAAGCGTTAACAAGCAAAGTTTAGCAAAGCAAAGTAACGGACACACAGACGGACGCCGGACGGGAAAACCGATATCGCAATAGCTTATCAGGTCGGAAATTGAATCAATTGATTTTTTTAAAGAAACGAAGAATTTCTTAATCACAATGAATTGTTTGTCCTTTGTTGTTTCATGACTTGAGAAGACGGCATTGGCAAGTATTCCTGGCTCGGGAAACACATGGGTTCGTCATCTGTTAGAACAAGTTACAGGTATGTTTCCATTTATCTTATAACTATACAACTATCAGAGCGATAACATCTCGTATGATATTTTTTATGATGTCACATAGTTAATTTTAGAACAATAATATCATACAGTTATTTTTAGAAACTTGCATTTCAGTAAGAAACATCGACGAAAACAAGACAAAAAGAGGTTATAAGATAAATATAATATATACTATGATATACATACTAAGTGTATTGTATGAAAAAAATATCTAACTCGGTTGTGAGAATTGACAATTGTCTCGGCAGAGCCTCGACAATGATCAATTCTCCCAACCTCGTTAGATATTTTTTTCCATATAATACACTAAGTACGTATTATATATTTATCCCTGTGTTGTTCACGTAATCTGCGTTATTAATGAACTGGCAGGGCGGGGCTTAGCCGTGACGTAATTTGGCGAGTCAACTTTTAAATGTTTTGGGCTCATTGAAATGTTAGTCGGCAATAATCGTGAACGCGTGCAAAAAAACTGTTCTCTAAAACCAAAAGAATTAACGTGCTTAGAGAAACTGAAAACATTTCATCGTTGGGTTACCAAAGCCTCGTAACTTCAGCTTGGACAAGCTGAAGTAACGAGGGTTTGGTTACCAACCTACACTTTACGGTCTCTAGTTAATTATGTCGACTGTCTTACCAGTAAATGATAATAAATAAAGGCTGATTTACCCTGACTCTAAGTGCATCGACGCGTTACTTAGGCTCCGCCCTGCCAGGGGAAAAATTGTGGATAATACTTTTCATGTTTATTTACTACATGACTCAGAAAAGGAAATCTACAAACGCAACTTTTATCTGTTTTATTTCGGAAACTGTTACATTCTATCTCATCTTGAAATTGTCACTCATCTTGATCAAAACCATTCAAAATCACTCGCTCAGTGCATCAAATATCATTCCAAACACTCGCCCCAATCACTCAAAAACACTTCGATATTTCTTTTTAAAATTCAATATCAGTAGTTATGAGAAGTAGCTTTCAATAATAAAGTTCTAAATTTCATTTAATTTCTGCTATACTTGTTTATGTCTAGCTAAAAAAAAAACTAGATTGTAAGGGTAATGACTCCATGAATGAAATACGTTCATTAATTCAAAGAAAGAATTATAGATAATTTGGACAACTAGACATACAAGTCTGAAAAGTCAAATTTGAAATTCTGTCATCTTGTCCAAGAACAAGTTGTGTACGTTCATATTCCTGAGCTAAATATCAAGCCATACATGTCATTAGCAATACGGTTACAGTTAATAACATCGTGAAATTGACATTCACCTCAATCTAAACCATTCTAAATCGATCACTCAGCGCTCCAATTATTCATTCCAAACACTCACTCAAACCGTTCAAAAACGACCAAACCCATTAAAAATAGAATCAACAACATTTTTCAAAATAAATTTTGACAGAGCAATATCGCGATTTCACTTACATAATTCAAAAAGTTAGCGCCCCATAGGTTCTTGAAGAAATTTGAAGCTGTACACAGGATTTGTATGTACTTTTATATTAAAGGGAGGTAATCAATATCGCAAATTTTGTTCATCCCGAACAAAATTTGTGATATAGGATTACCTACCATTAAAATCACTCAAAACTCGCTCCTCACACTCCTTCAATTTCATTCCTGAATCATTCCAAAATCATTCACCTTGTCAATTTTACGATGTTGTTAACTGTAGAAACATCTTCATTCAAAGCATTCAAAATTTTTTCTCAAATCACTCAAACTACCCCGAAATCGTTAATAAACACTTCCAATCGATTAAATTGATGAACATTTCACATTTAAAACGATCAAATAAGTAAAGACTTCTAGTAGCTGGTGTGGACTTTAGAGCATCTGACAGGTCTGTGTAGACCCAAACTCACAAACAGTCAAATAAATACATGTAGAAAATTCGATCATCCAACTTACAAAATTACATTCAGAATTAATTCAAAATCACCAAAATTGTTAATTTCACGGTGTTATGTACTGTAACAAATGAGCCTGTACGTGAGACTTTTAACAATTTAAATATGCGCAAAGCATAGACTCTAGCTAGCATGTGCATCCGCATAGTCTGACCAGAGTCTATACTATGCGATTTATAGTTTGAGATAAGGTCTCAAGGTAAGTGTATACATCAGGTAACTTTGTTTTTACAGTATGTGATAGTCTACGCTTCTCAGTGTTGCACCTCATGAACGTTTCAAACTGTTGAAAATTTCAAAAAACTAACGAGGCTGGAGGAATAGATGATTGTCGAGGCTCTGTCGAGACAATTATCAATTCCCACAATCGAGTTAGATATTTTTTTCATACAATACACTAAGTACGTAATTGACGTCGCGCACGGCATTGCGTCACTTTTTAAAGAACGCCATCCCCTGTGTTTTAAAACTTATCATAACAAGACTCCTTATTCTCACCGTTCTTATATGTTATATCAAAATGACGCTTAAGTAATGGCCAATTTATTAATCACATTTTTATTGCAAACTATTTCAGTAGAATTTATATTAAAGTCGTTTTGATTTGTAATTTAAGCGAGAAAACGCGTGAAACATGTAACATAAAAGCATCACCGAAAGATACACATCTTATATTTTATACAGCTCGACAATTGTTAAACTACTTGAAAATGCATAATAATATGAACTGGTATGACATCCAACAATTTTACCAGCGGAGATCGAATTATAACCATAACTAAGAAAAATATTTTGTTATGTTTAACAAAAAGTGAAGTGTAACATCAGAGACACAGTAAAAAATGCGAGTTTCTTTTATATTTTCTTCAAAAATGGTCCAATTGCAACCAACTTTTATATTGAAAATATTATTTATATGTATTTCTTAAATATGTAAATAAATATCATTTTGAGAGTCAAACGGAAAATTAATAAGATGAAAATCGTGTGGAAAGAAATCTTTTCATGCTGTTATAAAACTTGGTTTTCTATTCTTAATACGCTTAAAAGTAGCAGTTCCTTTTATCATACTAGAATTTAAATTAATTTCAGAAATATCATTTTTCTCTTGATAATCTATTAAAACATATTAAAATTTTCAAGAAACTTTTTTAAAGATAAAAGAGTTAGTGATATAAGTTCGTGTGGAACGATTTCTGAAAAACGCGCATTTTGTTACAGCGACGTTATGTTCGATTCATAGAATTATAACATCGCCGCTCCTTCAGACGAAGACAGGGTTGATATAACAGGAAAAAAGAAAAGAAAAGGAAAAGAAAACTGAACTCCATGTGAGAACAATATCTATGTGAAAAAGGGGGATAAGAGTAGAAGGGGGTAGGATAGGATAACACGAAATATACAAGATGGTGAAAATGGCCCGAAACCGCTCATCTTAAAAACATTCCAAAAATAATGGCGGGATGCGTCAGTTTCCTCCAACAAATAGGCGTGAAATGCTGATTTAACTTTATATGCTGTTGGTTCGAATTGATCATTGCGATTACTATAGGCTAATATTTTACAATGTTAGTTGACCAGTTTAGTATAACTTAAATAGGTTCAAAAGAAGCGTCCAACCAAATACATCTTTAGATTTAAAATGATTATAAGACCAACTCTACAGAAGGCTAGCGACTATAGGTATACGAAGTTGAACATCATATTTTTCTCATTTTTCGCGAGGGAATAGGGATGATTTTTCCCTAAAAGTAGTACTATACATTCTTTCATTTCTATCGTAAGAGAGAGTGAGCAATATAATGATTAGATTAATCTTTATTTCGACTAAAAAGCTAGACGCTATGACATAATCGACGTTCGCTACTTTGACGTTACATTTTAGTGCCGCATTACCGTGCGCGACGTCATAATGTTTATCTTATAATCTCTATTTGCATTGTTTTCGTTGATGTTTTTAGCAAAAATGCAAGTTTCTAAAAATAACCGCATTTTGTCATTGTTCTAAAAATATCCTTTTTGTATCATAAAAAATATCATATGGGATGTTATTACACGGATATTTGTATCGTTATAAGATAAAATACATTATCTTATAACTATACAAATATCCGTATGATAACACCCCATATGATGTTTTTATGATATCACATAGTTATTTTTAGAACAATGATATAATGCGGTTATTTTTAGAAACTTGCATTTCAGTTAGAAATATCGACGAAAACAAGACAAATAGAGGTTATAAGATAAATATAATACATACTTAGTGTACTGTATTTAGTGGACTGTACAATATCTACCTCGGTTGTGAGAATTGATAATTGTCGAGGCTATGATCAATTCTCCCAACCTCGTTAGATATTTTTTTTCATTAAAAACACTAAGTATATATTATAAATATATATCGTGATTTCGTCAAATTTGGACGAAAATAACGATATTGTTCTACTCCCGTAGAATTTCAAAATTGCTCAACTTGTCAATTGTACTGTGTTTCTAACTGTAAATCAACCCAGATTTCCCAGTCCACAAGTATTCTCAGTACTTTGAATTCATTTTTTTCCAGGTATTTACACGGGTAGCGTATATGTAGACAAATTAATGAAAGGCTCAGTTGGAAGAAGAACGGACGGGGTTATAGTCGTAAAAACACACAATCGAATATTCCGAGACGCCGTCCACTTCAACCGGACTGTATTGGTTATACGGGATCCGTTTGAAAGTACCCTTGCTGAATTTAATCGAAAAACGCTAATGTCGAAGACAGAGATCCTGTCAGAGAATCGTTTCTCGAAAAATGGTATGTACAGAGTGATTCATATTATCTGTTCCACTTTCAAAAGGTTATGATTGAAATGTAAACAAATATCTTAATTATTACATGACCATAATAATATTTTTTTTTTTTTGTACACGTGACCCGTCACTCAAAAAGGAACCATCTGGGAACTTCGTAAAAAAACATTTGAAAAAAGAATTTGCTTCTATAACAGGCCAACCAGAGGTCGCATTTCATGAATTCTTTCACAGGAAGGCAGATTGATTATCCTCGATTCATAAAATTAGTAAAGTGCGAAAAGTTTCGATCCTAGTCAGTCTACGCGAACTTACACACTTTCCATATGGTCCCTTTTTGCGTGACATGTCACAATTATGTTTTTAACTCTCTATACTTACATTGTTGTTCCTGTGTTATATTTAAGGGTGAACATTCAAAGCATATGCATTGTACTCCTTATGACGTCTTTTTTGTGACTAAATTGGGTCAAGTCTCTTTTTAATTTTTGTGATTGCAGATTGATATATTTAAGGGCAACCTGTTTTAGTTTTTGTTGAGTTGCAGCCTTGTCTTCATTTAACGGTTTATTGCTTGGCAGCATTTTGCATTCACCTCAATCTAAACCATTCTAATTCGCTCACTCAGCGCTCCAATCATTCATTCCAAATACTCACTAAAACCATTCAAAAGCAATCAAACCCATTGAAAAATATAGAATCAACAACATCTTTCAGAATAAATTTTGACAGAGCAATATCGCGATTTCACTGACACAATTCAAATATTCAAATAGTTAGCGCCTCATAGGTTCTTGAAGAAATTTGAAGCTGTGTGTAAACACTTTTTTTTTATCAAAGGGAGGTAATCAATATCGCAAATTTTGTTCATCTCGAACAAAATTTGCGATATAGGATTATCCTTCATTAAATTAACTCAAACCTCGCTCCTCACACTCATTCAATTTCATTCCTAAATCATTCCAAAATCATTCACCTTGTCAATTTCACGATGTTATTAACTGTATAGAGGGCTAATTCGCGTTTTTGAGGTCGTAAACAATTGCAGAAACCCGAAAAATGGTTAAACGCGCACTCAGGCGATAAAGCATTTTTACGCCCAAAAAACATGAATTGAAACATTATTGCATAAAAAGAAAGACTAAAGTATTAATTCAAACAGAGATTGCAAAACTTTTTAAGGAAGGTATTCAAGCTAGCTTGAAAAACAATAACATATCCAAAAAATCGTTATGTATTTTACCTTCACTTTGATTATATCGACGTAACTTGGTAAATTTATGACGTCACAAAATTTAACACAGTAGTAAGAACAACTATACACTCTTTATTTATGTTAGACATGGAAACTGATAACGTGGTGTATAAGCCTAGATCGAGGATATTATAGTGAAAAAAAATATGCCGGGCGTTAACGGTTCGCGAAAACTTTGATTACTGATTCCATGGTCAATTTGCGATGTTTTCAATTTTTGTAACGAGCACAGCTTGCGAACAGCCGAAGGCCGTGAGCGCGAAGCGAGCGTGTATGGAAAATGCTTGTCTTCTAATCTATTCTATTCTATTCTATTCTATTCTATTCTGTTCTATTCTTCTATTCTACTGTCCAGCCAGAATAGCGTGCCAGTCGAGAGATGATGTAATGATTTTAAATTTAACTGTTATATACTACTCCAAGTTTGCTAAGCACCAAATCTTTTCGCTGTCCTACAGGAACTGATTTAAAAAAAACACACACACAAAAACATTCGTGTTTGTGTTTAAAATTGTACAATAATGTATTGTCAATATAACTAATGTAAACATTACCAAATTTGACACACAATTTTCTCGCGAGACTCGTGCAAAATGAGGAACCCCGGCTTCTTACCTGTCCTGTCTCATTTTCTACATGAAAAGGTTTCGTGTAGATGCTTTGTTTCTGTTTTTTCAGTACATTTTTTTACTTTTAAGTCGTATCTCATGGGTTATCCAAATGTCACACGACATTTATCTGTCCAACAGTTGCGGCGTGCTGTAGGTATGGTGGAGCAAGAGGCTTCCCACCATGATGTTGGCATGGTACTCAGGGTACACCATACTGTTGTAACCAGAACTTGGGCACGATACCAACAGAATGTTACACCTGTTACGATCCATGGTGGAGGTAGGAGTAGAGCTAACTCCGTCACAGAAGACCGATTTTAGTAATTCAAGCCCAAAGGAACAGGTTTGCTACGGCAACGCAGCTACGTTTCGACCTTCAAAACACCTCGGGAGTGCGAGTTTCGACTCAAACCATACGAACACGGCTGCATGGGCATAACCTGAGGTCAAGAAGACCATTTATTCGTATTCTGCTGTCCCGAGTTCATTGTCGGCGTCGGTTAACATGGGCATTGGACCAGTTTGCTGGTGCATAAGACACTGGCGCCCCGTGCTATTCACGGATGAGTCGAGGTATTGCCTAGACTACACTGATAGGCGGGCTAGGGTGTGAAGAAGGTCGGGGGAAAGTTTCCACGCAGCAAACATTGCTGAGCACGATCGTTATGGGGGTGAGTCCATCATGGTTTGGGGTGGCATCAGCTCGGATGGGCGGATTGATCTAGTTATCTAAGAAAGTGATACTATGATAGCTCGTAGTTATAGTGCGAAATTATTGACATGACTTGACCTTTATGCAATGAATAAATTAACCGATGAATACATTTACCATCGAGGGTAGCCGCAAGCTTTCGAAAAACATCGTAAATCCGAGTAGTGTATGGGTTTTAAAAATATTTGTATAATGTAATAGTTCCAATAAACACTGGTTGACTGTGTAGTCGAGAGGTCTAGTCTGAAGACTACAGATGCAGGAATCATGAGTTCGAAACTGCCTTATACCCACTGTATTTTCTTTATTTTTTATTTTATTTTCTTTTTTCTGTTAGCCCTCATTGGGCTAGTTATCTCGTGTTTGAATGACAATCATTGTTCTGCACAGCCCGTTTCATTTATCGCATTCTATCTCCTGAACTCAAAATGGAAAACACAAGGCGCTGTCAAAGGGCCTAAAGAGCAAATTTGGTTGAAAATCGAATAGAATTTTGAGTCTCAGAAGAGTTGTCGTGGTAGAATTCGTAAGAGAAATACCAGGCATCCATAGCTATGCGTTTCCCCCCCCCCCCCCCCCCCCCCGCAATATGACCGAAAAATATAAAAAGAGGCGTTAAACCCATTCAAACAAATATAAAGAAGAAACTAACGGGAAAAATTAAATAGTTTATAAAACACCGCAAATCTCTTTGAGAATCGAGTGATATTCAACATTATTGAAAAAAAACCCTCTATAAAATGGATTGAAGCCTAAAGGAAAAATAAATATGCTGTCACAGTGACTCGAACCACTGCCTTTCGTCTTCTGATTCTTTAATCATACACACGTGCAATGACAAGTATCTTCTCATCACAGAGTCATTTAATAGGTATATATTATGAAACTTGGTTCACGAAGTTAAACGAGACCTAACGGAGATACCATGTGACAATCAGTCTAGCATGTAATGTATGCTAATAGAGGTTACGGTCAGTCATGTCAATGATTTTACACTATACATTGTTGAAATCCTAAATACCCTCGTAAGATTTTACGCTGGTGCTATTGGGGGTGGATTCATTTAAATGGATGATAATACCCGTCCACACACGGCTCGTATAGTCCAAGAGTATCGCCAAGAAGAGGGCATTCCACGTATGGACTGACCGACTCGCTTACCGTACTTAAATCCGATAGAGCATATGTTGAATGAGCTACAGGTCCGATTATTCTGTTCAGAATTTGCATTTTGGAGGTAAAAACCACGTGTTTTCACATTCCTGAATCAAGACTGCTCCCAGAAGAAATCATTTTTAACAAAAACCAACGAGCGTTCTTACATTTTTTGAGTACGTTTACGTTGCAAAATGTATAACTGGTCGAATAGCATTCGACTTTTGTATGATTAATGAATGAAATATGACATAAATGAGGAAATCCCGACTCCCTACCCCATTTTTCATTCAAAATATGAAATGTTTACATCTACATAATCGGAGCCCCACGTGGAGCGGAAGTTCCACACATGATTTTGAAAGCGGAGCCGGTGGCTCCGATTATGGACATCACCCCCCCGTGACTTAAGGTAGCAATGGACACGCGACGTCATTTTCCGCCCAATGATTTTTTTTCTTGTTCACATATGTTGTTGATAAACATTGTATAGACATTATATTAAAATTTGAAGGCACCTTTCTATGCTCGTTTTTATGCTAGAGTTATCTACCCTTGAATGGTAATGGCAATTTTTCAGTAAAACATTTATATTCGTATTAGGTCTAGTATAAACTCGGTACCAGCTGATAGCTAATAAACCACATACATTTTGATAGACTTTATACATGTACACAATGACTTTTGCCAAGGAAATAACTCTTTGATTATTTGCATTTACATAATGTGCCTTCAAAAGTTAAAAATGCCGTAATTTTTGTAATTTTAAGGGGGGAAAATGCCACAAAAAACTATTTTTTGAAAAAAATACCTTATGAATATTTTTTGTTTTCCGATATACTTTAAAAACATATTTTCCCTTTCTTTTGTGAAAAAAATCAGCATACCTTTCCATGCGAATAAGAAAGTTTTTCATTATTTCATAGTGAATCCTCCTAATTGAATGACACTTATAACGTATTTTATTGTTAAATTCAATGATCCAGTCATTCAATTGATATCAAATGTTGAAAAAAAGTTAACTTTTGAAGTTTTGCCATCATTATTCTACGTTATTTCCATAAACAGAATGAAAAAAACAGAAATCGGTACTTTTAACAACACGCAAAAAAGAGCCGTAAAATAAGAAAAACATACTTCCGGTTTATCGAGTCGAGAGGCCGCTGTCCATTGCCACCTTAATGTAAAAAAAAGACCCGATCTTTATAATCGAACTGTTGTGCACTACTTTATGACATCACAAAAATGACGTCACTAGTGTCGAAACCGAGCTCGTCCAAATGGGAACCGGGTTAACTTGGATCGATACCGCGTTCTATATGAACTTACTCCTTTAAATCAACAAATACTCTCTTCATACCTAAATGATTAAATATTGGATGATTTATCAATTTTCTAAAAAAATTGTTTTATTCATCTATGAAAATAATTTTGAGTACGAAACTATTTTGTAAGTAGTCCCATAAGAAATCTCTTTCTATATTGACAAATCTTTACATTTAGCTTCATGATAATATGAAATAAGGCAAAGCCTTAAAAGCGATCGCAGCTTACATGAAGAATTGTTTGTAACAGGAGAGAGAGAGAGAAAGAAAGAGGCATATTTAATCTATAGTTTAGTGCGAATGTATTGGGTAGATTTACGTTTCTGATGCACAATCTATTTTTCCGATACTTCGTTATCCTTAATTCATCATTTAAGAGATGAAGAGATTATTTCTTAAGATCATCGATGTATGAAACGGAAAAACTAATCACACTGTATGAATATGTGATGCAGATTCACACATGATTTTGATTGGGTTTTGAGTTTCAGAACACTATGAAATCAAGACAAAACTTCTAGATAACCTTAAATTTAATCGCAAAAACGTGAAGATTTATCAATAAAAGTAGAAAGGCTTTATGGGGCTACTTTCCGCTGAAACAATTTTTCAGCCAATAAGAATGCACAGACCTTTTAAACATAACTAGAATTAATGTAACATCTTTAAGAAATAAAGGCTTTTGGCGACGGGTCCTTGTACACAACAACAAAATCCACACACAATAACATAATTTACAATCAAGCATTTCCTTCTTTCCCACAATGTTTTCTCATGACCGTAAATATCAACTTATTGTTACAATTCTTGTTTTGGATGTTACAACTTCAACTAAGGTCACTATTTTCTAAATTAAACTCGTTGAAAATTGAAAAAACAGTGTTGTATGTTTTAACAAGTTTACTAGTCTATGATTGAAATATTTTAAGTTCTAGACTAACGTATTCGTGACGTCATTAGCCATCATTGATGACGTCAAAAATATTTGTTTTCATTTCAATCTAAACATGCATGCATCATGTAAATCTGAGGTTTGAAGCGTGCTCCAGGCCGTATATTTGTAAGGACTAAAGGTAGGAATGTTCAAGTTAGCCTGGTCATTCTGTATAGCGAAAGTTAATAATTATTTTGTGGGAATTTACGCGCGAAATGCTTCGGTCTGCCTCGATTTTGGCTTTGTTTATGTTACTTCCGGTAAAAAATAAGAAATTCATAGAAACGTCGTTTTTTCGGGATAGCTTAAATTAATTTTCAATTTTTTAATCTTTCATTTACAAAGGATTCGTAAAGGTATTTTTTCAATACAATTTTTAACCTTTTTTCGGTCCTGCAAGTGAATTCACTCCGTGTGGAAAATGACACGATTTTTTTCGTTTGACAGTATAACAGAATAGAATAGAATAACACACGTTACCATAAACGCTCGCTTCGCGCTCACGGCCTTCGGCCGTTCGCGAGCTGCGCTCGCTATTAAATAATAAGATATGAAGGGATTATTTGTTTATTTCATGGAGGAATGAATCTAATAACCTAATCAGACTCATGTATGAATCCGCTTCGCGTATTTATACAGTGCTTTAAGATTTTTGTTTTCTTATACCTCCATGAAATCATCAAACGCTATCTTTATACCTTTAAATTAAGTTCTATGAAGTAAAAAAGAAAGATTTCTCCAGAATGAGACCAATATCTGACGTGACAACTATGAGCAGAAGCTTACAAATGAGCCTGTTCCTTAGACCTTATATATCCATATAGCGCAAATTGAAGACTCTGGACAGACTGTGCAGATGCAGAAAATGTATACACATGGTACAGACAGGAGAAAGTGCATCACTCTCTCACAGAGAGCCATTATTCACTGAAAAAGTGAAGGACTATCCAAAATAAGTTGAATATTTTGTCTTTTCATAGACTAAACATCTGACCAATCCAAAACACACGGAAATGTGCTTTTATAAATTATTTAATGTCATTTGTGGCCAAGTAAATTTCCGCGAAAAATGGTGGGAATGAGACTTTTGATTTTAATACTGTCCATGATTCAACGAACAAAGCTCATTGGCCGCTCAATTTATGTTCTTTTTTATTATAGAATCGAAGGTAAATGATTTTTTTTAACAATTGAGCCACGTTCTAGCTTTGAGAGTAAAGAATTTACGAAAATATCGACTATGATTTACCGATGTGAGTTAGAAATTATGTCTAGTATAGAAAGAGATACATAGAGGATAATCGTTTGTTTCAGTGTAAGATCGATTTATATTTCATTGAGTGGACAACAAAAGCTATATTTTCACGAGTGGCAGAGCCACGAGTGAAAATATAGCTTTTGTTTTTCACGAAATGAAATATTTATCGATCTTACACGAAAAGCAAACGATTATTCTATTTCTTTAATGCAAAAATGAGACAAAATGTGACATTTCTAGGACATATTTTCGTAAAGCGCGTCATTTTGCGCGTGACTACTATGCAACGTTCATTGTGACGTCACTTATTTCGCCCCGCATAGATGACGTCAGATAGGATGAAATGCACCAAAGCAGGGTATAAGTTTTGGATAATTTCACTGCTTTTGCGGTGAGATTATCAAGTGATAATCTACCGTTATTTCTCGATAAACCACCGAAAAGCATTAAAGAATAAGGGACGTATAACTAGAATGTTGTAGACCGATATCGAACCCCCTTTATAGAAATCTTGGATCCGCTGCTGCTTTAAATGTTTATTTTGAAGATTTAATTAATTGAAGATTAAATTAGTACGATGCGTCAAATCTATCCATGTCATTAATCATATTATAAAATTCAAATACAAAGTCAATCCCTCCCCCCCGCCCCCCCCCCCACACCCCCCACACACTTTTTTGTGGGCACAATAAAATTTGCAGAGACCATCATTGGGTTTTGCACCAGTGAGTTAAACAATAATTCGGATCTCTGCAAAGGTTTTCGCGCTTAAAGACTTGAGAGACAACCTTCGTTGTCTACAGTTAGTAACATTGTGAAATTGACAAGGTGAATGATTTTTTAATGAAATTGAAAAAATGTGATGAGTGGGTTTTGAGTGAAATTAAGAGGAATCGATCAAATATCGATCATTTTGTTCAAGATGAACAAAACTAGCAATATTTATTACTCCCCTTTAATAAAATATGCGTAATAGTTCTATAAAGAGCTTCATATTTCTTCAACAAATCAGATGCCTAGCTTTGAAATGTGAATTGTAAAGCGCAAACTGGGGGCGACACTTCTTGGATTCACAGCTCACACTTCACACCCCAAAACATATTAATTGTGACGTGAACTTTGAAGAGTGAAGTCGGAAGTCTGAACTGTGAAGTTGGAAGTGTGAAGTCAGAAGTGTGAAGATGGAAGTTTGAAGTGTTTTGCTGGAGTTTTCGAGTGTGAACTTTGAAATGTAGAGATGACGGAAGTATGTAGTCTTGATTATGCAGTATGAGGTGTGAAGTCGGGAGTATGAAGTGAGTAGTTGGAAGCGTGGATTTCAGTTTAAAAAAACACAAGTCATATATATATCATATATCATACTTTACACTTCAACCTTCACAGTTCACATTTCACAGTTCAGACTTCACTCTACACACTCTAAACTTTCAAACTTCACCCTTCCTCCTTCAAACATCAAACTTCACACTCCACAGTCTATACTTCAGACTTCACACTTTAGACTTACTGCTTTACACTTCCAACTTCACACTTCATATACTAAGTTCCATAATAAAGTGTGCACTTTCTCTTTTTGCGTATCCCTTGATTTTCGAAAGATGGGTGAAAATTATGGAGTAAATTTGATACCATACTTTAGTCAAGAACTTTTGTAATTAAAAGCCAAATCAGTATTGGATAAAGTATCGCATGCTGCATACGCACAGGCAAAACTTAAATTGTTGAGATCCAACTTCCATACAACTTTTTCTCTGGTAAGAGTTATGTGGTGATGTAGCATTATAGAGTTTTAGAAGCCATTCCAAGCCATTTCTAAACAACAGTTTTCATTTTTAAGCAGACGTTACATATAAGTCAACGTTAAAAATTTCCACGTTGTTGTGCCAGTAACTTGTCATTGAATGGTGCTATGACGTTCTATGACATTTAGATTTGCTTATTAAAGGCCTAACAAAATGATGACCTCGATTTCTATCGGAATATAAATGCTCAATCAATGTTTATGACGTTCTAAATTTGTCAAGGTTCGATTTTGTTCAAAGTCGTTTATTGGTAGTCAAACCGCGCTGTATAATCATTTATAAATGTATTGAAGATGTGATTTTATTCTTAGAGGAGCCGCAAAAATTCAACTGAATGAATTTTCAGACCAATTATTCGTCTAACGCGTGATGCACATGCAAAATATGCAAAATCAAATGTCTCAATTTAGCAGAAAGTGTTTGCTCTTCACGCGATTTTTGTTTTCAAATATCGTTTGCACATACTCTTGGGGATAGTCATACGACGTTTCACGACGATAGTTTATGTAATTTCAGAGATATTCAAAATTCAAAAGTGCACACTTTCTTTTGGAACTAAGTATAGTTCAGTCTTCCGACTTCAAACTTCCAGCTTCTCACTTTATGGTTTATTTTTGAAACGTCCGACTTCACTCTTCAAAGATAGTGTATTTGAAGTGTGAAGTTTGAACTGTGAATTTAAGAAATTATCATAGGTCTTTGTGCTGTACCATAGGTGCAACTTGAATATTGAATTTATTATACAGTCAGATGGCAACCGCCAAAGAAAAAAAGGGATAAAGGCTATATGTGGTCGACAAAAGATAAATGCCCTCCACCCGCTCCCCCTTTTGTGCTTTAAGCGTTAGTAACTAATCAAAACATAATAACTGTAATTACGATGCTATGATCATTCATAAACGATTTTTTCGAATGAAAATTTAATTGTATTACGCATAAGCGCAATGCGCGTAATGGTAGTATCGATATTGCTGTACAGACTTAGAGAAAATGACCAGCACCGACTGAGTTGCTCTAAACATTTCGACACGATTTTTGATTGACGTTTTTATGTCTACCAGCGTTAGTGCATGAGATTAATTGCCTTGATGTAATCTGGGACAAGTTCAAAATTTTGTCAAGAGGGGTCAAAAACTAGGTCACTGGGACAAATCTTAGAAAAACCTTGTAGACACTCTAGAGGCCATATTTAGGGGTAAAACAAACTGAAATTTGGTCATATTGATTGTCTTGACAAAATCTTGATTGATTTAAAAAAAATGGATCAAGTTTGGTAAAAAAGTAGGCCACGTGGTCAAATTTTAGAAAAACCGTGTAGTCACCAAAGAGGCCTAATTTATGGGTCAATCAATCTGAAAATTGGTCAGATTGATTGTCGTGATGAACAATAAGGTCAAAGGGTCAAATCCTAGAAAAACCTTGTACACATTCTAGAGGCCTTATTTTTTGCTCAATTAACTGAAAATTGGTCAGATATTGTTAGTCAAGTTCAAAATTGGGTCAAGTGGGGTCAAAAATTAGGTCACGAGGTCAAATTTTATAAAACCTTGTTGCCGCTCTAGAGGCTATATTTCTGGATCAACCTGAAATGATTGAAATGATTGTCTTCATGAAATCCCAGACAAGATTCAAAGGAAGTGGGATCATGTATAAGGTCAAGAGGTCATATCTAAGACGGCTTACTCAAGTATGCGATGCAGGGCCACTATGGCCCTCTTGTTTTGTGCTTTCACTAGGTTCACAGGCCTGGGTAACAAGTCATATTACAGATACAAGTGACCACAGTTTTGGAAACCTTACCCCCAAACAATTTAAAATATTAATAGATAATTAAAAATGTTTTGGTAAATTTTTGCAATAAACAAAGTTGACAACCTCTTTGGGGATTGGGCAGGTTTCCCAGGCCTGGGTAACGTGTCCCCGAGAAAAGGTTACCCAAGATTGGGTAACCTGCACCCCCCCCCTCCCCCCCCTCCCCTCCCCCCCCCCTCAGGATACGTTACCCAAGGGACAGGTTACCCTGTGACACCGAAACAGTGGTCTCAAAGACTACTAGAGACTACTTAAGACTACTTAAAAATCTCAGAAGGGTTGTGATAATTTCAATGATTCTCATTCGCCTAATACGTAAAATAATTTATCTTATAACTATACAAATATCCGTGTGATAACATCCCATATGATGTTTTTTATGATATCACATAGTTATTTTTAGAATAATGATATAATGTGGTTATTTTTAGAAACTTGCATTTCAGTTAGAAACATCGAGGAAAACAAGACAAATAGAGGTTATAAGATAAATATAATACGTGCTTAGTGTATTGTATGGAAAAAATATCTAACTCGGTTGTGGGCATTGATAATTGTCTCGGCGGAGCCTCGACAATGATCAATTCTCCCAACCTCGTTAGATATTTTTTCTCATACAAATCACTAAGTACGTATTATATATGTATTTTCCCCCTTTTGCAATAAATTTCAACGAGATTTCTACAGTCATAAATTTTGTGAAATCGCTAATGAACAGCACTGTCTGAACATTAGGTATTTGCAAACATTTAGGTGACTTGCTCTTTATGAAAAAAGTTAACATCAGATGGAATGTTGACATCCTTATTGCTCAAAATGATATTGAACGCCATTTCTCGACGGTGAGCGCTTACCATGACGTCATAAATATGTCGTCATTTGGTCGATTCTGACGTCACAATTTCATAACTTCTTAAAAGTGTCGTTAGGTGATCATTCAATCAGTATTCAAAGTTAGTTACATTACTTTACAACTCATACAAAATAAGCAATAAACAATTTGCTCGAATTTATCGATCACCCCTCGTAACTTTTGTCATTCCCAATTACAGACTTCAAAAGAAGAATGCAAAGTTCAGTACCTCATTGGGAAAGTTTTTACGAAAATTGGATGACGTCATTTCCAGGACCGATATTTGTCCTTTTTTACGACAAGTTGATGTCCGACTTGAAGAATTCAATGGCTAAACTATGTTTATTCCTTGGTATTTCTGTGACTGTTGAAGATTTAATGTGCATGGAATCGAGAAGGGAAGGATCGTATCACAGACCGCCAAAACCTGAGTATATGTCAAGGTCAAATCTCGTTTCCGTTGACCTTGAGAAACGAATACAGACTTCATGGTCAAACATAGTTAAAACATGTCTTAAACTTCAGAAAAAAAATTGTGTTAGAGTACAATCAAACTTGTAAATCATATGTTCCTGTGTATAGTCTCTTATTTTCTGTATTCAATTTTATGATGAGTAGGATTTTTTTTTTTCTTGCTTTTTTAAGCCTTACCTTAATATGGAACTTAACGAAATACAAGAAATTAAACTCAGACTTAGATATGATTGCTTTGGTACCTGTCTTTAAAGCATATTTTTAATATGACCGACGTCGCGGGAGTGAAATAAGCCCGTTCAATATTTTTGATATTACACGGGTGTTATTACACTAGTGGAATAAATATGCAAATGAGCTCAGAGCGAATAGCAACGCTATTTTGTAACCGCGAAAATGACGTCATAATGTATATATTGTGACGTCAGTTTGAAACGGCGTTATAAGTCTCGCGGAAAATTGAAACGTCGAATTTCAAGAATTTTGACGATTTTTCGCGAAAATTCGGGTCATATTATAAATAGAATATCAAATTTTTGCTCATAAAATACCGAATTTATTAAACTCGTCATCTAACACAGATAAAAACTCGGCGCAGAATTTCAAGAATTTTGACGATTTTTCGCGAAAACTCGGGTCATATTATAAATAGAATATCAAATGTTTGCTCATAAAATTCCGAATTTATTAAACTCGTCATCTAACACAGATAAAAACTCGGCGCAGCCTCGAATTTTATTTGTTATAGATGACTCGTTTAATAAATTCGGTATTCAATGACAACTCATCCAATATCCTCTATATATTAAATGGAAGGAAGTTCATTAAACCTTTTAATCAACACCTTTCCAAATAAACTACTCAAAATATGATAAGGACCACTTATAAAATTTGCGTTTGACGTTTACCTTACAAAAAGGAACGAAAGTGGGTTTTTTAGTTGTAGCTGTTGTTGTTGTTGTTTTATTTTGTTTTGTTTTTTATACAAAGCGAAAAAGTTAGAAAACTATGGAAGCTGATAGTGGTTCAAACCTTGTAGTGGCAATTATGCGGATAACAAGGAATGGGAGGCGCAGAATACTTTTTTTGAAAAGTCGAATTATTTGATTTTAATTTTGCTGTAAAAGTGCTTGTTTTAAACATATGAGAGAATATTAACCTTTGACCAGCCTCTCGGATTTATTAAAAGAATTTTGAATGCTTCCATTATGAGATTCGTGTTTGTCCAACCATAGATGTTTGCTGCACTTTCAGAGTCTTGGGTGGCTTTACTAGGAGAGTAAATCTTTCAGCCATTTACATTTTCAGGACATCTGCAAGTAAATTAACCTTTGTCATGCTGAGCCTGGAATATTCCTGCCTTGGCAGGGGCTATAGACAAACATCAGCCTGCACATATGTGCAGTCTGATCTTTGTCTACACCACCTGTTTTTCCTTTCTAAACCAGAAAAGTTTCAGAAATTATATTTTCAAAATCAAATGTTGACTCTAACGTAGGAAATACAAAGCTTTCAGCACTTTGATTTATATATAATTTTGCCAAAGTTTTCTATTCAGCATGACAAGGGTTTAGATCTGTGGACATTGTGAGACAGTCCTTCTCCTCTTAAAGTATTAGTCTACATGTACTTTGACCCCTTGCCTTCTTTTGACGGCTAATTGAATGCGCTAAATGCAATCAAATCATGGGAAACAATTCCAGGGTAGAGCATTCACATCTAAAATGTCTATCAGGCATACATAATTGTGCTTTTTTAACGATTTGTTTGTCGTTTTTTTCATTGCACTATTATAACCAACCTGAGCGTCAACGATCACCTGGCAAGGAATACGAATACGAAAAAAGGTTTTGAGGGAAGTCCATGACGATACATGTCTAACAATGGCATTAAATCATGATCTCGATTACCAGAAATGGCACCCACTTTTTATTCCCAAATCTTAGGTAAAACACAACTGTTAGAAAACATTATTTGGAATGCTTGTCGATAGGTTGTAATAAAAGCTCTTTGTTAACTCTTACCGAAAAATGGTATTTGCAAGCTTTGTCAAAGTAACGCATGTCTGTCGACGTCGGAAATCACCAATAATTCAGATCTGTCGTCTACAGCAACCCCGTGAAATTCCGGCTGTCGACAGACGCAATATTTTCTTGGCTACATGTCGTCTTTGATGACTCGGGTTAGTTTATGGTTTTGAATTGTGGGTTCAAATTTGGAAGAAATAACGACAGATGATTAGACTTTAATCGTGTTTAAGTTAACCTAGCATTTATTGGGAGATAGGTAACTATCGTTTCAACTTACCTGACGTCATCTATGCAGGGCCCAAAAAGTGACGTCATTGTGAACGTTGCATAGCAATCACGTGCAAAATGACGCACTTGAAGTAAATTTGTCCTCAAATTTTAAAATTTTATCTCATTTATGCATTAAATTTGAAGAATCGTTTGGGTTTTTTTATAAGTAAGATCGATTGATATTTCATTGAGAAAACAACAAAAGCTAAATTTGCACTCGTGGTTCCGCCACTGATGAAAATATATCTTTTATTTTTCACTCAATGACAATGGAACGAACAACTTTCCTCATCTAATATGGTGTAACAGGTAGGACACTGCCAATATAAAGCTGTTTACAGAATTCTAACAAAACCGAATCTGTGTATGATTTGACAAAATTCTCTTTTCTATAAATACAGAGACAAACATAAGTTTGTATTGATCAAATCCTAACCAAATGCAGTTAATAACATTGTGAAATTGACAAGGTGAATGATTTAGGAATGAAATTGAGTATGAGGAGCAAGTTTTGAGGGAATTTAATAGGGGGGGGGGGTTAAACCTATATCGCAAATTTTGTTCGGGATGAACAAAATTTTCGATATTGATTACCTCCCTGTAATGATAAATGTGCACACAAGTTGTGTGCACAGCTTCAAATTTCTTCAAGAACCTAAGAGGCGCTAACTATTTGAATTATGTCAGTGAAACCGCAATTTTTCTCTGTCAAAATATATTTTGAATGATGTTGTTGATTCTATATTTTTTCAATTGGTTTGATTGTTTTTGAATGGTTTGAGTGAGTGCTTGGAATGAATGGTAGGAGCGCTGAGTGAGCGATTTAGAACGGTTTAGATTGAGGTGAATGTCAATTTCACGATGTCATTAACTGTAGGATATCTTGCCTCGTACAGTTCCGAAAGATTCATTGGGCAGCAGTAAAATTTGGGGTACTTAAAAGGTAAGGCTCGTTGCACCTACACAAATAATATAGATTGTGTATTTAATTCTGTGTTCAGGGAAATATTGCTGTTGTAAGATCAATCTTGCTTGTGCGACCACGTCTATTAAGCGACCATTTTTATCATACGACTGTTTTCAAAATCCCCTTCTTTAACTCGAGATATCTGAAAAAATAGATATCAAGGATTCTTAAGAATTTCGCAATAATATATATATTTGAACAAAATCATGTTTCTTATTTGTAAACATTACATGTATTTAGCGACCATTTTCTTTAATGGCCGCTTTTTGGTATTGCCAGAAGTGGTCGCTTAACACAAGTTTAACTGTCATTGCTTCACCTTGAAATTTATTTCTACAAAGGATAATTTCTTCTTGCATTGCTGTATATAAATACAACATAAATCTTTCTACAACTTTCTTTGACTGGGTTTCTAAGAATAATCGTCCTTTATGGTTTTTTTTTGTGTGTTTTTTTCTTTGCGTTTTTGGCGGTATGTGTTGAAAGTGTTATGTGCCTTGTCACGGACCCTTAATTTGTATATTTATGTTCAATGGCCTTGCTAAAGATCCTAAAGAACAAAGGTCAAAGGGCGATTAAAACAGTTTATTGAATACACCATGGATTACCTTCCTTGCCTTTTTTTGTAGGATCACATCCTAAATGACTTCGTCTAACACCAGATATCGCGGTATCGAATGTAGTGTTTATGCGAGAAAAAGAACATGTTACTTGATTTGGGTTTTTTTACGAGCTGAGCCTAACCTCGGCTCAAATAGGGAAGTTATTAAGCTCACAAAGGCTCACTATAAATAATTATAACACGATGGCGTAAAACGCATATATGAAATAAACAGAAGTTACACAGATAAAATTTCATATGCCATGTTGTTTGATGTGTACACAGATAGCTCCGCTAATTTTTACTCTACGTCATCTTTAGCGCGAACGTTTTTTACGTCATATAACCAACGTGCTAAATGACGCGCTTGCTTTCTGTGAAATTCTCCCAACATCAATATCATTTCTTTTTCATTACTTTGCCATCCAGAAAAAAATGTTTTGATACTATTTTACACCTAGAAGAGGATAGAAAAACTTATTCAGAATTGTGTTCGTGTTTTAATGGAAATAATTTCTTTTTTCGCATTGATGTCACCATGAATGAAGTCTGATGGGGGAGTTAAACGCAGAGCAAAATCCTCGGGCTACGCCCTCGGATTTTACCTTTTACATGTAACTCCTCCCCCATCAGGCTTTATTCGTGGACACATCATTGCAAAAATGAAATTATTTCATAAATAATATTTCTATTCTATACTCGGTTAGGGTCAACTCATCTCAAACAAAAGCTCGCGACAGAACTTTTTATATCCTTTTGGCATTTGAATTTCCTTGTGAATTATGCGTCCAATTAATGCCTGCACCTGCAACAATTTGTTGGAATAGAAATCGGTCAAAACCTTATTTGTTTGGTCATTGATTTAACAATTATGTTAATCCAAATTAAGGTGGAAGAATAAAAATAGCATTTTTTTAAGATAACTGAATGAATGTTGCTATGTATGTAAAATCTCAGTTAGAGAAATCTCAACTGTGTATTTTTTTACTTTTTATTTGCAGCACTTTTGGCGCATTCCCTTTCGAACAATTTCTAACAGGCAGATGAATTGTCCCTCAAAATTCAATCCATAAACAATACAACTACTTAACGTCGTTAAACGTGATACGTATAACGACTCTGCATATTTTTTGACATAATAATTTCCATGTATTTGTCTTCTTATATAATCGCATAGATAATTGTGTCCACCTTCACCTCCATTCCGAACCCAATGATAAATAATAGACCAATTTTACCTGAAATGAAGACAAAACGTTTAGATTTTTCCGAGAAATAAAAATATAATGAATTGGGCAACTGTTTAAAGTATAAATTCACCCATTTTGAAGTATCTTGTTAATGTAAACACGAGGGAATAAACTGCAGAGGAATTATCTTCAAAATGGCAATCTGCCATTTCATCAGATTACATTTGTTTACTTGTAAAATGAGAGTTTTGCAGGAGGAATTTATATCCACAATCCAAATCAAATGTAACCTGGATTTTCAATGTGATCGGTATATTTGATAAATAATTTTTTATTACTACAAGTTATGTGTTAATAAATATGGAATGTACAAAGTTCAACCCGATTTTCTTGACAATACTTTTAACTTTGTGTATAGAATTATGTGAGTCATTCGAAAGCGGTTGTCTTGAAGAATTAAACAGTTTTAAACGAGAAGTTATGGGCGAATTAAATAATATAAACAATGGTATTCTCGAATTGTTTAAAAGTGTTGAAGAAATTAAGAGTGTGATGCAGACGGACATACAAACACAGTCTATTAACAATAAGAGTGCATCTGATGATATGAACGCAACAGGAAATTCGGTCGAAATTTTTAAAGCAGACAAACAGTTGAACCGTCAACTGATGACTCGGGTTCAAGCTGTTGAAGATTATATCTCTAGAATCGTGAAAGATGGGAACATTTCTAAAACCTTTAAGGAATACATCAATGACACGCAAAAAGCAAGACAGGTCGGTAGGAAAAAAGATGCCAATGACTCAATTGATAATGGATTCGTTACCGATCATGATATTGTTACTAAAGGTTTAAGAAATTCGTCAAAAAACAACAAAAATGTCGTGAGAACTTCTAGTTCTCCCGAGGGAGTAAACCGGCGTTTCTGTGAAAATCAAAGAGGAGTATTTGGCATTTACTTAAAATCCATTCGAGTGGAAAAGTCTATTTATTGTGACGCTGACACAGATGGAGGTGACTGGATAGTTATTATGAGACGACAAGACGGATCGGTAGATTTTGACAGGGATTGGAACGATTATAAGAACGGGTTCGGAAATGTTGAAGGAGAATTTTGGATTGGTAACGATGTTTTACATGAGATAACAAAGTCTAGACCAATGGAACTTAGAATTGATATGGAAGATTATAAGGGCAATAAAGCTTTTGCCAAATACAAGACATTCCAGGTTGGTTCTGAGACGGATCGATATGAACTGACAGCGACGGGGTATATAGGGACGGCAGGAGATTCACTTCATAAAGTAGAACACTCCGGTGGTATCCATAACGGTATGGAATTCAGCACGAGCGATGTCGACAATGATATTTACAAGGGAGAACACTGTGCACGTTTATATCCTGGCGGCTGGTGGTTCAACAAGTGCTTTCGTAGCCATTTGACCGGGAAATACGGCGAAAATGTCAAAGGGTCGTATAAAGGAATCATTTGGCATACTTGGCTTGGCTGGTATGAGTATATTAAGTATGTGGATATGAAAATACGATAGAAAACAATACTTTTAAATTGTTAAGGTTAGAGTGGAATTTCGATATTTAAAGGACAGCTCTGAAGACAATGTGGTAATCTTTAGATCAATACAAAATTTTATTAAAGAATCAGAAAGGTTCAGCTAAGGTATCCTACTACTCAACGCAGGTAGAGTCTACGTTATATATACCAAAACCAATTTGCTTAGAGTACAGTTAATGACATCGTGAAATTGACAAGGTGAATGATTTTGTAATGATTTAAGAATGAAATTGAATGAGTGTGAGGACCGAGTTTTGAGTGATTTAATGGAAGGTAATCCTATATCACAAATTTTGTTCGGGATGAACAAAATTTGCGATATTGATTACCTCCCTTTAATAAAAAAAGTGCATACAAGTTCTGTGCACAGCTTCGAATTTCTTCAAGAACCTATGGGGCGCTAACATTATGAATTATGTCAGTGAAATCGCGATTTTTCTCTGTCAAATTTTATTTTGAATGATGTTGTTGATTCTATATTTTTCAATGGGTTTGATCGTTTTTTAATGGCTTGAGTGAGTGTTTGGAATGAATGATTGGAGCGCTGAGTAATCGATTTAGAATGGTTTAGATTGAGGTGAATGTCAATTTCACGATGTTATTCACTGTATTCTGTTTCAGGGCGACGGCGGTGATACCCAGTGAACAAAATTTTCGGTATGTTTAAAGCCCTATCACCAACCCTTTTTAAATTGTAAGTTAAAATGAATATTTCATAACTGAATATATTACATCTTTTGCATGGAATCGAAACATATCTATCTGCAAAACCTAATTTAATCTAAAGATGCTTATTTGGGTAAATTATCAAAGTGGGAATGGCAGAATCTAAGTTGATAGAACTTGTGGCCAGACCTCTTTGCCGATTTTGTATTGTATTGAATTTGTAAATATGTTAAAAATGTAAATAATTGGCAATAAAATATGTTTTAACTAAACTAAAGGACATGGTTTCATTTCCTAATATAAACAGGCTTACATGTTTTGATCATTGAATATTTACTTGACCAGAAAAGCAAGAAGTGGCTTAATTTAAATTAGTACACGGATATCAAGAATCAAAGTGATGTAAGCACTGTAAATGTACACTACTAAATGACTGGGCGATGCTTTTTATCCAAAAGTTTGTTTCTTATTTGTGAGCAGTCATGTATAACAAGACCATCTGGGCACTCTAAAAATAAATTTAAAAAAAAAGATAGAAAAGGAGGTTTGATCCAGCACGTGCCAACCGGAAGTCGTATTTCGAAAGCAACTGTATGAGAAGGTAGAGTGATCATTCTTGATACAGAAAATCAGCTAGGCGCGAAAAGTGTCGACCTAAGTCAGTGTGCACAATCCGCGCAGTCTGACTAGGATGGACGCTTAACATATGAAACCTTTACCTTAACCTTTAGATTAACCTTTACGCCTGACTTACAACGTTACAACACAATTAAAACGTGCTATTCTGCCTAATTGTTCACCTGGTAGGGCGTGGCTTAGCGTTGACGTAATTTGGAGAGTTTACTTTTCAATATTTTGGATTCTTTTTAAAAGAAAGTCGGCAATTATCGTTAGAGTGCGCAAACAACAATATCCTAAAATCAAAAGAATTATCGTGCTTAGAGAAAAGGTAAACATTTTTCATCGTTTTGTGACCAAATCCTCGTAACTTCAGCATGGACAAGCTGAAGTTACGAGGGTTTGGTTACCAAAAAACGATTTAAGGTCTCGAGATGTACATGTCGACAATCTATAATCAAAGCACTGAAAGTACTGATGGTGAACGAATCTGTCTAAAGTGATATATTGAATTCGTTTAGAAAGAGAAATTATAAATGTAAAAAAGTAATAATCAAGGGAAAGTGTCTCGTCAAAATTGTAAATTCAAAGAAAGAGAAAGAGAGGAAAAGAAAGGTAGAGAGAGTGACAGACAGAGACAGACGGATAGAAAGAGAACGATAGGCCTAGAGAAAAGAAAACGGGCAACTATAGTGTCTAGAATAATGATTCTTTTCATAACTCAAACAATAGCAGACAGAAAGGTAATTCAGTTTCCACATGCGGAACCCATATTTTAGTAGATTAAAAAACAGTCTTTCTGCATTTTAAACTTCATCCGCTATGGCTCTGGCACGATCTGAATGGGGTCCCCCATCCTCTGAATTAAAAGACCGCTGTTTCGTCTTCAACCAAAACGCTGTAATTGCAGGGTTTTGGTCTCTTTCGGTAATATTCGGTTTTGTGAATTAAAGAAAAACAATTCGATTTATGGTAGGTATTTTGTACAAGTAATGAATTGTCCAAATATAGTCATTGTTTAAGTTCTATTGCTCCTACCAAACGGCCGATAATCGTAAACCTAAGAGGATAGAAGATGGCAGCTATGTACGGGTGTATGCTGATAATAGTTCTGGTGCGAGAAATACCAGATTCCATGTTAAGGTAAAGGTGCTCCAGTCCTCAGGCGATTGATTCACAATCCAAATTTCGGTTTTTCTTTTTTTTTTTAAATATTTTACGTACTTCCAGTAAAACAAATAGATGAATGGTTGGATTGAGGAACTTCTAGACCCATCCGAGGGATAGAAGCGCTACTTTACAGTTGTAGTTACTGTGTCAAGCACTTTGCAGAAAAATATTTTGTTATCATTGTAAAACTAGGGGACAAAAATGCCGTTGGAGACTTAAACATCGCAGCGGCAGATTAAGTATTCTATAGTTACGACGTTTCAGTCTCCATTCGATGTTAAAATTTGCAATTAGATCTATTGTGTACGGATATTTGTTCATTTGATTCTATCATTTATTTATCTATTTTTTTAATTCAAAATAACAACTACATTCATATATTAACAGCAAATCGTACCGAGGTTGCTATATCCCCTGTTTTCCGCCCTTGTTTGAAACCCGTAACCGAAGATATTTACATTACACAAGTATGCAACAACAAATTTTACTTCATATCAAGGTTGGTCACTGTCAAGTGGTGCGTGTTTATGTTTTAATGAGAATTTGGACTAAATATACCGTATTTCACCTTTTAGAAGCGCCCTCCCTATCAAACGCGCTCCCCCATAAACACGATTCCCAGGCCCTTTACTATCCGATCAACAACACCCAATAGTCCATGGTCAGGCCTCTTAAATTTAATTTCATTAGCTGCTACTCCACGGCGTAATGTTCAATAGATTATGGGTTAATAATCTTAAATTTCTATCAGGATTAGGCTGGTTGCGTCATTAAAAGATCGTTCAATATCTGAAAAACTAGCGCGTGCAAAATCGCGCATTTCCGGAAGCGCGAAAGGTTAGAATTTAACACAAAATGAAAACTATTTCTTGTCGGTCTTTATAAGTCACATGCGAACCAAATCCCCTTTCTTCACGTTGTTACGAAAATATTTCTGAAATCATTTTATTTTCTGCAAATATCAAAAATGTCAAAGTCAAATGATTAAATCCTAGTCACAATTCATACTGTTAAAATAAGAAAACCCTGTAAAATTTCGTGTGTAACTTATTTCAAAAGCGACGTCGCCGCTTGCAAGAATCTGGGGACTTCAAAGGGTGCCGACACCCGGTGACCCAGCTAGCTCCAGACGTGTTGTGTTTTCACTGCGACACGCTTTCATTTGATGTACCGGGTGCATTTATACATCACAAAATTTTAGGCTTTAATACAGGATTATTTATTTCATACGAATAGGTAATGATTTATTAGACCGCTTTGTCCATCGGTAGCGGAACATTGAATATTGCATCGTCTGGAACTTCCTTTCTTGTACAAAAAATAATAATAATAATTATAATAATAATAATCTCGGCTTCTGCTACCACAATCACTTGCCTTTGAAAGCTGCAATTCATGGTCGAAGGTGACCGTATTTCGATAGCTGACTTTAAATGACAGAATTACAATTCAATAGCTAACATTTTATTTTATTTTTGAAATTTATAGCCCTAATAGATAAATCGGAAAGCGTGTTGGGTAAGCGCACGTATTTCATTCGATAATTACGAACATGTTCACAGTTTGGTCCTGTTAGGTACCAAAATACGTAATTTATTTTAATTGAGTAAAATGGTAGCGCCCCACGACGTTTTGAATCGCGCCCGGGCATATTTAATAGGAGAAACACGGTACGAACATTCCATTCGTTTGTAAACTTGACCTTTCGTAACTCATGAGTAAAGACTTCATTCATAAGAAGGCAGATAAAATCGTAGTAGGTCATCACGTGTGATATGGCCAATCAGGGGTGTGTAGAAGTTCAAGAGGTCACGACCAAAATAAACACAAAGACATATTTCCGGCAAATTACTACAAGTTGCACCAGGAAGGCTTGGGTCAAAAACTTTGTATTTGTCTCATCGATGTTTTGACACAAACTTTGTTTTTGCTCTTAACTTTCGACAAGCTTACGCGTGTCATCAATTCCTCTGGTTAATCATTCCAAGGTCAATTAGTGATTTTTAAGGAGAATATTCATTATCTTCAATTAATTAAGAATACTAGTATCACCCATTAAAGAAAAATGCAGTGGTTTTGCGGAGAGAAGTCTGGCAAGATACCAAATTGAATCTTAAGAGGCGCTACTTTATTTCAAATGTATTAAGATCCGACAGGATTTTCCTTACATGGTATATAACTCTGGTGAACGAAGTTCGTTCACCAAAAATGAGTTAACATGAATAAAAGCCGGTTTACCTTTACCTTAACTGCAACGACCCCTTCCTTAGGCTCCGCCCTCCCAGGGCAAAAATCATGCATTATAAATCCATCGCTTTGAATACAACGTGTTTTTTATATTAAGCTAGTACGAACAGATAACGTCTGAACTGCCGCGTGTGATTTTTTTGTACATGAGCAGTTTTCGTTGAAGCCATTAATATACATTCAAATATATTCACAACATAATTTTTTTTTATAATTGGAAAGCTTTCGTTGTAATTTTAAATATACAAATACACTCAAATATGTTCACAACATTAGAGATCACAATTTATTATTTTTGATGCAACACGGGTGTTGGATATGTTTAATACCAATTAATTCTATAATTATTATTAAATATTATTCGACAATGGTCCTATCCTGAGAGCACAATTACCTCATTTACCTGTCCTAGCTTCAGAATGACAAAACGCTGCAAACCGTTCAAAAATTATACCCCGCTTTGCACGTGCACCTGTGTGTAAAGCGAGATATAATTTGCGAATAGTTTCAAGGCTGGAAATCACGTGACTTTAGAAGGTAACGCATACTAAATCAAAGTACTGAAAGTACTGATAAGTTGGAATGCGTTCAAGAGACTATGACATCAAGCCACTAACGAAGCTGACGCCTCCCGCCCACCGCCCAGGTGATCACATAATACGTCTCGACTTTTGACTAAAAGATTCACAAAACCGCGTTAAAATATGCGCTAGGTCAGATGATTAGGAACAGTTTGTAAAAGTTTCATCCAAATCGGTCCATAAATGGAGGAGGAATTGCGTTCACAAGATTTTTCAAATGAAGACCTCTTTTTCCATGACACGGCGAATATTCACCAAACCGTGTCATTAGGCACTAGGTTATGTGACTAGGAACTTTCTGTGAACGTTTCATCCAAATCGGTCCATAAATGAGGGAGGAGGTGCGTTAACAAGATTTTTTTACATGAAGGCCCTTTTTCCATGACGCGGCTGAAATTCACCAAACCGTGACCTTATGTGCAAGGTCAGGTGTTTAGGAACATTCTATGAAAGTTTCATCCAAATCCTACTACAAATTTTGGAGGAGTTGTGCCCTCAAGAAAAGTGGACGTACGTACGGACGGACAGGCGGACGGACGGATAGACGGAGAAGATGACGCCAATATACGACCTCCTCGAGCTGCGTATAAAAATGAAATCCGAGAAAATACTATGCTTGCACAGTCAAAATCGCAAAATTCAAGACTAGCCTTTAGGTAACGCAAATTTAGGCGTAAATTAAACGATACGACATTTTTTTGAAAGCCAAAAATGTTTCAATCGGACGATTGCGATACGATCAAATTTTGGTCGTAAGACCTTTTTTGAACGTGGCCCCTGAAGGCAAAACACGTGGGGTTGGTAAACTCGTTCAAATATTTGATAAAAACAAAGGCTGTAGTTAACTTGTGATAATCTTCAATGATATTTAAAGGATTGCGCACGTGCGTATTTTTGCACAAGTGAATTTATGTCTAAGCAATTTTAAAGAAAATGGACAACAGCAGACAGAGAAGATAAATGTTTGCCTATAGGCCCGCAATTTTGAGTGAGTGATCAAAGGTAAATTTTGTCTATACATGTATAGACAAAATTTACCATTGATCTATCACCTAAACTTGTGGATCTATACCTTCATCGAACCTTGCTGCATCCACCATCAATTGAAATTGTCCATTTTTTTAGAGAAGTAGTAAAAAGAGAATATTTGCTGGATCGGGTTGTTAATACAGATAAATAATCTGCAGATTTTGCGCGTTTCTAATGATGGTTTACGAAACAATTAGATAAAAAGAAACATTTGAACTACGGTATTTTGTTGAAGTGTGTAAAAAGTTCGTTCAGAAAGAGAAACTAGACCTTTAAAAGAAGCTATAACATAATTCTACGAAAAACAGGTCGCGACGTTACCAAATAAGCAGATCACGTGATTGGCTTGTACTATTGCCACAATTCTACGAAAAACAGGTCGCGTATTACCAAATAAGCAGATCACGTGATTGGACA
Source organism: Fragum whitleyi (assembly GCA_948146395.1). Taxonomy (NCBI): domain Eukaryota; kingdom Metazoa; phylum Mollusca; class Bivalvia; order Cardiida; family Cardiidae; genus Fragum; species Fragum whitleyi. Next base: position 28,031,809 of record OX411549.1, on the reverse strand, counting down.
GTGCTGTTGTCAATAGCTTACTTTATTAGACTTGACTTATCACATGATTTCCAAATATAGTAATGCAAACATTTGCTACTAGTAAATTCGTACGCAAGTTTCAATAAATTTCGTTTAAAACATAAATTAGCGTGTTAATAATTTACATGAAGTGATAGTTGTGTAATTGTTCAACATTATTACTTCTTGATGAAATAAACTGTATGTCTATGTCAAATTGAGATATACAAAAATAGGCCGGAGTGTATTCACATCCTGTTCACGTGATGTGTGTTATTAATAAACCCGAAATGAAATTATCTTGTGTTCATTTTGCGGTTTTGTTAAATCTAAGTTGGAATTGCTCCGCATTCCAACTTAAAAATGGGAGCTGAACCTCAATTCAGGATGTGTTGTTGTTTTTTTTTTAGGTATATTCGCTTTTATGTAAAGTTTTGGTATTAAATACATAGCCCGTCATATGCGCACGATGAATAAGTTTCTTCGCTTGTGACGTCTGCACGAAAAGGCAACCGCATCGTACAAAGTATTGACGTAATTAATATTGATAACCAATTCTTTGACGACGCCATAGATAAGCGCTTATGGACAATCAGTAAGCCAATATCCATGGAACAGTGACTTGATACATTTAAGAACATCGTGAAATTGACATTCACCTCAATCTCAACCATTCTAAATCGCTCACTCAGCGCTCCAACCAATCATTCCAAGCACTCACTCAAACCATTAAAAACAATCAAACCCATTGAAAAATATAGAATCAACAACATCATTCAAAATAAATTTGAGAAAAATCGAGATTTAACTGACATAATTCAAATAGTTAGCGCCTCATATGTTCTTGAAGAAATTTGAAGCTGTGCACAGAACTTATATGCACCTTTTTAATAAAAGGGAGGTAATCAATATCGAAAATTTGGTTCATCCCGAACAAAATTTGCGATATAGGTTTACCTCCCATTAAATTCACTCAAAATTCGCTCCTCACACTCATTCAATTTCATTTATAAATCATTCCAAAATTATTCACCTTGTCAATTTCACGATGTTATTAACTGTACTTTGATCTCTAGTCAGTTTGGTTAACCCTGTTATTGTCTCAAACTAGGGGGTGCCAATCTTTGAATCTGGAACGATCCTCTAAGTCTCTCGGCTCAAAAACAATTCTTTGTGAGCCGGACTGAAAGAAATTCGTCTTTAACGTAATGAAGTAAGAAATTCAACATGGAATTTGTCTTGTGTTAGGTAATTACCATTTATATATGACTAATTTTTTTTATCGACGTCTGTATGTATTCACGGCAAACCGTTGCAGCATACCCATTGTGACACAATTGGTTGATGGATAGGCAGATTAAAAAGTTCGTAACTGCAGCTGCGTTTAAAATATAGTAACGATGATTTAGTCGCCAAGCAACGAGATGCGATTGACTTCACACACTATTTTTCCCCTCTGATTAAAACGAAAATAGACTTTCCGTAAAAGTAAAACTGAACATATTTTCTTCCATCCGTGAACAACATCTATTATTTCACAACTGATGTGTGAATATTACATCTCCTTCACTTTACACGACTTTTAAAAGTTTTAACGAACGACTACTAAAATGATATGATCGAACCCGGTAGTGAAATAACTTGACGAAAACATGGCGGACTTGCACAGTTCCAGCGCAGATGCAGATGAAATGGTGAGATCTAATATTTTCTTATTTGGCGAATTCATCATGCTAACAGACGATCAAACAAAAAGCGGTCAAAATATCAATATGGTTACGAAAACATCGGAAAGGCAGCTTTTAGGTAATATTTTACTCGTATGATAACGATTTAAGGCATAGGTGGTTCAAATACTCGCGTGCATGCCAACAAAGGGCCCACAAGTATACGAGGGAGTAAAGTTCAGAAAATCGACACAAGATGAATTAAATTGAAATAATTTTGATAAGAAGTTGAATGGGTCTGTGGAGCGAGTTTTTAGTAAAATTTAAGGGAGGTAATCAGATATCGCTAATTTTTTTCAAGATTATCGCCATTTATTTCCTCCCTTTAAAAATATATGCATTCTTTTCTGTTTGTGTGTCGTCATGGACTAATCAGAAACTTTGAAACCTTCACAATCCAAAAAAAAAACGTAGAATGGAATTAAATGTTGATCGTCTTAAACGAATTTGACCTTTTTTCTAATGGTTATGGAGCGTTTTTGATCGATTTGAGTAAATGTTTAGAATGAATGAATGGAACGTTGAGTGAGCGATTCAGAACGGTTTTGATCCGAATGACATTCAATTTCACGGTCTTACTCACTGTACATGATGCGAATGATATCGGAACCATATTCAATGAGTGGGGTGTGCAATTTTTGAACGCTATTAAAGCGAAGTGATAAGTTGTTGCAAATTTGAAATCATATACGTGTATTGCGATTTCGATTGAAATGATCAACATTCTGTTACGTCCCTTTAGTATCGTTAAAAACCTCTCAAAACGGAAACAATTCATACTACATAGTAATAGGTCTCTATACTATATCGAAAGTGAAAGTTGACGATGTAGGCCTACTGGGTTTTACGTAGATTTACATTTACATGATGATGAAGTAATGATGAAATAACAAATGAAGGTGCCGTTTTGAAGGTCATTGTCAAAAGTAAGTAACATCTCAGTGTCTCAATTAAGGTAGTAGACCCGTAATATTCAGAACCATTTCGGATCCCATTATCTTTCGCAGTGTTGAATGAGGGTTCCTAATGAAAGCCATTGGGAAACCTCAGTTAACACTGTTTAAGTTCATTTCCTCCGAAACGTTGCGGAACTACTGCGGGTCCACTACCTTAAAAGAGAAAGCTTTAGATTTTGATCCTCACAAGACGGTCTGTATCGCTCCACACGAACGTCCTGCTAAGTATATTCAAGACCAATTTAGGACCAATTTACTCATCAACCGTTTCGTATGATTTTTGGGGAATAGTTCTAAAAAAAGAAATCGAACTGCATATTTAATTCCCCATTTCCCTTTTGAAACACCATCATATGGAAAAATAGTTTTAATAACAAATAAGGCGTATCACAAGAAATATGTATAGAGTTTAAAGAAAAATCATGCATATATTTATGGGTATATAAAGAAATTTACTTGAATGTGCCCTTTTCAACTCTTGATAATCATACATTTCGCCAAATTATATTGCCCTATTATGTGCATTGAGAAAGGTAAAATGAAAGTTTCGTGAATATTCAACCATGAAGGTAGGTTGTGTTAAAGAAATTTGATAGAGGTCCATCTCCAAAGACTTTTCCGACCAAAAATCTTTCACCATTGAGGACAACTATTTTCCAACTCGACGGCTTTACAGTAAAAAGGTTTTTCACCCCTTCAGAATACACCATAGAAATCTAAGAGAGCGTCCCTAAAGGACCATTCCCATTGCATTTTTTTTTCTAATCAACACTTTCAGAGGAGAGGATTGAAAATGTTACCGGGAACTTCACTGCGCATATTTGCGTTCTTTCCGGTAGTTTTAGAGATGGTTTAAGAACGAACGGACGCATGAGCGAACGACGGACACATCCGCTATGGCATAAGCCCAATCAACTATCTCGAGAATCGATCTCGAGGAATACTTCAGCAATCCATACGTTTGTGTTGAAACGATAACCGTATAACTCACTGAGCTTCGATATTTTCGTATTTCAAAGGATTATTAAAATGACGAATGTTGCTTTTTATAGCTTCTCTACTCAATAAGACAAGAACTAACTACTGACAACATATCTTCAGTGTTCAACCAAGTAACTAGAAGTTGTAACTGTAGTTGTAGCGAGGGTTGTCTATTGACGATATGAAATCAGCCCGTGTCTGACATTTCCTACTATTCCATGTGTGTATGAACACTGCATAAAAATATTATGTACAGAAACTTAAAGTTTTTAGCGATCTGGACCCGAGGTTATAAAACTTTTCTCAAGCTTATCTAAGAATTTTCTCAAATTTCAAATTTAAATAAGTGTATGAAAATAAAAGATAATATAAAAAAGTTGTTATTTATAACAACTTATCAATATCATCTTTTGTGTTAATACATTAAAATGAGTATTAAAAGAGAATAACGGATTTAATCTGAAATTAAATTTTGAGAAAATTTTGAATTGAGAATGAGAAAAGTTTTATAACCTCGGGCCCTGAATGAGTGAACACACTGGTTATAGACAATGTGGATGCACAGTCTGATCTGAGCCTTTATGTTGCACACATGAGAAATTGTTGGAAATGTCAAACACAGGGTCAAATCGCTTTTTTTACAGGAAGAGCGAAAACTTCGAACAAGACTTCTGGTGGCCGCCATAGATTTTGGGACTACTTTTTCTGGATGGGCGTTCTCCTTCAAACATGAATACGAGTCGGATCCAGCAAAAGTGTGTTCTAAACAGTGGTAAGTGGCAATCGGGAACCTTCGGAGATTCTACGGAATAGTCCTCGGGAATTAATCGGAACTCCTTCGGTCAATCTTAAGATCATAGATTGGTCGAAGGTTATCCGAATGCTCGGGAATAGTACGGACGCAGCCGTGAAAGCGCGTCATTTCGCACGTGGGTTTATATGACGTCACAAACATCAACGACCCCCTTAAGGATGATGTTGCATGAAACAAACAAACAAAACAAACAAACTCAACGAAAGAATAAAAGAAGTATATTATAATTTGATAACAAAATGCAGTGGCTTACTGCGTTTTGTCACCAAATTATAATAGACCCAAAATATCTCCAAAGACGATTGGAAAGAATAAACAAAATATGATTTTCTTCGAGCGTATTAACCGAAGTACCACCAGGAGCCGAATAACCCAAAATTACTACACTTACGTCCGAGGTACTTTTCAGATTACGGAAAAAGTCCGAGCGAAGTTCCGAATGTGGTAAGTGGAACTGAAAAAAGTAATACAGTTAAACTTGTGATAAGCGACAAATAAATGGACTTTTAAAAAGCGGTCGCTTATGGAAACGGTCGCTTAACACACTACTTCACGATAAATAATTAAGACAGGTCATTCTGAAAGCATATAGAGATTGTCGCATAATTCTTACAGAATCCTGATGTTGGAACACATTAGAACTGTGTCACTGAAACTGCTAAATAATTGAGTTCCAATTACAAAAAAAAATCAACAACAATTTTTCGCTTAAGAAATTCCACTTTTTCAAGGATTTTGTTCATGTTGGATGGACTTTTTATGATGGTCGCTTGATAAAAAGTGGTCGCTTAATAAAAAGTGGTCGTTTAATAGAAGGGGCTGCTGAAGCAATATAGACTGTACATTTACATGATCTATTTACTCGAGAAGTCTTGATTGATTATGACATCTAAGGTTCGTGTTTGACTCTTAATCAGGGTTTTGACTCTCAAAAATCTGTAATGTGTTATTTTTACCCCTTGAGAGAAAACACTTTTGGTCAAAACTGGGTGTTATCACTCAAATTTCAATGATGTATCTTGTATATTAGAATCCTATAATTGTGTCGCCCCATGGGCGACACTCATTGTAGTATACATATTCTAATTTTGGAAATTACATCATGTGGAAGGGTTCATTGAATCCGAGAATCGCATATTCATATTACACAACGACTGTTTACAAGGTCGAATATTCAAGCATTACCACAAAAATATTTTTGAAGTTCGTTTAAACGCAAAACAAACTTTAAAGTTTATGAAGTTAACTTTGCAAAGGACGTTTATTTCGTCTTTCAGTTTTCCGTTTCTACATCCGGCTGTTCCAGGGCATATATGTCTGAACTCCAACCAGTTCAAGGCAACATAGGATATGTCTAAATGTCTTATTGAATCAAAGAACTTATGGTGACCGATCGACTCGGCTAATCGGTAACTCGGCCCAGCGTATAACTCGGCCCATAATCTAATACCAAATCCATTTTATAAACGATTTTCTATTAAGTATAGTTATAACAAATAGAAAAATATTCAATCTTCGTTCATTTGTTCGGTAATGTGTTTATGCATCAGCAATTTAATTCTAAGCATCGGCACATTTTCAAACAATGATTTGATATGATAATAATAAAACACAAAATAATATCTAAAAAGATGAACATAGCAATGTATAACTGCACTGTACACGCGGTACAGTACTGGAGACGAAGTGTGTCGTAGAGAAAACACAACACGTCTTGAGCTAGCTGGGTCAAAAGGTGTCGGCACCCTTTGAAGTCCCCAGATCTTTGCACAAGACGTCGCTTTTATAATCAGTTACGCATGAGATTTTAAAGGTTTCTCTTGTTTTAACAGTATAGAGTTTTGACTCGGATTAAATCATTTGACTCGGATTTAATAGATGTTTGAAGAATGTACAATGATTTCAGCAATATTTTCGTAACAACATGAAGAAAAGAGATTTTGATCGCAGGAAGGTTTTGAAGAATTCTATTTCATTTACGTTGTTGCAGTAATAAATCAAAGTACTGTCAGCACTGTAAATCGGACATCATTGAGAGGCTGGGAAAGTGCAATAGTTCGCCAATCAAAAGGACTCAAATTTGGACAATAAAAATTGGTAAAATATTTGCCCAATTTGTGAGTTTTTGTCTTAACACTCCATCTTTTCGAGGACATCGCCAGCTCATCGTGGGTCCGATTTTGAAAGTTTGCTGATTCGATAGCCCTCTGCTAGTCTAAATTATTTCTTAGCAGATTTTTTACGTTGTTAAAATGAGCACGCGCCAAGCTAAAAGCTTGTCTGTTAATATTATTCCTCTCTCTCTATTGAGCTTAAAAGCCTGTTTAGCAACAAAACATTTTTCATTAAACTATTTACAATTTTGATTACCATGTTTGTATTTCAAGAATTGGGTTTTCCCAAATACTATAAATGCATTTTCCCTCAAGAAACACGTGAAATCGCCAACTATGCTATTTATATCTTTGGTTTCTGACCAATCGATTAAATCTAGCAGCACTCTATGATTATTCATGAGTTGTTCTAAAAATAGATCGCTCTTACTGCTCTCCTTTATCAGTTTATCGTATGTTTTTGTCGGTTTATTTGTTGTTGAATAATTTTTCTTCATACTCAAATTTGAATTTATTGAAAATAGGATTGGAGCGTGATCAGAGTGCTCATTGAAATCAAATATTTCAAAATTACAAAATTATTTCTATTTGTTAACACATAGTCAACAGTACTCATTCCACCATGCCAACAAAAAGTAAACTTCCCACGCTCCCTGTCCGAGTGCAGACGACCATTGGCCTATGACAAACAACTTAAATGACACATTTCGAGCAGACGATGTCCATTTGCATCTACCACGTGGTCTGAATTTACGCGTGGGTTTTGACCGAGTGATAATCATAACAGAATTTGATTGGTTGTCAGCCCTACAACTGGTAAATGACCGTTCGAGAAAAAAATCAGAGCAGTAATATTGTAAGTGCTACAAATTCATTATACAGTTAACCTATTGTACGTTTCAACTCCTTTACTCAACCGAAAATCTTGTTATAAACACTGAAAATACTAACTGGTAATTACTAAAAGCGAAAATAACATCAAATTTTGTATTAGCCTCTTCTCTTTTTGTCGAAAATTAAATAAGATAAAAACAAAGTTTGTGGATTGTGACTGAAAAGGCCGTTTCTTCGGTGTTTGAAAACACATAATTTGGTTTGAACACATTGCTCAGAAAATAAAGGTAAAAATGTAGTGGGTCAAACAGACTGGATTTCTGGAAAACGGTATATATAAATTCGGACTGCTTCACAGTCCGATTTAAAAAGGAAAAATAAATTGATGTTTGATGTCACACCCGATGTATTACGAGATTTAGCTTGAAATTTTGTGTCGCATTTCGGCACCCGTTGCATTTTAACCTTTTGCGCTTCCAGAGCAATTTTTCTCGCGCTAGTTTTCAGAAGTTGAGCGATCTTTTGATGATGACTTAAATCGTGCAATCACCCTAATCATGATCGGGTTTGTTATAGTTAAACAATAATCTTTTGAAAATCGCGTCATGGAGTAGCTCTAGTAAAATAAACGTTGAGACTGGGTTTTTTCACCACGGACAGTTGACGGTTGGATGTTGGTTGGATATTCCAGGGCCTGGAAAACGTATTTTATGGGGGCGCGTTTATTAGGGAGGGCGCGTCTAATAGTCGAATTACGGTACATATTATATGAAATATATTCTACGATAATATAGACTAAATAGTGGGCCGAGTTTTTCTACTGGATGAGTTGAGTGCAAGTTAAAACGACCCAGATTCAAAAGAGCTCTAATCGCGCTCAAACCGTCAGAAGCGTTTTTTCCCATTCATTTAAAACAACTCAAATTCAATATTTGTCTGGTGAATCAAAATCCAAAAGAAAGTCGATGTACTTAAACTGCTCTAGCAGCATCTTTTTTTCTATTTTTATTATTTCTTTTCTTTTCTTTTTTTTAATCACTGGAATTGTATGAAAATATTGTTAATTAAGTTTCATATCAATTTGCAAAGCAGCAATAATTTTCAAGCATTGACACAAAATTCATCTTTACTACTCTTCTCTTTAGCTCTTCTGAGCACAGCGTGCTCAAGCAAAGCTTTAAGGATCACCCAGCGTCGTCTGCTGTCAACAATCTTAAAATTTCTTCTCCTCCTGAAACACCGGGTCAATTAGAACGAAACTCTGTCTCGATGTGCACTCGAACTACTGAATGGCCCAATAATATAGGCCTTGCATTCTCCCTATGAAGTCTTTGAACGACCCACCTTAAAAATTGTTTACGAAATTTTGAATGACCAATAGCCTAAACATTGATGTGGCAGTGCGCAGCAATTTTTACTAAGAAATATTTGAAATTGCAAGACCAAATCCGATGGAACTTTTCCGAAATGTTCCTTGGTTGACACTTTCCGAAAATTAATCGCGAACTTTGATTGGTCCATAAATATAGGCATGACAGGTCGGGACAATTTTCACTCTGATATGTTTGAAAAACCTCATAAACAACTGTGTCAATGTCAATGAAACGTCGCCAAAAAGTGCCTAGGGTTTCTCTGTAAAAGTGTCCGCAAAGTCCGGATTTGCCCCCCGCCCCCCCCCCCCCCAATGAGATCATTGCAATGCATTCTCTAAACGTAGCGCAACTGCACCAAATAAAACATAGGTTTTTTTATACATCTAAACTGTTTTTATCTTAATCTCTCAAGTATACAACATAACTAAACAGTCATTGACTTAAGTTTCATGAGCGGACAGGAAAAAGGGAACGTGTTAGAAAGAGCCTCAAGTCAGTCTCGTTCGAAAATGGCATGTTAGCAATTTGTCAATGGTTTTATTGTATATTCGAACAAAAATGATAGTTCCGTGATATGTGTACCACGAAAAGATTTTGGGGCTATTTATTACTTTTTTCATATCTATAAATTTTCTTATCAACATCTCGTAATTTCTAAGGAAGTGGCTAGCCGTACGGGTCCGTACGGCTAGTCTGGGAGGCTAAACGTACGGACCCGCACGGTTAGCCAGTCCTCACTGGACAGGCTAGCCGTACGGGAGTTTTTCAACCAATCAGAATACAGCAAGGAAGTTTTAAACCAATCCGGATTCAGCACTGTAATGAATAATAAATGTTATGTTTCCATTCGCATACTTCGATATTTTTCTGATTTCTCTTATTATACACGAAAGAAGATATACATTTTAGTGCAATAGTTAAAATCTATAACCGGACGGTAAAAGTGTAAAATTATTTCTCAGTTGATAAAAAATTCTTTATTAGGCAATCAAACTTTCGCAATGTCTCCTTCAACACGGACCCTGAGCCCCTGCCTTGAATAACTCTAAAAAAACGATCTTCTACAAATTCCTTATTACCGGGAATTCCGCAATGCAAATAATTTGGTGGGGGTGGCTTGAATGTAGAGGTGAGTTAAATTTACGTATCCGTTGGAAGTTTCCAGACATTACACGTTTAAAGTGTCCTTTTTGTGTCTAGTAACGTAAATATCGGATTACGAAGCAAGATATAATAACCAAAATCTGCAGGTCGAAAAATCAATTCAATGACCGACAGTATGATGTTATATTAAGGTGAAAAACTAAACATCTTTGCGAAGCATCACTGGTACATTTTAGTGTGAATTTTGTTAATTGAAATTAATACGACTACCTTCAAATAAGAAAATGAAAAATAAAAGGAATGCTTAATTTTTTACCTAAATTTCTTAGCGCCTGTCTCCAGTAAATTTTTGAAACAACAAATATTTTTATTAAATCCGAAAACTTCCGTATCATGTCGATTTTTTAACACGTTTACGTCCGTTTTATGGAAGGAGAAAATATAACTATAAGCATCCAACACGTTTCCACAAAAAATGCTTAACATTTTCACAAAAAATGCCTAACTTGTACCGGTACATCAAATATTGAGGTAAAAAGAAATATACTAATGACCCCCAATTAAAATTATTTTATTGCCGGCCAGACTTTCAAAATCATTAATAACTTATCTTTGTTTAAATGCAAAACGGTGTGAAAAACTATTTCGGGAAACGTAACATAAAACACATTGGTTAATTAGGGCGATAATTGTAGACTCAGATAACATAGTTTTACCATCATAATCATTGTTGCAGATACTTAAAAAGTGCTTCATATTCTCACTTTTTTAACACGGAAGTTGTTAAACGCAAAAATAAAGATACAGCTATCATTGAACAATCGAAAGGTGAACCCAAAGACGGTAGATAATTAGAAATCAAATACTGTATTCTGATTGGTTGAAAAACTCCCGTACGGCTAGCCTATCCAGTGAGGAGAGGCTAGCCGTACGGGTCCGTACGTTTAGCCTACAAGACTAGCCGTACGGACCCGTACGGCAAGCCACTTCCAATTTCTAATTATTCCTTAGTACAATATCGTACCAAGACTATTCTTTAGAGAAAACATTCGATTTCCTATCATTTGCGATGGTCATGCCCAAAATGATAAGGAAAAATTTCCGTTAAATGACATCTATTTTTTTTTTTTATTAAAAATACCTTTTTTAACTCCTCCACATAGTAAGCTACAACCTTTCATGCGGGACTAGTTTTTGTTTTAATGCAGTTCTATTTTGTGAAGTTCAGAATTATAATCATTCATTTTAGCTTTGCTTTTTTACACCAAAAAAAACTTGTCGTGAACTCAAGATGCGTGATTATATTGTTGTTATTCTTTTACCATTCTTGCCTTAAGTCCCAGCCAATTTTCATAACTTAGCTTTCATTCTTTTAAGGCGACACAATTCACTTTGCTGTACATTACAGCAATTTTTACTTGTTAACTACTCACTTTTATATTGTGACGGGAAGGGTCATTTCACAAAGAAACCTGTAAATTGATTGATGATTGAACGGAGTTTTACGCCGCTTTCAACATTTTTTCAGTTATATCGCGGCGTCTGGAGCGCCTAACGATGGTTTTCTGGTATTTCTCTCACCAGAACAATCACCACATCCTTTCCTAGCCTCCAGCTGCTATCTCATATAGGTCTACGACTATAAACCAATTGGTGAGAGACAAATAGTCGGAAAAAATGAGTACAAGTCTACTCACAATTTGCCCTTTCTGTTGTTTTGACCCCTTTAAAAATGTGTTTTGACCCCCACATTTTCATGGTTTATAAGTCAATGACTACTCAACTTGGAACACAAGCACGAGCCCTGGCATCAAAGCACTGGTCTGCCCTTCGTTCAGGATGAAAACGTTAGCGAAGCACTTTCGAAATGACACCTCACTTTGCACGTGCAAAGCGGGGTATCATCTCAAAGCGCTCGCGAAACGTTTTAACATCCTGAACACAGGGCTGATTAAGAGTTGGCAGATTTTATTCTATGCTTTTAATCGTCAACAAACCCGTGTGGTGTGGGTACTCGATTTCAATCGTTTTGCAGAGTATTTTATAGATAATGAGAAATATCAACATTTCTTTAATGCTTTTCGAGAAATATCGGTAGATCACACCAGTGAAATTACCAAAATCTTATGCCCTGCCTCCTATCATTTTACGTATTTGACGTTATCTAGGATCCATTAGACACATGACGTCGTGAGTCATCAACAGCAAAATTACGCGCTTTCAGAGAATTTGTCCCACAATTTTAACAAATAACTGAAAACACAAAAAATCCTCTGTACAGCATTAAAGGGGTGCTGGAAATGGCTGATCTAAATTTAAATAATCATTTCTCAACTGTATCAAGACGCGTATATCTCTGCATATTATACGGGGTTTACAATACATCTTTCAGTCTTACAAAATAATCATTGAAAACGACTCTACCATCAAATAAGAACTGCCAATGCATACTTGTAGATCTGTACTTAGGTATAATTATCTCGTGCGAACGACTTTGTCTTTCGTTTTTCGCATTTTATTTATTCTAGAAGAGAAAAACTGTAAAACGAAAGTTATTGATTTAAGTTTTTGCATTTTCTTTTTTTTCTAAAATAATAACAAGAATCTCGTTAAACGAAAATCGAGACTTTTTTTTTCGTTTTTTTTTCCTTAAAAATACTTGTAAAGCGAAAATCGAGGATTTTGTTTTCCCATTTATTTTCATTCTTTGAAAAATAATTTGAAAAACGAAAATCCCAGAAAATAAAAAAAATATGTGCAAATGTCACCTCTTTACCACCGAAGTTATTATCTTAATGATGTACATACTTATTATCATCTTTAACAATAGTTGTATCAAAGCCTTTCTATTCTAGGATTGGTGGGCAGAACGTTTCTCTTAAAGCCCCCACAACCGTGTTAATCAAACCGGACGGTAAAACACTAGAAGCGTTTGGATACGACGCTGAGAATAGATATGCCGATTTGGTGGCGGACAAGCTACATATGAAATACTACTACTTTAAACGATTCAAAATGACTTTATTTGAAAAGGTGAGATATATTGTACGGATAAACACGCTTCCGTATATATATATATAATACGTACATAGTGATTTGTATGAGAAAAAAATATCTAACGAGGTTGGGAGAATTGATCATTGTCGAGGCTCTGTCGAGACAATTTTCAATTCTCACCACCGAGTTAGATATTTTTTCATACAATACACTAAGTACGTATTATATTTATCTTATAACCTCTATTTGGCTTGTTTTCGTAGATGTTTGTAACAGATATGCAAGTTTCTAAGAATAACTGCATTATATCATTGTTCTAAAAATAACTGTGTGATGATATCATAAAAAATATCATACAGGATGTTATCACACGGATATTTGTATAGTTATAAGATAAATTGTGATACAGGCATCCTTGAGCTAAAGAATCAGTTGTTTGCCGACTGGCGAAATGTTATTTGACTAATAGTGTTGCTAGGTTTTGTGTTTTGCACTTTATCATACAACTAAAGTGTTCTAGTGTACGAAACCGCACACGTAGTCCCTTTTGTGTCGATGGAAATGCGTTTTTGCCGTCTTGAATTAAACCTAACGTTAAGCCCCTATCATGCTGAATAAATGCATTGGTCAAATTGTCTTATAACAACCGGTGCGTGACATTTCCAACAATTTGACATCTACATGAGATGCAAACATTTAGTAGTCCGGACATTTAATTAGTGCAATTAGAAGATTGCCTGTCTACAGAAACATTTGTGACCTTATCTATCTACAAATCGTAAAGTGAAGACTCTGGTCAGACTGTGTGGATGCACAGACTGGCCAGAGTCTTTGCTTTGCGCACAATTGAAATGGTTGGAAATGTCACGCACAGGCTCATTATATAAACACAATGCTGAAAGCGCCGGATGTATTTTTTGTAAGTTCACTTTGCAGTTATACAGTATTTCTATTTAAAATGGAAAATCTGGACCCGAGCTTATCAAACTTTTCACAGGCTCAATTCAAAATGTTCTCAAATTTCTATTTGAGATCAAAGCCGTAATTCTGTTAATTCTGTTTTATTACTAATTTTAATGTATTAAAATAAAAGATGATATTGATAAGTTGTCATAAATAACAACTTATTTATATTTTTTATATTTTCATACATTTATTTTAATTCAAAATTTTAGAAAATTGAGCCTGAGCCTGAGAAAAGTTTTATAACCTTGGGCCCAAGATCATTTAGACATAGATCAGATTTTGCACATATGCGCAGACTAATCTTTGTCTTTACCTGCTTCCAAAGCCAGCACATTGAGAATATTCCTGGTCTATGATGATAAGAGTTACTAATTCTTCGACAGGGACTCAGCAGAATCATGACTTTAGAAGACGATAAAGGACTGAGCCTACCAGCAAAGACCGTGTTTTCCCTGGCCATTCGGTACCTAAAAGACGACCTGTTACACACGTGCTCCAATCGGCTTGTAGGTGGGGGACTGGACGAGAGCGAGATACACTGGGTCCTCACTGTCCCCGCTATATGGAACGATGCTGCAAAACAGTTTATGAGAGAAGCCGCCATTCAGGTACAGCGAAAAGCCAAATAACCTTTGTCAAATTGCGAGTGGTATGCTCAAAACTATTATTATAGGCACTTACAACAATAAGAGCTGACCCCTCGATTAAATATATGATTACATAATCAATTATCATTTCAAGTCTTGTTGTATGAAATACAAGAACATAATAAGTTCCAATGAGAAAGGTACAATACTTCAACCTCCGGTCCCTGATTACATAACTTCTAGATTTCTCTGCAAATTTTAACAGTGTACCTTATAATAAGCAATGAACTGATATAAAAAAGTTCTTTGGCATGAAATACATATTTTAAAAAAGACAAAAATATCTTAATATATCTTCAGTAAGTCAAAAAAGGTGGAGCTCAGGCTTTTTTCAACTAAATGTAATCAGAATAAACGTTCTGATCAAAGATTTGAAATGGTGACGTCGATTAAGACCGTTATGTCGAAAATATCGCAGTCTTGACCTCTTCAATCTTGCTCTACCTTTTTAATCTGGAGCTTTTATGCCGTCAAAAGACTAAGCATGCCTTTGAGCTTGAGGTAACAGTGAATTAACTCAAATGTCTTCGCGGTATTCACCTTGCTGGGAGAACATTGCAATTACGTGTCAGACTTACTAAGCTCTACACGTAAAGCAGTAAGTCACGTAAAAGTGGTGCTAAAGGTTTGAGATAGTGTCCCGAAACAACAAAGCCATTTACAACGGCTCGTCGTATGAATCTATCCTTAAAAGCGATATTTAGCATTATGACGTTGTTCCTTCGTACATTATGTCATATTTCAATTCAAATCTTTGCAAAGACGTTTGATTCCAATACTACGATTTAGAAGTTGCATTTCATTCATAGCATAATGATGAACTTTCAGTACTATCTACTGAAACTGAAACTACACGTGCTGTGTGAGAAGGACAGATTTTACGTAATTAGACGTTGACGTCGTTATGCAGAAACGCGAGCATTTCGTCTCAATATGCGTGAATTCATAAAAATACAATCACTGTTTACAAAACAATCAAATTTTATCAATGAATTTGTTTGAATAAGAAACAAGATGTGTTTGTGCAACACTAATGCCCCCGTAGCAGCATTTTTTTTCAAAGTTTGACCTTGACAGATGACCTTGACTTTTTCACATGACCTTGACTTTGGTATCAGCAGATGCGGATCATTGAGATCTATCATCATGCCAAATATGAGCCTTGTATCTTGAATAGGCTTGAAGATATTGGCAATGTTAAGTTTTTGGTTAAGTTTTGCAGACAGACAGACAGGCGGACGGACAGACAGACAGACGGACAACGGTAAAACAGTAAGCCCCCGATCTTTCGATGCGGGGCATAAAAA
Source organism: Fragum whitleyi (assembly GCA_948146395.1). Classification (NCBI taxonomy): domain Eukaryota; kingdom Metazoa; phylum Mollusca; class Bivalvia; order Cardiida; family Cardiidae; genus Fragum; species Fragum whitleyi. Next base: position 28,015,989 of record OX411549.1, on the reverse strand, counting down.
TCTAGTCTTAATCGATGCCAAAGAACTTTTTTTGAAGAGTATATATATCGCCAGAGGTGGTTGTATATTGATTGCTATCGTTTTCTTTGTCTGCCATATACATTTATTATGCACACAACTCCTTTTTCAATCATGGGCTGATTTGCATGAAATTTTCGGAGAATGTTCATCACCAATTGACTATACCCAAATTTTCTTATTTTTGCGTTACAACAGTCCATAACTTATTGATAATATGTGTTTGTGTGTCGGGCATATCGTCGCCATTTGTGTACTCTTCTGCGACACAAAAATGTTTTCATGTAAATTTCTTTACCCTGTGACGGTGAATACGGTATATATTGCGAAAACGGCACCTTTGTTCACTTGTAGGGTGGCATTTTATCCCAAAATCTGACCATAGCCTTGGAGCCCGAAGCAGCGTCCCTTTATTGTCGGCTATTGCCTGTTCAGAAGACGGGGCACGGGAAAGACAGCATCTCTTCCTTCAAACCTGGGGCCAAGTATATGGTGCTGGACGCAGGAGGTATGATTATGCTTTATGAGCCTGTGCAGGGCATTTCTAGTACAGAGCTATAGACAGAGGGGTATTTTGGATTTTAGTTCAAGCAAATTGTAGAATAATACCTATGTTGTTGGCACTCATTGGAATCGTCTCGGCGAGACGATTCCAATTGAGAACTAACAATGAAGGGTTTCATTGAGAAATAAAGATTTCAGACTGGCTTTATACCCTATCTCTGCTACTAATTACATTTAAAGACAGTATCTCATTCTTATAAACTTAGCCAAGTATATGGTGTTGGAAGCAGAAAGTTCAATACTTTACCCTTGTCATTTTGATTAAACATCTTGCAAGGTAAAAACATCAAGCAGCCTTGACATACACACAATGCAATAAGAATGTCCTCCACCTGTATAAAGAGGGGTTAAAACCTTATCTATCTACAAAGAACATAGTGAAGACTCTGGTTAGACTGTGCAGATGCACAGGCTGGCCAGAGGCTTTGCTTTGCTCACGTGTGAAAGAATGCCCTCCATCTGTCTAAAACCTTATCTATTTGCAGATCACATAGTGATGACTCTGATTGGACAGTGCGGATGCAATGGCTGTCCAGAGGCTTTGCTTGGCTCACATGTGAAACAATTGAAAATGCCATTTTTCTTAAGTTTGCTAGAATGGGGTTTAACTCCCTTTTAAAAATCTAACAGTCATATCACAGAAGCTGGAGCAACTAACAATGGATTCCTGATATTTTTTCATCTATACTACCACATCACCCTTTCCCAGCAGCTATTCCCAAATTTTTACAATAATCCACACTTTGTCTGGAGACAAATGTGGGAAAGGATTTTCACCAAGGTCAGGGATTAAGCCAATGGCCCTTTAAAGGATAATCCAATACACTACAAACTGCACTATGATGGCAGCTGCCAGACACACATTTATTTATTTACAGGTGGAACAGTGGATATAACAGTCCATGAGGTAATGAGGAGTGGTTCTCTCAAAGAGCTTCACAAAGCCAGTGGAGGTGCTTGGGGTGGGACCAAAGTTGATAAAGCTTTCAGACTGCTACTAGAGAAAATATTCAAGGAGAAAACGCTACAAAAATTCCAACAAAAATGCCCTGATGACTATCTTGATATATTCAGAGACTTTGAAGTAAAGAAAAGGGAAATAACTCCAGAGAAAGAAACAAAGATTACTTTAAGAGTACCTGCCGGTCTGAAGGATTTGTATATAGAACTTACTTGTACAGACTTGAAAGATTTTATACTCACAGGTTCTTTTAAAGATGACATGGTTTTAATGGGTGATAAGTTAAGAATCCAACCTTCTGTCTATAAAGCACTTTTTAAAGAAGCCATTGATAGCATACTTGACCATGTGAAATCCTTGTTAAAAGAGCCCAGTGTAAAAGATTGCCAGGCTATCCTTATGGTGGGTGGGTTTAGTGAATCCATCATGTTACAGGAGGCAATTAAGAGTAACTTTCCCAGTATGAAGATAGTCATACCCGATGAAGCAGGATTAGTCGTTCTAAAAGGAGCTGTTGTTTTTGGTCACAATCCAAGTTCTATTGCTGAGAGGGTTTGTAAGTGTACATATGGTATATCAGCCAGCATGAGATTTATTCCCGGAAAACATGACAAGTCGAAGAAATTTGTTGAAGAAAATATTACATACTGCAAAGATGTATTTGACAAACACGTTGAAATAGGACAGACCGTCAAGTACCGTGAGAAACAAGCTGAAAGAACCTATGAACCGGTGTCCGAATCTCATAAACAAGTTTCGATCCGAGCGTTTCAGTCCTGCAGCACAAGTCCGATGTATGTGACGGATGTAAGCTGTCAATATTTGGGCGAGGTGACATTAGATATTCGAGACATGTCTGTACCATTATCGCAGAGGACGATTAAAGTTGGGTTCATTTTCGGGAAGACGGAAATTGAAGTCGAAGCTCTAGAAGAACGCACAGGTCATGTAACAAAGGGTAGTTTTGATTTCTTGAATTAACCCTTATGTCTTGCTGACACAGAATGTGCCTACTTTGACAGTAGAAAAAGACAAAGATCGGCCTTCACATAGAATGTGCAGTCTGATCATAGTCTATACCACCTATGTTTCCTTTTAAATCCAGATAAAATTCAAAATCACATTTTCTAAATGAATACAGTGTACTGACTCGACCTAGTATAAGTAGAATTTGCTTTTGTGACTCGTCGATTACATACCAATGTATTGTAATCACAAGTCACAAAACCTTTTTCTAGTTATACATCCAGTTTTTTATCCAATTTTTCAAATAAATTTATTAAGCGTAAGAGTTACAGGCAGGGATTGACACTTACACCAGTCCTCAGGCCCAAGGTCTGTGGATTTTAGGGAGGACTGGTAGAAGCTACCATGGAGCAGGACTCCTTTGCTCCTGGAGTTAATGACCATAATATTCCTAGAAGATCCAGTTTTGAAAAAAAAAATCCATTTCCATACAATTTCTTTTTTCCTTACTCTATAAAAATATTGTGGGAAAAGAAGAAATTGCTTGTCATAAGCAATTTCTTCTTTTACCAAACTGTTTTCCATACAATTTGTTCCTTTAATTGCTAAATAATTAGTCCATGTGTTGTTAAATGGAGGACCTGTTACCTTCAGGGAGGACCTGTCAGATTTAAGGCCAACAGGCCCTTCAGGCTGGTAGCATTAAAAGTAAGTGTCGACCCTGAAAGGGGCCCATAAAATAATCAATATTTTTGACAATATAATTGAATCAATATAATTTTTATTGCTCAATCTTTAAGATCAAATGGACACAATTATATTGTCAATATTTACCTATAGCTAACAGGCCCAGTTCAGGCTAGTAGCATTAAAAGTAAGTGTCCACCCCTGAAAGGGGCCCATAAAATAATAAATTTTTGACAACATAATTGAATCAATACAATATTTATTGCTCAATCTTTAAGATCAAATGGACACATTTATATTGTCAATTATTAGAGGTGACAATATTTTGATTCACTTTTAATATTATTATCAATTATTGTTTTTCCCAAATGATATTGAATATAAGATTTAAGGATAACAGGTCCTTCAGGCTGGTAGCATTAAAGGTAAGTGTCGATCCCTGAAAGGGGCCCATAAGATAATCAATATTTTTGACAATATAATTGAATCAATATAATATTCATTGCTAAATCTTTAAGATCAAAAGACACAATTATATTGCCAATAAATATTGTCAATTATTAGAGGTGACAATATTTTGATTCACTTTAATTATCAATTTTTCTTTTTTTTTTCCAAATGATATTGCATATTGTGTAAGGCCAATAAATGGATATGCTTTCCTTTGGAAAATATTAAAATCAAACATTCTTTGAAATTTTTATCACAGAATTGCTTTAAATTGTACAAATATTAACTCATCAAAATAATAAAGCTATAGAACTAAGAAATCAATTATTACAAATAACTATTCGTGTGTTTTATAACAAATAGCCATCAGAAATATCCTTATCCTAATCCTTACACAAGGGTAGAATCACTCTCCAAATGAAGTTGCGAAATCTCGAAAAAACATTTTATCATGGTAGTTCAGTCACTTAAGCATTCAAAAATTAATTTAAACATACAGTAATTTGAGCCTGTGCGTGAGATTTCCAACAATTTTATATATGTACAAAGCAAAAACTCTGACCAGCCTGTGCATCCGCACAGTCTGACCAGAGTGTTCGCTATGCGTTAATTAGCTAGATAAGGTATGAAAGTACTCGTACACCATCAGGTAAATAGCAATTAAATTAGGTGACTGTCTACGCTGCTAAATGTTTTCACCCCACACACAGGCTTAAATTGTTGGAAATGTCACACACAGGCTCATTTTGTTCAAATAGAGAAAAGAATCTGTTGTTGAATTTCTTTGAGCAACACTGATCTTATGCATGTCTAGAGAACTGATCAATTGTCTAGCCAAGGCTACCTTAACTGAAGATCTATTGCAAAGCAGGCTAATACCCCCACCACACACAGATACACACACCGGTGCTTGGTCCCAGTAAAGTAAATGTTTTTGAACAAAGTCAAAGTTTATTTGTGACCTTAAACATTTACTTTTGTGATTCAAAAACTATTGGGCACCTCCTTGGGTATTCATAATTGGAAACAATTCTGTGAAGTTTCATTATACTGGGTCAATTCATTCTTGAGTTAGGGTCTAGAAATTGATTGATTGATTGGAGTTTAACGCCGCTTTCAACATTTTTCAGTTATATTGCGGAGGCTGGAGCACCTAACAATGGATTCCTGGTATTTCTCTCACCAGTACAACCAATGCATCCTTTCCTAGCCTCCAGCTACTATCTCACATAGGTCTACGATTATCAACCCATTGGTGAGAGACAAATAGTCGGAAAGAATGTGTCGCCATCAGGATCGAACCCTGCACCTCTAGATTGACAGTCCGACATGCTATAGGGTCTGGAAAAACGAAAAGGTCTATGGATAGATGGACTGACAGATTGGGTGAAACCAATATACCCTCCACCCCCTCGACTTTGTGGGAGAGCTTTAATTCATCAAGCTACTTTCTGAAACAAAACATCTATCAAATTGTTGTCTTTTTTGCATTTTTTCCCTGAAGTTGTTGTTAATTTCCTCTAAAAAGTGATAGAATGAAATAAGGAAAAATGTAAATTATACATGTTCAAATTTGATGCTTTTTGAGGTCCAAATAAGGAAAATGATTTTTGGAATTAATTCTGAAAACCTTCTAAGGCACTTCATCATGGAGCATAAATCCAATTACGCAATTTACACAAGTGGGTATAAGAAATAATCCTCTGTTTAAAAATATTGTTGATGAATGATTATAACATCCAAACTACACTACTTACTTCTCGCCCTATTGGGGCCTGTTATTGTTGTTTTTTCAGCTTGAAACCCGCCCTACATTCAGGCTGAAAAAAGGTTGCACACCGTTTTCAAATTATACCCCACTTTACAAGCAAGTATACGGATAAAGCGGGATATGACTGGAACCGGTTTGTCATCTTGAACGCAGGGCTGGATTCAAGCTGTAACAAGAGCTGTCACTGTAAGATGACAATGCCCCCGACACTGCTTTGATTTAGAAGTTATGGCCAATGTTAAAGTTTTTCGACGGAATGACGGACAGACGGACAGACGGACGGACGGACAGACGGACGGACGGACAGACGGACGGACGGACAAGTCAAATTTATGATGCCTCCCTATCGGGGGCATAAAAAGAACAACAACGGCCCCGATAGGGCGAGAAATAAGTTGGCCCCTAGATACACCTATGCTTCATCATGATATAAAGCAAATTCTAGACATGAACAGGGGTATTGCCTTTTTGTTCCTATTCACTGTTTAATTTGATTTGAATTGGGGTTTTACGTCGCTTTCAACAATCTTACAGTTATATCGCGACGACTTGAGCACCTAACGATGGATTCCTGGTATTTCTCACACCAGCACTACCACCACATCCCTTTCCTAGCCTCCAGTTGCTATTCCACATAGGTTTACGATTATCTACCCATTGGTGGAAGACAAATGTCGGAAGGGATAAGTGCCGCGGCCGGGGATCGAACCCGTGCGTATAAAGACCCCTGGATTAGAAGTCTGGCGCGCTACCAACTGCGCTATTGCCGCGGCTATATTCACTGTTTAAAAATGGTAAAGAAATTGATAGAGGTATAGTGATATTAGGGGCTCAACTTCAGGAAAGAACAGAACCTGTGTCCCTTAAAACACATGTGGCCCGTCAATGATAAAGATTTTCTATGTATGAAGCCAATCCATCATTTTATGAAGGAGAATGTATGACCTCCCATTGTGAGTGATCATGTACAATGTCCATATGAGAACTGGACGGAGACATCAAATCAACATCAGGGCCCGCAATTATCACAGTCGGACATCCTGGATGCGTCGTCAAATCAAGCGGAATTTCCTGACAAGTCTTCTCACTTTCACTCCCATCTGAATGATGTTGATTTTTAATATTATTGTAAGAGGAAATTGTTCTAGCACTTAAAGCCAACAAACCTTCTGTTTGTGTTGACGTAGATTGGGTTGGGATGGACAGCATTGTCGATGACAATAAGGGATTGGCCGTTAACCCAGGTAAATGCATTATGCCACCATGTCCCATAGTTTCAAAGCCGTATCCACCAAAAGGAGAATGCGGGGTACAAGGTACGCTATTGACGCTCGATCGTGACATTGGGTGTAAAATAGCAGACGGAGACAGAGGTCCTATTGCCTTAAAGCTGTGGCTTGAGTTAATACCAGATCCTTCATTAGATGAAGTGGTTTGGAATGCAGATGTGGAACCATTGTCTTTGCAGTTATGTCCATGTGTGCGCACATGTTTTCTAAGTGAACTAGGGTCTGTGTATCGCTTGTTACATCCTGGCATTTTACAAATGTAAGGTTTATCCTCCTGATGGGTCCGCACATGTTTGAACCGATCACTAGAGTTGGAGTAGGCTTTATTGCATCCTTCAAAAGGACAGATATATGGCTTCTCACCTATAAAAAGAGTTTGTAAATTGGATACAAAGAGGGTTTATTCCAGAAAAACTGTTGTCAAGACCACAAAATTTAACATTTGACCTTGAGCTGTGACCTTAAAGCTATCCAAAATATTGTTTAAATTGGCACATCTAATTGTGGTGAAAAAAAACCAGTACCGCCTACCAGTGCCTACGCTCAGCTGGATGGTGGAAAAACCTTTGATGTTGCAGCTTTCTAAAATTTCATTACAATAGTACATCTTATCATGGTGGAGAAAAATTGTGCAAATTCATTTCGGAGACCATCCTAAAATGTGGAATTAACAGTCAAGAAAAAATCAGACACACTGACAGACAGACAGACTAATTGAAGGACAGACTCACTAATGCACGTACACTAAGCTGTCATTGTGACAACTACTCCTTGCATGTCAGTGCTTGATTGATTGATTGAATGGAGTCTAACGCCGCTTTCAACATTATTTCAGTTATATCTGGGAGGCTGGAGCACCTAACAATGGATTCCTGGTATTTCTCTCACCAGTACAACCACCACATTCTTTCCTAGCCTCCAGCTGCTATCTCACATAGGTCTACGATTATTAACCCATCGGTGGGAGACAAATAGTCCAAAAGAATGAGTGCCGCCCTGGGGATCGAAACGAAGGGTTAGTACAATACTATTGTTATTGTAACTGCCTATAAATATAGGCACTTACAATAGTATTGCACTGAAACCTCGATGTGGGCTCTACAAAAATAATTCGAGTAGAAACTCGTGACAAGGTTTTTTTTGCTTGGAAATAACCATTTTAGACTGGCATTTACCCATTAGTAGACAATATAATTTTGGACTGGCCACAATTTCAAAGGTGATGCAGAAACTTTATAGTGCAGGCTGATCTTTGTCCATAACTCCTGCCAAAGCAAGTATTCTTGGTTCATAAGATAAGGGTTAATTGTCATAGAATAATCACATCTTTATATTGCATTGTGTCTGTGTGAGATCTGTCATGACTTTTTAGATTATCTTACCCAGAGAAGGACTTCCAAAATAAAATACATTTACGAGGTTTTTCATTAGTATTTGTCCTGATGTGTATCGCCATTTATACCAACAAATGGTGAACAACTCAACAACACCTGACAGAGCCACAAGTGACATTTCTGAGCTTCTGTTGGTCGCAAAATGCAAATTAAAGCAATCTAACAATTTAACAAAGATATTTCCTCTAAATAATTTACCTGTGTGATACCTGTTATGAATCTTGAGATTATTTAATCTGTAGAAGGCCTTCCCTCATAAATTTCATTTAAAAGGTTATTTTGTAAACAACAAAAGCTATACCTTTCTATGAGGCAGAACCACTAGTGAAACTACAGCTTTTGTTGTTAAAAAAATGCAAGATAAATAAATTTTATGATGGACTAAACAATAACCCTCTATATAATATTACCTGTGTGAGATCTGTTATGAATCTTGAGATTTTCTAATCTAGAGAAGGACTTTCCACATAAATTACATTTATGAGGTTTTTCATTAGTATGTGTTCGGATGTGTATCAGCATTTTATACCTACAAAATAGAAACAGAATTGTTATGAGCCTATGTTAGACATTTTCAACAATTTCACATGTGCGCAAAGCAATACCTCTGGCCAGCCTGTGCATCAGCACAGTCTGGCCAGAGTCTTTGGTATTGTGCTCTATGAATAGATAAGGTCTCTCTTTCTTAAGGCAGTTGGCAAATATTCTTCTTCAATAGTGTTACATTTGTCTAGGCTCAACAATGTAAATGTACGTCGATCACACACATGATTTTGTTGGAAATGTCACACAAAGGCTCTTATAAATGTGTAACTGGTACATGTACTTATCACACAACAAAGGACTTTGGGGAGCACAAAATCATCCTGCCTCATAGAAATGAATTTTACAAAAAGATACTATGCGGACACCCCAAGAAAGATATACTTGTATTTATAACAGGGAATGAATCAATCAAAGCTCTTTATGTTGGAGTTTAACATTCATTGTGGTAGGGTTGTGATTCGTGAAAAGCTGAAAAGAGCAAAAACTTATCACCTTGATTAGTCTAGGCTCAATGTGCATACTGATTGGTATTCATATTTTCCTAAATTCTAGGATGTCCCTTTTTCATGAGATGGGCCACATATAAACTAGTTTCAAATATCAGAATGATTCAGCATTTTATACTCCTGAAAGATACCCAAAATTAATCAACTGTCTTTATAAAGTGATCTACTTATTCAATAAAATCTTGTTTAGTGATTTAACCTTTATCTGTCTGAATTTAAATTTAGTTTTAAACAATTTGCCAAACAAGTGGCACATTCTAGTCAGTTTGGCTGCAAATTATCTCAAAATGTTTGCATTTACAAATCAATTGGTGTAGGCTAATATCAGACTGCAGGCTGGTCTTAGTCTATAATGCTACCAAAGCTTTTAACCCTTTGCTGTTTAATCCCTGCTTTTTACGTGCCTATGATTTTATGATTAAGAAAACAATGTGAAAAAAGAAGAAATTGCTTCTGACAAGCAATTTCCTTTTTTTCCACACTATTTTCTACCCTACTGAATGGTTATTTTTCAAATTAAATCCACTTTAAATTTTTGTCTGCAAAATCCTTTGAATTTGGACAGGTCCAAAATTCTGTAAAACAGGAAAGGGTTCATTCAGCAAGAATATTCCATGAACAGCACAAGAAGGCTTAACCCTTGTCATGCTGAATAAATTTTGGCTAAAAGTTTTCATCAAAATCAAAGTGCAAAAAGCACTGAAGTACCAACTGTAGGTCAATTTTTATCTTTTTCTGGTTTGAAAGTGAGAAACAGGTGGTGTAGACTAACATCAGACTGCACATATGTGCAGGCTGATGTTTGTCTATAGCTCCCGCCAAAGCAGGAAAATTCAGGGTTCAGCATGACAAGAGTGAAAATACTCTAAATTCAATTTCAAAGCCTTCTAATGAATTTTTCTTGTTTTATTATATTCAACAAATTGATGAAAGGCAAGTTTACACAAGAGGACAATAAAACACTACAGCACCAAAATAATTTGAGCCTGTGTGTGAGATTTCCTACAAAGCAAAGACTCTGACAAGCCTGTGCATCCGCACAGTCTGACCAGAGTCTTCACTATGCATTTAGTAGATAGAAAAGGTCTCAAAGTATCCGTAGACCATCAGGTTACTTTATATTTACAGCATGGGGCTGTTAACACTACTCAATGTTTGGAACTCACAAACACTTCAAATTGTTGAAAATGTCACGCATATGCTCATTTTCCTTTTGCTGAATTTCTATAACAGAGGCATAACAACAAAAAAGCACATGATATTCAGGCTAGTCAAATGACTCAAGTTTTATTGAAAAACATTGAAATAAAACTAGAAGTGTGTCACAAACACAGTTGACCACGGTAAATGCTTGATTTTCACCAGTAAATGATTTGACCTTTAGCAGTGAGCTTGACAGCATTTAGTATGTAAAAACATTAGCATACATTTTTGAATTGATATCTCGCTTTGCACATATGTGCACGTGCAAAGTAGGGTAATATTTCAAAACGTTTGCAAAGAGTTTTTATATCCTTAACGCAGGGCAGACAATTACTGTGAATGACACTAGTACTCACCCAAGAGAACGACTGTGCCAATTTATTTTGAAATTCATCCACAAACATAAAGATTATGCTCCAACTATGGAAGGGACACTCACACAAAACTTCCAACACATCCACCCAGGCACACACTCACACACGGTGTATAAAAACTGTCTTACCTAGCATTAAATCCCTTCCCTTGTCTGGGGCATCCTCCCCATTTACATTGATATTCGGAGTCGGCTCTCTCCACCCTCACATGGTGGTCATTCACGTGTATCACCAGGTCCTCCATATTCATGAAAACTTGATCGCAGTCCAACCATCGACACTTTAACGGGTCTTTAGAGAACCGTTGGGGCCCCAAGAGAGGTGAGCGAGATTCATGAGGATGCGGAGAAATCTGAAACAGTAAGACATATAGGCAGTTACAACTGTTTTGCGCTGAGTTGTCAAAGTCTTTGTTTGTTTGATAAGGGTTTTATATCTGATACCACTTTCAACAGATTTTTATTCATATATTTGCGGTTGCTGAACCTAACTATTGCTTCCTGTCCTTTCTTATCCCTTATCATTCATTCAATCTTCCAAAACCGAAAGCTTCTCATTCCTCTTTGGCTTACTTATTTTACACCTATTGGAGGGAGACAAATGTTTGTCATTAAACCTCAATTCTCTCCCTTGAACCAATGATTTAGAAAAAAAATTTAGTTTTGAAACAATCCCCCTTCTTATTCCTTCAAGTGACATCAAGTGCTTTGATTTTGATGCTGATAGAATTCAAAGGTTTAAAATCGGTTTAACAAAGGTTAGGAACCTTTCATTTTAAAGTCATTCTAATTTCAAGGTTATTGCCATCTGCTATTACTTCGAATTAGAACTGATTTCTAAATTCTTATCTCCATGGCTCAGTGCCAAACAGTTTTAACTGCTTATAAACATATAGGCAGATACAACTGTTTAGCTTTGAGCCAGCAATCTGTTTATTATTACCTTTTCCTCCTTGATGATAAGTTGATTATCATGTAAATGTGACGACATCATTGGGAGAGTGACCACTTGAACATTGTCAAAATATGGCGGGGATCTATAAATAGCACCTTCTAAAGGCATGATGGGAATAGGTCGTATCACAGACTGCTTCTGTGTTGTTGGACTGGTCTCCGAACTTGAAGTCACAGCCATAATAGGCTCTGGAGGCTGTTGACCATTTCTTTCTTCCCCTTGAAAATAAATATGATCCATCAGGCAAAAAGGTTTTGATTGATTGATTGGGTCTTAACACCACTTTCAACATTATTTCATGAATGTTACAGTAGCTGGTCCACCTTCTCATGGCTTTCTGTTGTTTCTCACACCACGAAAACCTCAATAATTCATCCAAACCACCAGCTGCTCATCCCACTTAAGCATTCCACGAATCATTTCCATTGGTCAGAGACAAATGATGCATGTCATAATGACTTTTGTCAAATATATAATTGATAAAAAGAATTAGATTTAACTCAAAACAAATTGATTATCATCTACAATCCCTGCTAATCAGTTGCTTTATCTTAACATCAATGATAAAAGGTCAATGCCTCATAACAAATTTGATCTTCTATATTTATACATATATACAAGAGCATAAATGAAGGTGCTAGTGTTGGGCATTTCGTTTCAAATTGCAATCAATAATCGGTTTAAAGTTGGAAGAGTAAATCAACAAATGATCAATTGTACAATCATTTTCTTAAAAATTAATACAGCACTCCCAGTATTATTCCTTTGAGGAACAGAATATGAAAGTATAGTTAAAACTGATGACCTAAAGACTCATCCTGCAAATTTTTCTACCAATTCTATGGCTCAGCGTGAAACATTATAGGCAGTTACAACTATTTCATGCTGAGCCATCAAACTGATGTCAGTTCTGTACACAAAATATGATGACTTTCACTTTTAAAGTAGGACCTGATTAATCGTTTATGAAATTTCTTAGTCCATTATCATAATCTAAAGCCCAAACCAACTGACTATTTATTATTATCAATTAATCTGGCCATCACTAGTAGGTGCCAAGGATCACATGTTAATTGCCAGTTAGTTAAAGAAAATCTGTGAAAAAAATCAGAAATGTATTAAAAGTTAACCCCTAGACAATCTAGATTCATATTTTGTGCAATTATTAAAAAATTCAAGAAAATATATTCAGTAACACCCAAGATATTACAAAATCGCTGATTTTTGCAAAATGAAAACAATGATTTTGACACCAAGGCTAGAGCATTACCTCCTGAGCTACAGATAGAGGGGGTCTTTTATTTTAGATCAAAGTTTTTAATCATGCCGGTAATATCATAAACCCTACATTGTTGGTACTCAACAGTAACATCTCATTCAGACAATTTAGATGAGTTCCCACAACAAAAGGTTTCATTGAGAAATTAAAAATTGACCCCCTCTTATGAGTTATCTGTACCCCTGACCTAAGGTCTTTTTCTAAAACAAGCAAGCCTAAACTCATGGTGACACGAGTGCCAGTATCACAATATACCCTTTTTTGCCTATTAAGAGCGTCTTCCCTTATGAATTAATAGTAGCACCCCTACAATTCTTACTAAATAAAAACTTCAAATGCTTAAATTTTAAGAAATATTTGAGACTTCTTCTCTAATTTGATGTTAATTTCCTCTAAACATAGAAGAAATTCACCTCAAATTAAAGGGAAAAGGGGATAAAAGACATAGATTTAATTTCTTTTTAATCAGTAAATGCATAATAAATAAAAGCTCCCTAGCAATGTTATGTATAGCTCCTGGGAGCTTTTATTAGAAGAAAAACAGTATATGCAGCCACATAATTGTGTGGCAGAATATCAAAACCCCACAAATTATGAGCAAGGTATGGTGACATGGAACATTCTGTGAAAATTTCATCCAAATCCATCCATGAATGGAGGAGTATTTTAATGAGGTGTAAATTACATACAGAGATTATGAATATAAGGTTTAAAGACACCAACATACAGCTGTCTGCAGCATATAAAAACACAAAGTACCTGCTTTGTTGATGAACTCGCTAGGAGAGCATGGTTCGCTATGGCTGTCAGTTACGACGTTGTCATTTTTTTGGTCCTTTTTGGCCTCCAGGCGCCTTGATACACTACGCAGAATTACCTGAAAAAAAACAAATTCTTGGGTTTAGATAAATATTGCATCTCATTTCTCATTTTTTTAAGTCCATTAGACAAATTTTGTGTATCCCTATTTTACAAATATCAATCAAGTTCATTACTAATATGGGAATTAGCACAATTCGCAAAAGTATACCAGTTTTATCACAAGAAAGGCACAATTATGCACCAAAACCAAGATTTTTTGTAGTTTTCAATTAAGCACCACCAAAACATTCCTGACCATGTGAGTTTCTTAAATGAGCTTGTGTGTGATATTTCCAACAATTTCAATTGTGCGCAAAGCAAAGACTCTGGCCAGTCTGCACCTGCACAGTCTGACGAGAGTCTTCACTATATGATTTGTAGATAGATAAGATCTCAAAGTATCTGTAGACAGTTAGGCAATCTTCTACTTAACTGTCAGGGCTACTAAATGTTTAGATCTCAGGCAGGTGTCAAATTGTTGGAAATGTCATGCACAGGCTCAAAAAAGATAAAATTGCTTAAAACAAGTAATTCTTTCATAAGCCCAATTGTTCTCTACGGATGAATACAGTAAAATTAAATCTTTATCTTTTAAAAAAAAAAAAACAAGCTGCAACTTTTTTAAACTTGGAAGTCTAAACATTTTGTCAACAGGTAACTTATTTTAGATTTATGAATTTATACCTGTTCAGAGCACACTTCATCATCCTTAATGGTTGCATCATCAACATCCAAACTTTGAACATTTTCAGTAATACTTTCAGTAGAACTTGTTGAATCAAACCGATGCCCAGAAAACTTTTTAACCCAAACCATTTTAATTTTTTTTCTTATTTGGTTATTATCATTATAATTTTGAATAGAAACTTTAAAATATGGTTCTTTTATAATAAGTCACAGGTTGTCTTTATATGAATTGCTTAACTTTGTAATTTTTTTTTTTTTTTTTTTACATTCAGTCGGGTTTCTTAAAACATCATGATATATAAAATATTTCTTAAAATTAAAATTTTGGAAATATTTTTTTTCTATCTCAAAAACTGAATATACATGACAGCTTTTCAAGCAAAATAGATAAATATATATATAGTTCTCTTTTTCAATTCTATAGCACCATAATGTCCAAAACTTTGAAATGCTATAGACAATTTGATCATATTTAGTTCTGAGTATGCCTTAAGTAATCATAAGAACAGAGCAACTCAACAACATGTTAGCACTAAATGATTCTAAGTAGTTCTATCATTTCAAAAAACTTGCAGTACTATGGTACCAATCTCTCAAACTCCAAATAGTGGACAGCTTCCTGAAAGGCTGGTCAAGTTTTACGTCATTGTCGAAATCATTTTTTACACTTTAACCCTTAACAATTAACGGCCATCGGGTAAAATGACTTTGAAACAAATGCAAGAAGATTTCCAACAAGTATTAAGTTATTCCTCATCTAAATTCAAGATAAAATTTTAAGCTGCTACTCAAAATTTGTTATTGAATTTTGAATTTTAATCATCTTCTAAAATAAACAATGTTGAAAAAAAAGAGTTCTTAACAGAAAACAGGAATTACTAACAATACAAACATTGTATAAATTAAGTTGTTTATATTTGTGTTCCAAAAAAGAAAATCAACCTAATACACATGTTATCATTTTCTATTTCCGTACACTTTTCCTAAAAAAAGTTCTTGCAATATCGTATAACAGTGTGATGAAAGGATGAAAGATGATTCTACAAGTAAACATGTGATCTGTGCAAAACCAAATGACGTCAATTTCTGAGCAACAGGATACCTGTTAATTAAAAATTCCTATGGTGACTTACCATTTTTCTAAGGGTAAAGGGAATACTATTGTAAGTGCCTATATATTCAGTGATCTCTACTAACTGTTTTTAAAAGGGATTCCATAGGAAACCCTACTTGTTAATAAGGGCAGGGATCCCTCCAGATTACCAAGGATCTCTTTTTTCAGTGCAATATTATCAGTTTAAAGAAATAGAAAGAATACTCATAGGTTAATGACATATTCTTATATTTTTCCAAGCTAAGGTTCTATTACTCAAAATTATTCCTTACATTTCGATGGCTCAGTGGGAAACAGTTGAAACTGCCTATAAACATATAGGCAGTTCGACTGTTTAAAGCTGAGCCATCCATTTGTAAGGAACAAAGTGGAGTTTATATGGAATCTTTGCCAGGAATTGAAAGATCCTGATCAACTGAACAGTTATTCTATTATAATAAAATAATAAATAATAAAATCTACAAATATAGAGTGATTCTGAAGGTATCCCTTGTTTTTTCTTTTGGATTCCCATTAATTCAGTGTTTATTCTAGGATTTCAAACATGTGGGGGATTTCAGGGCGAAATTAGAAGCAATGGAGAAATGTGGTAATTCATGATCTTTGGTTATTGTAAAAATTCCCCCACAAATCCAAAAAATATGGGGAATCTTTGAAAAAAAGTGGGGGAATCCCCAAATCCCCCTGCCTAGAATAAACACTATTATTTTGGGATCCTTGGGATCTCAGGACACTGTAAGAGTGGAACCCTGCTATTTATAGGCACTAACAATAGTTTTGCTTTTGTCCCTCAATTAGTGATGGGCAGATTAATCGATTATAATCGATAATCAGTTGGTTTGGGCTTTTGATTGTGATAATAAAAATTTCTTAATCGATCAATCAGTTTCTAACACATAAATGAAAGCCATCATAATTATGTTGTTTTTCGAAACCGACATCCGTTTGATTGCTCAGAGTGAAACAGTTGTAACTGCCTATATGTTTATAGGCAGTTACAACTGTTTCATGCTGATCCATGAAATTCGTAGAAAAATCTGCAGAAACAGTCTTTAGGTCATAAGTTTTAACTAAACTTTCACATTCTATTCTTCCAAAGATGATACTGGGAGTGCTGCATTATTAATTTCTAAGAAAACAATTAAACAATCAATCCTTAGTTGATTTACTCTTCCAAATAACTAGAAAGCCATGAATGGCTTGAGTCGCTCCACAGGCTTGAAATTCTTGAAATAGCAAATCTAAAGTTTGCCTAGATTTTAAGATATTTTGAGTTCTACTAATGTTGAAAGAATTTCAAAGTTTCCACTATATCACATATAGGCAAATGACCTCTGCCCATAAAAGACATATTTTTCATCAAATGACATTAATTTTCTGCTGCATGATTAAGGTTCACTCAAGAATCATTCCAGTAAATTTGGTTGATATCCATCAATTACATTCTGAGAAAATGGTTTTTAAAGTTTCCACTATATAACATATAGAGAAATGACCTCCGCCCATAAATAACATATTTTTCATCCAATCACAATAATTTTTGGTAGACTGATAAAGGGTCATTCAAGGATCATTCCAGTGAAATTTGGTTGATATCCATCAATTACATTCAGAGAAATTGTTTGTCAAAGTTTCCACTATATAACATATAGAGAAATGACCTCCGCCCATAAAATGCATATTTTTCATCCGATCACAATAATTTTTGGTAGACGGATAAAGGGTCACTCAAGGATCATTCCAGTGAAATTTAATTGGTATCCATCAATTAGAATCTGAGAAAACTGACTTTTTAACATATTTGGAAATTTGCCACGCCCATTAAATCCATGTTTTTCATTGGATCAAAATTTCTTGAACAACTTTGAAAGAGGGTCACCCAAAGATCATTCCTGTGAAGTTTGGTTGAAATTCATCCAGTAGTTTCTGAGGAGAAGATTTTTAAAGAAAAAGTTTACGACCGGACGGACGGACGGACGGACGACCGCACGACGGACACAACGCCATGACAATAGCCCCAGTGGCTTTCAGCCAGTGGAGCTAAAAACCAATTACCAATTGTGATTTGAAACTGATTGCCCAACAATACCCTCAATTGATTCTTAATCAAATTAATAATTTCAATAACAGCTCAAAAGAGCCTCGATTCAATGAAGTTTAACCTGACTGTTAACATAATTTCCATTCTATTGCAGTCACTGGGGTATCTTACTATGGATTCCTGGAATTTCTCACACCAATCTATGTTTAACACTACATAACCACTACATCCTTTCTGAGCTTCCCAGTAATCGGCCAAGGTTTTGGAAGAATTGGGACAGTGTTCCCTGGTGCGTACAAATGAGGGGACATTTAATAAATTTTATGTGTAACAATTATTTTTCTAGCTATTTATGTAACATAGGCAACAGTGTAACTATGGTTTTCAATAACTTTGGAAATTAATGATTTCTTTTGAGTCAATGGTGCAAAAACGCAGACTGGCTTCCTGAGCTTATCAGCTAACCAAAGTAAATGATTTTATCTTACAACTATACACATATCTGTGTGAAAACATCCCATATGAGATTTTTTTTTGACATCGCATGGAATTTTTTAGAACAATGACATAATGCGGTTATTTTCAGAAACTTGCATCTCTGTCAGACACATCGACAAAACCAAGGCCAGAGAGGTTATAAGATAAATATAAAACATACTTAGTGTATTGCATGAAAAAATTTCTAACTCCTTTGTGGCAATTGATAATTGTCTCAGTAGAGCCTCAATAATTATCAATACTCCCAAACTTGTTATTTATTTTTTTTACTACAAAACACTAATAAGTATGTACAGTTGACAACATCGTGAAATTGACAAAGTGAATGATTTTGGAATGAAACTGAATGAGTGTGTGGAGCGAGTTTTGAGTGAATTTAATGGGAGATAATCCTATATCGAAAATTTTGTTCTGGATGAACAAAATTTGCAATAATGATTACTTCCCTTTAATAAAAGATACAAACAAGCTTTATACATAGCTTCTTATTTCTTCAAGAACCTATGAGGCGCTAACAAATTGAAAAATGTCAGTGAAATCGCGATTTTTATCTATCAAAATTTATTTTGAATGAACTTGTTAATTCTATATTTTTCAATGGGTTCGATCGTTTTTGAATGGTTTGAGTGAGTGTTTGGAATGAATGATTGGAGCGCTGAGTGAGCGATTTAGAATGGTTTTGATTGAGGTGAATGTCAATTCCATGATGTAACTTACTGTATATATCCAACCATTGGCAAGAGACAAAATGAAAGAAAGGATATTCTCTGCTGAGCCACTCAGGACTGAACCCTGATATTAAAGGAGGATCATGCAATCAACTACAGTTAGTAATATTGTGAAATTGACACTCATCTCAATCAAAACCATTTTAAGTAACTTGCTCAGCACTCCATTTGATATTCATTCACAATACATGCTCACACCATTCAAAAATGCTCCGTAATCATTCAAAGACACTTAGAAAACAATCAAGTTATTCGTTTCATTTTATTGTATTACTTCCTTTTAATTTCATTCAAAAATCACTTCTAACTGTACTGTATGACTTAACCTGTTCCAAAATGGCACAAAATGTGAAATGCTTAAAATTGCCACATAAATTGACCACAAGTAACAGAAAAAATGTTTATTAACCCTTGTCATGCTGATAAAAACCTTGGCAAAATTGAAGAGAAATCAAAATGCTGAAATAAACACTTCAATGCAGTAATTGTGAAACAGTACTTATTTTGAAAATGAAATCATTTAAAGTTTGTTTTTTTTTGTAAAAAGTTACAGCAATATATAAATAAACTAAAAATTAAATTTCCCTGCACCTTTAAATTCAAATGGCAAAATTGAGTTACATTCTTCCCTCATTTTGTACCAACATCATCAAATTTACAAGTTTTACCCAATGACGTCATTGACATTTCAATGCAGAATTATTTCCTTTTCAGTAAAGTACTGTATTTCCTATAATAATAGCGCCCTCCCAAATAATAGCACTAAGAAAACTCACTTCAAATGCCTGAATTTTAGGAACTTTTTAAGACTTGTATATGGTTATTTAGAGGAAATTTCATCTAAAACTAAAGTGAAAAGAGCCTAAAAGACATCAATTTTAATGATTTTTAAAACAGAAAATAAATATGTTATGTATAGCTCCCGGAAGCGTTTATTAGGAGAAATACTGTACCTTTCTATTCAGTAAACAGCCTTGTCAGACCTTAAAGCCATGTGATGTTGATTTAAAAATCTTGGCAAAATTGCAACAAAATCGAAGCGCTTTAAGCAATAGATGTTTTAATTGTGAGTTGTTATTTATTTTGAAAATATTTTTTGTTCAACTTTTCTAGTTTCAAAATGTAAAAAACAGGAAGAGCAAGGATCAGACTGCAGATCAGACTACAAATATGTACAGACTGTTTGTCTATAGCTCCTGCCAATGCAGAAATATTCCAATTTCAGCTCTAAATGTTGGGATTTTCTTCTAGACATCTATATCAAGTCCTTGAAATTTAACAGTAAACCTTGAACTACAGTGACCTTGAGTTAAGCAGTTTTATTTTTTTCTAAAGGGTGGGTGGATGGAGGTTCTTGCACTTTTGTGGCTTAAACTCAATAAGACTTGTTAATTTAATAAATCCTTGTCATGCTGAATTCAAATCCTCTTTCAGAACTGCACTCATATCAAAGTACTGAAAGCCCTAGAATCCAAAGTTGCAGGGTATCTTTCTCTTTGAAAATTAAGTTCATGAACAACTCTGCCTAAAAGGGGTGTAGACTAAGATCAGACTGCACATATGTGTAGTCTGATCTTTGTCTATAACTCTTGCCAAAGCTGGTTTATTCCATGTTCAGCCTCTAAAATTTATCTTTGTTCTTGAACTCTGACATCAAATGTGCAATTTTTTTTAGACTGGTCCGAACAGAAGTTGAAATTTATGACTTTTTAGTAGATGGATTTTGAAAATTCTTTATACGTTGAGACAGAAAACATAATGGGAAATGAAGAAATTGCTTGTAACAAGTAATTTCTTCATTTACCACTATCTTGTCCAAAAGTTTGTATCTTCAGGAGCACCAAAAAAGGGTTTATACGGGGCAGAAGTCATTCAGTGCATAATATGCAATAAGGAAGAAAACAAAAAATTCAGTTGTACTTAGAATTCTTATATAAGCAAACTGCAAGTAAAAACCATTTAGCACTTTACCTTTTACCAACGTCATTTACAATAGCAGACCCTAATCAATGACATCATTTTCATTTACACGCAAAATTTTAGACTTCCTTTTCAAAAACAACACGCAGTAGCTTAAAAACACTTTTTTATATTTCAAGTGGTGGATGATCAGGCCAAAGAATACAAGTTTTTTTTATTCTCAACAGCGACTAGTTTGATTTTAGTTGTACCGATTATAATTTGTGGATTCTGATTGGCTAAAAAGTTACTTTTATATCTCAATGAAAACACTTTTGAGAACATTGCTATGTTGTTAAACTTCCAGACAAAAAAGTGTCATTAGTTTTTAGAAGGTTCAATGAATAAGAATAGTTAGCCATCAGGGCATAAGATGATAAAACTGTTTTTGTGATTGTATGAGTATATACAGTGTACCCAAAATCTAACCTAGAATACTTGTACAACGCCTGCCTGAGATATTGTAAGTGAAACGATACTGTCGCTAAAATGATAAATAAGCCTGTGCCTGAGATTTCCAACAATTTCAAAAATGTGCAAACCAAAAACTCTGACCAGCCTGTGCATCCGCACAGACTGACCAGAGTCTTAACTATTTGTTTAGCAGATTGATAACGTCTCAAAGTAACTGTAGACTATCAGGTAACTTTATTTCTTCAGGGTGTGGTTGTCAACGCTACTCAAAGTTCGCCTCTCACAAATATTTCAAATTGTTGGAAATGTCACGCACAGGCTCAAATGATAAAGCCCAGACTGCAAATTATATTTTCCCAGTACCAACCTCTGCCTTCATCGTATGCGTGAACTATAGGTTGAATCTGACCATTCTGCTTTACCGCAGTCCAATCTTGCCGCTGTCAAAGAGAAAACATTTATTATAACTTGGTATGTGACCACCAAAAGGGAGTGTGTGGGAAGAGCAAAAAGGTTTTTATCATTCCCTGCATTTAGGATTCAAATGATTATTTAGAAAATGTTTGGAAATTGTACCCCACTTTGCATGTGAATACACATGCAAAGCGGGGTTACATTTTCCAAACGTTTTTACGAAATTTTCAACTTGAACAAATGCCTGATCTGAGACTGCACATCCACCCCAATCTGACAATTTTATTCCATTTTGGCACATTTTCTGAACCTAGAATGAACAACCAATCAATCTTCTACAAGACAGCATACTAGATCTCTGCTGTATCTAATCTGTTTATCAAATATTTCTCTTAGAGCATTCCTAGATGGACTACTCATTGAAATGGACACTGAAAAGCCAGGATTACCACATTTATCATGGAAGTTTTATTATATTGTTGAGGTATCCCTCAATATTACCTGAATTTTATCCAATAGAGATTGTTTTAGAAAAACAGTATGAATTAAGAATTTGCAAACAAATGTTCACTGTCAGACCTTGGCTCTCAGAGTGTTTGTTTCAAATTGCATGCAATTCAAACTGTACCTACCTAATTTGGATAATTTCTCATACTATAATGAACAAAATGTGTTTGTGAAACACAAATGCCCCTTAAATGACAATTGTGTAACACTTTGAGCTTGATGGATGACCTTGACCTTATCACATGACCTTTCAGATATCTGTAGAGATCATAATACCAAATATGAACCTTGAATAGCATTGAAGTAATGGGCAATGTTAAGATTTTTGGTTAAGTTTTGCAGAGAGACCCTGAGAAAGACAGACCCTGAGAAAGACTGACAGACAAACAAAAAATATGACCCGATTTTCTTATGCAGGAGCATAAAAAGATATTCCTTGTGCACTGTCTGTTTCATGTTTAACACTGCGCAGGGTTGCATGATATGAGTTTAGAATTTTAAAAAGTTTACAAAACATGGTTATCAAAATCTTGAAATAGTTCTGTGCAAATGGATGCTTTCATCATGATATGAGTTGGATTAACTAATCCTTAAAAAATACTTAAAATCATCTTATGCTAAACATCATAGATAAATTTTAAATGATGAAATAAAACTGTTCTATTTAACTCACAACAATAGGCATTCATATCTGGTAAAATAAGAATGAAGTTAAAGCTAGCAATAACAAGAGGCCCAAGAGGGCCTGTATCACTGGCTTTTAACATCTCCACACTGTCATTTAACAAAGCTTACTTAGACTGAAAACAACACTTTGAAGTCTCTCTAGAACTGTTGTGTAATGATTTACTTAGCATTGTACATACTGCACCAAAATATTCAATCACCATTAACCTGCATACCCTTTACCCATCTTATTACCAACATAAAGGTGATTGTAATTTGTAGACCATTCTAAACACCTTTTCAGGAATAATTTTAAGTAAAGGGTCATTAATTACAAGAATCATTGAAATTAGTCCATTTGTTGTGGGGAGAAGCATTTTTTTTTTATTTCAAAGTGAAAATAAACCCCTCCCTGCCACCCCCACATTTAAGGGACCACCATTTAAGTGAATCTAAGGATTATTCATGCCAAGTTTCATTGAAATCGGGCCAAAGCAAAGGAACAGAGAAGACTTTTTAAGATTTCAAAGTGAAAATAAGCCAACCCTGCGGCACCCATATTTGGGGGTCAATCAAAATTTCTTTAGCAGTTCAAGTAAAAGGTGACCAAACGAACATCCATGCCAAGTTTCATTGAATTCAACCAAATGTTTTTGGAAAAGAAAGTTCTTCAAGATTTTAAAAGTGATAAAAAGCGGATCACCCAAAGATCGTTTATGCAAAGTTTCATTCAAATCAGACCAATGGTTTGGGAGGACAAGATTTTTAAAGTTTTATAGTAAAAATAAACCCACCCTGTGGCGCCCATATTTTGGGATCAATCAAAATTTCTTTAGCAATTCAAGTAGAAGGTGACCAAACGAACATCCAAGACAAGTTTTATTGAATTCAACCAAATGGTTTGGGGAAAGAAAGTTCTTCAAGATTTTAAAAGTGATAAAAAGCCCTGTGTTGCTCGCCTCTATTTGGGGGTCTATCAAAATTTTGGAATAACTTTAAAAGAGGATCACCCAAGGATCATCCATGCAAAGTTTCATTGAAATCAAACCAATGGTTTGGGAGGACAAGATTTTTAAAGTTGAATAGTGAAATAAAGCCCCATCCATGCTATGCCAAAATTTGGTGGTCAATCAAAATTTCTTGAACAACTTTAGAAAAAAGTCTCCTAAGGATCACTCATGCAAATTGTCATTGAAATCAGGCGAATGGTTCAGGAGGAGAAGATATTGAAAGATTTAATGTTGAAAATAAGCCCCCTCCATCCCCCCTGCCAATCCCATATTTGTGGGTTTATCAAAATTTCTTGAATGGCTTGAGAAGAGGACCCAACAATTATTCATGACAAGTTTCATTGAAATCAGCAGAAAGTTTTTATAGTGGAAATACGTCCAACCCTGCCACATCCATATTTGGGGGATCAATCAAAATTTCTTGAACAACTTAAAAAGAGGATCACCAAATGATCATTCAAGTTTTATTGAAATTGACCAAATGGTTTGGGAGAAGTTTTTTAATGATTTTCATGTGAAAATATGCCCTGCCCTGCCACGCCCATATTTTGAGGTCAATCAAATTTTCTCGAACAGCTTTACAAGAGGGTCACCCAAGGAACATTTCTGCCAAGTTTTGTCAAAATCCACCGATTGGGTTAAGGAGGAGAAGATGTTTAAAGAAAAGCTACGTACACAAGCACACTTGACAGACACACCACCATGACGATAGCTTTGGCCAATGGAGCTAAT
Organism: Fragum whitleyi; assembly: GCA_948146395.1. Taxonomy (NCBI): domain Eukaryota; kingdom Metazoa; phylum Mollusca; class Bivalvia; order Cardiida; family Cardiidae; genus Fragum; species Fragum whitleyi. The sequence goes on along the minus strand of OX411549.1, from coordinate 27,991,396 downwards.
AAACCATTACGGATTTTATAAAGTTAGAAATAGAATAAATTAAAGCCTAAAAAGTTTGACATATCCATTTAAAAAGATGTGTTACTTCCTGAAACAACTTTTTTTTTTAGAATTTTTACATGATTTATAATTTGACCTTGACCCTGACCTTATTGGATGACCTTGACATTCAAAGAATGGTGTATTGGTGAGAGGAATCTTCATACTTAATGTGAGCATTGTAACTAATGAATCCTTATCAAGCTGATCCTGCAATTTTCCTGCTTTGGCAGGAGGAAAGACAAAGATCAGTCTGCACTTATGTGCAGTCTGATCTTAGTCTTGTTTACCACCTTGTTTTCCTTTCTAACGCAGATAAGTTTTGAAATTGTATTTTAAAAATAACCACTGACTCACAATCTAGTGCTATTTGCACTTTTATTCAAATGCAATTTTACAAAGATTTTTATTCAGCATGACAAGGATTAAATGGTTTCGAAGTTACAAGAAAATATTTAAACTTATTTTGAAATTCATGCTATATTCCTCAGAGGCAGCTCACAAAGCTTTGCCAAACAGGATAGACTAAGATCAGCCTGTACAGGCATACAGTCTGATCTATGCCTACACTTTCTTTTTTCTTAATTATTTATCATATTTTTGTTGAATCTGCTTATCAAAATTGGTTGATATTTCCCCAAAATCAGCAATTCACTGTAATCAAAATTTAAAACAAGAGTGAAACATTTATGCCCGCCATAAAAGCAGGTCAAAGGCCTATTCTTTGTCAATCAAAATAGGGCAATACCTCACAAAATATGATGAGTAGGGTTATGGTTCTTGTGCACTGCACTTCTCAACGAGATCTATCCAATTGTGAAGTTTAATTATTCAAGATCTGCTCCGGATAAAAAAAAAGTCTACTGACTACAAACGGACAGACAGACTGACTAACAAGTACAAAGCAATATACTCCCTCTTTTTTGAAGGGAGGGGGGGGGGAGACAAAATTAGCACAAAAAGGGTTAATCAAGTTTATCACATATTCGCAAAAAAGGTATTATAATGATTTTTTCTCTGTTTTTTAAAGTAAATAAAAGTAATTAACAAACCTTTACATATTTTGCATGTTGGGCAATTCCACCTTTTTGATTATCGCTTTTATTCATCTATTGATCTTTAACTAAGGCGTGATTCATTCCTTTATCATCCATAAAATTCCGCACAATCAATATCTTAATCTTTATTCACCTGTAAAAAAACAGAATACAAATCTTAAATTTTTGTACCCTTAGCTTTTTAATGAATTAAATACATAAATTGAATTGAACATTCAGTATTTTTTTTTACTTTGAAAAGGCTTTCAATGATTACCAGACAATAAATTAGGAGAATCAAATTCATTATACTGTATATTCTCTAACAATAGAGCCCTCCTTAATAGTAGCACCCCTACATTTTTTCTAAGAAAACCCACATCAAATGCCAAAGTTTTAGGAACTTTTTGAGACTTCTTCTCTAATTTGAGATGAATTTCCTCCAGGCAGGTAGCAGCCTTTTTCGCGAGTATGCAGCTGAATCCACATAATTTTGAGTTCAGTCGCATTCGCCAGCTACTGATCTACACTTAATGATTTATAAATCATTTAGCCAAAATCGACTAGATAAGGCCGCAAGTAAGCGTAGACTAGTTGAAATAAACGAAAGGAAAGCTATTCATCTCCAAATTTATGCTAAAATAAATGGATTTTCGTTGGTCAAGAAAGCTCTCAGGAGGCCCTAAAATGCACCAAATTGCACCATTTATTTAAAAAATTTCATGGGGGGGGGGGGGGGGGGGGGGGCGGGGGGCATGCCCCCTTAACTCCTAGATTATTTTGAATCCACATTCTTTAGACACCAGCTACATGCCTGTCCTCAATCATGTAATAAAAGGGAAAAGGGCCTAAAAGACATCAATTTTAATGATTTTTTTTTAAATCAGAAAATGTTTTCTAAATAAAGCTCCCTGATGATGGCATGTTTAGCTCCTGGGAGCGTTTATTAGGAGAAATATTTACTTGGCCATTCAGGGCATTTGTCTTTGGAAAACGAAATCATAGGCAGAGAAACGGAAAACTGTATTTCTGCAAAAATACATTACATATTTCAATAGAATACCTGTATTGTTAACCAGATATATCACTAGCTGTTAGATCTAATACTTGTATAAACCCTACCTTGTTGGCACTCATTGCAATCCTCTAGAGTCTCTAAATGATTCAATGAGTACCAACACTATTGAGAAATGAAGATTTTAAAACATGTACAACTCTCTCTCATGGGCGTAGACACGGGTGCGGCAGGTGCGGCATTCGCCGCACCAATAATTGCCGTAGATGCGGCATGCCCCTACAATAAAACTGGATTATGTTGACCGCTAAATGACTGAAAATGTATGTGAGCATATAACAGATGAATAAAACGTTTATAAAACATGATGTCTTATAGTTCTTTTAATCCACCATACACAACGAAATGCCAGCATCCTGGGATGACTCATCAATAATCTAAACTTCCAAGCGTCTGTAGAATGGTAATTCTGTTTACTTCCGTTTTCTGTTAATGTCAAACATGCGATTCCCTGTGAGTACATGGTGAGTTGTTAATGTCATTATCGATTAGTCCTCGTACCAGGGTTAACCCTTTCCTGTTTAATCCCTGCTTTTTACGTGCCTGGAAATTGCTCTAAAATGACTCAAAAATTGTGATCAAGTATAGTCTAGAATTCACCAAATCGCACCATTTTTTCAAAAATTTTCCAGGGGGGCATGCCCCCGGACCCCCCTAGAAGGGCTTCGCGCCTTCGGCGCTCGCATTCGCTCCTTCGGAGCTCAGTTTTGCCGCACCAATGTAAATAACATGGCTACGCCACTGTCTCTTATACAGTGCTACAGAACTGATAGAGGGAGCTCGTATTTTGGATCAAAATATTTCAATAATTGAAATCCAATGTTTTGGGTACTCATTGAAATTATCTCCTTGAGACAATTGCAAGACAATGCAGAATCCAAGTAGAAATTGGGGCATAACTCTCACAAAAATGCTTTCAGAGTTGCATCCCTTGATAGTCTGGATAGCTCTTGTGATGGTGAACACACATGTCAATTTTCGTGAAGATTTCTTCAATAACAAGATGCGGTGTAGTACGTTGGTCATGCCAATGCCTAGGCTTACACAATGACGCCAAGATGATCACAATACCTCAGTTTTTCTCCAAAAACAGATTAGCTAATAAAGTCTATTGACTAGTGGCCAACATCTTTGAGATTTGAGGAAGTCAATATTTCATCTAAGACTAATCACCCAGGATTGGCCATATTACAGCCAATCATAGGCCAGACTCGAGCTGATTTTTTAAACATGGCAGACATAATCTTAGTTTTTGTCTTTTGACCTTATCACTCCTTATCATTTCCGTTTGCCAGCTTAATGATAACACTTATGTTTTAAAAAATAATATTCCACAGGGAATCCATTTCACTCCATTCTATTTCAACAACACTCTCTTTCGAATTGCGTTTTTCTTAATGAAGGTTAGGTGAGCGAAAATTCAAAAAGAGTGTTGTGGAAACATTATTGACAACATCTTCATATCTACAAAATTAAACGCTTTGTTTAATGAACCATGTAATATTTAGCCTCAATGCTTAAAACCGAGAGAAGACATTGTCACAGCTGCAGTTTCATGTGCAAAATACATGTTAACATTTGTTCCTGAGATGACCCACATTTGCCAAACACTTTTTTTACAAATTGTCCAATTTAGAATAGGTATTGTGGCATCTTGGAATTGCTAATTTTAATGTTACTCTAGCATTTAATGATGGAAATGGTTACGGGTAGTTCTTTTGAATAGTTAAAAGATACAAATCTAAATTAAATGGTACATTAAGAACAAAGGTTACAATTTAAAGCTTATAGGTAATTAGGTTCAAACACATAAAATAATTAACTTTTAACAAAATATTGAAGATATTTTATGAGGTTAATTCATATTTTTGAGGGCGTAAACATTTGCAAAGAACTGAAAAATCATTTAACACCCAAGTGCAAAGCATGAGGGTGTTAAATTTACAGCATTTTATGGGTCTCTGCAAATATTAACACCAGAAAAAAAACATGAATTGACACTATTATTGCACAAAAAGCAAGATTTCAGTCTTTATGCAAACGGAAATTGCAAAATAATTCATAGAAACATTTAAAACCACCTCCAAAAGCAATAATGTGCCAGGAAAGATGGGTCATGCATTGCACCGTCATTTTTGTTTATACCAAAATTGTTTGGTAAATTAATGACGTCACAAAAATTTACGCTGGAATAGGATCGAGCTCTTGATAATTTTTTTGCTTTGTATTAAGGTTCGACAAAGAAACTGATAAATTGTATGGGTCCAGACTGAGGATATTAAAGTAGAAAAAGCTGGGTGTTAAAGGCACACGAATTTACTTATTAATCTATGTTTTTTCTCTAGCTAACACTCAGGTTTTGCCCATTACCAATGGCTTATAAGGCCCTAAAACATACATTTAGTGCAAAAATGTGTGAAATATTTTTCTCTAAGAGCCATTATATAACATCTACTAAGTTTTGAAAAGTTATGTTTTTAACCTTCAAAATACTGTTAAGTCTTTACAGCGTTTTCTTGCAGTATAGAAGGATTTGGCATAAGGTATAGACACAGATCAATCTTCACAAATGTGCAGTCTGATCTTAGTCTACAGTGCCTGCTTTCTACTAAAAACTTGAGCCAGATTTGTCAAACTTTTAACCAATTAGGCAAATTCCTTGAAACAAATTCTAAAATCAGGGTTTACTGATTAAGGGTATATAAATAGTACCAGGAAAAATAATTGCCAATGGAATATGACCTTGATCAGTTATAATTGCCTACTTATTTTCAATGGATATTTGGTTTATTTGTTTATTGTAGTCACTATCAATTAATATCTCTTTTCAAAAATATTTCATACATGTCTTAATAAGTTGGCGCACCTAACCATTGCTTCCTGTCTTCTCCATAATGGGTTAGAATTATTGCCAGCTACTCATCTCACTTATGTAATAACATAATATAATCATAAACATATCGTCAGTGGTAGGTCAAAATCTAATTCAAGCTGAAGATACAATTTTGGACCAGCCACCAATAATATACGATGTAATACCATTGTTGACTTGCATTACATTTACAGCACCATATAACCTTAATAGTAAATACATAACTTAAATATTAAAGAGCTCAGCAAATTCTAAGGTGTTTGCTTAACCCTTGTCATGCTGAATAAATTTTGGCTAAAATGTTCATCAAAATTAAAGTGCAAAAAGCACTGAAAGCACCAATTGTAGGTCAATTTTTATTTGAAAAACTAAATCTATTGACAATTCTGGTTTGAAAGTGAGAAACAGGTGGTGTAGACTAACATCAGACTGCACATATGTGCAGGCTTATGTTTGTCTTTAGCTCCTGCCAGAGCAGAAATATTCCGGGTTCAGCATGGCAGGATTCACAGACTTTATTCAAAATAAATAATTCTTCAAACCTTTATAATACTACGACAGCTATCATCTACATTTATCAAACACATTTCCAGTTGCACCTTTATATACTGTATTTATATGAGTTAACTTATAAATACCATAAACACCTTCAACACTGATCACAAAAATCTTAAACAGTTTTCTAAATCTCAAAAACCACGAAAGAAAAATTTACTTTGATCAATATTTTCAGAGAGAAAGGTGATCTCTTTAGGTAAAGATTTGGGTGGTCTATTGGGGGTGACAACGCCCAATCGCCCACAATAAATTGAAATTAATGCCACAGTACATAATTACCCCGTACCTTTATTTATGAAAATCTATAACCCAATTGATTACATACAATGTCATACTGTTTGGTTCAGATCCACCCTTTCTTTCTTTATTTATCTGTCAAATCCTATTTTTTCATATTGACTTCCATTAAACCTTAACCCTTGTCATGCTGAATAAATTTTGGCTAAAAATTTTCATCAAAATCAAAGGGCAAAAAGCACTGAAAGTACCACATGTAGGTCACTTTTTATTTGAAAACCTAAATCTATTGGCAATTCTGTTTTTAAAGTGAGAAACAGGTGGTGTAGACTAACATCAGACTGTACATTTGTGCAAGATGATGTTTTTCTTTAGCTCCTGCCAAAGCAGGAATATTCTGGTTTCAGCATAAGGGTTTATATTGTCATGCTGATTAAAAACCACTGAAATCGACACTTACTTCTGAGAGTAGGGAGTCCATTGGACTCCCAACTTTTGAAATCAAAGAGTCCATGGAAAGCTCAAAATAAGGAGTACAGATTTTCATAATTGGGAGAAAATTTGTGAAAAAACAAGATGTGTTTGTGAAACACGAATGCCCCCCGTTAACCTTGACCTTGTCACATGACCTTGAATTTGGTACCAGCGGATGCGGATCATTGAGATCTATCATCATGCCAAATATTAGCTTTGTATCTTGAATAGGCTTGAAGATATTGGCAAGGTTAAGTTTTTGGGTTAAGTTTTCGGACAGACGGACGGACAGACGGATGGATGGACAGACAGACAGACAGACATACAGACAGACAGACAGACGGACATGAGTACAACAATATGCCCCCGATCTCTCGATGGGGGGGCATAAAAATAACCCTTCAGTAGGGTAGAAAATAGTGTGGAAAAAGAAGAAATTGCTTGTCAGAAGCAATTTCTTCTTTTTTCATAATGTTTCTCAATCATAAAATCACAGGCACGAAAAAAGCAGAAATTAAACAGCAAAGGGTTAAAGAACTATTACAAAATGAATAAAAAATATGCTTTGAGTCAACAAGAGCCATGTTGGACATGGGCATAAGTCCTCTACCGGCTTTGTTTGTCTCAATGTTTTCCCACGCCAATTCTATCAGGGACGTCAAAACCAGGTCTTGTTAAAGGGTTAAACAAGACTTACATGAGTTGTTGTCTCTGCTGTGCCCACTATACAATTCATGGAAGCAATAGACAGATGCAAGAAATAGTATCAATAACAGTTACCTTGTCTGATCCAAGATGTTTTTCTTCAGTCTTGTTGGTAAGAAATGAGAACTTTCACTGGAGGTGATTAATACTGCTGCATCACCACCCTGACTAACATGGCTTATAAATTTTTTTACATTTTAAAACAGGTTTCATCAAGTTAGCTTGCTTAGTTATTAAGTTATTGCAGGATCCATTTTTTGCCATATTTTCACTATTTCCGTTACCATAGCAACCACACTTTTTGTCAAAGAACAAAGATAAAATGATGTGCATAATCTACACATTGCCATCTAGTCATATACCAAGTCTCATCAAATTAGCTTGCTTACTTATTAACTTATCGCAGGATCCAATATTTTTTGCCATATTTTCACTATTTCCGTAACCATAGCAACAACAATTTTAGTCTAAAAACAAAAATAAAATGATGTGCATAATCTACACATTGCCATATAGTCATATACCAAGTCTCATCAAACTAGCTTGCTTAGTTATTATCTTATCGCAGGATCCCATTTTTGGCCATATTTTCACTATTTCTGTAACCATAGCAACCTCAATTTAAGTCTAAAAACAAAAATAAAATGATGTGCATAATCTACACATTGCCATCTAGTCATATACCAACTTTCATCAAAAACGCTTGCTTAGTTATTAAGTTATCGCGGGATCCAGATTTGAGCGGACAGACGGACGGACGGACGGACGGACAGACGGAGGGCAAACCTATAGTCCCCTCCGGTGTGAACACCGGTAGGGGACTAAAAAGGGGAAATTTTATCAGCATGAATTTCACTCATACAGATTTTTGACAAAGGACATGCTAGAAAAATGATTTATGACAACTTGAAATGAAAGTAACATTATATTTCGCTGCTATTTACCCCCAATAAATAGCTCTATACTGTCATAAAAGGTATGTTTGTTGGCTTGATAATAGGTTGAATTTTCAATATTTACACGAACCATGTCCTAAAATATCAACACCAGTCTGATTAAGAATAGCTTCCAATTATCGTTTCATTATAATCTTTTCCAATAACCTGCGTTCATCTGAAGGGCAAATATTGCTTGAAACGTTAAAGTATAATGATTCAATTTTTAGTCCAATCTATCAAAAAGGTATGAACTGATAAAATAAAAAAAAAAGAGCATAATTGGTGTAAAATGCATCTACAGTTATTTCCTTTGATTGTAAAAATCTTTGTTAAAGTGAATGTATATTAAAGTTAACTTTTGTAGGGATTGGTCAGTTTCTCCTTTTCCAAATAGCCTGTGCCCTATCAACTGTGCTATGACGGCAGCTAGCAAGATTTTAACAAGAGCACCGCCTATGTGTGCCTACGCTCGGCTGTCGAGTGCTGGATGGTGGGAAAAAATCTAAGTCGAAAAAGGGGCATAATTTGGACAAAATACATCTAGAGTTATCCCCCTTGATAGTAAAGGTTGCTCTTTTGATGGTGAACATGATTGTGTGCAAAGTTTCAAGTGAATGCCTTCAGTATAACCAGAGATACAACAAAATGTCAAAGTTTTCGCACGACGACGACACCAACGACGACACGGAGGCTATAGCAATACCTTAATTGTGTTTTCTCCAAAAACAGCCGAGCTAAAAATTAAGACATGAAAATCGAGAATTTTACCTTCCGTATATTTACCTCAAGTGTCAAATGACAAGATAAATGCCAAGCACTATTTTGACATGAGAGGCAGAAACACTCCTTTTGTCAAAATGCCAAAGAAAAAGAGAGAAAAATACCAAACTAAGGCTCTGGTTTAATTTTTTCAGATTGGTTCTAATGTCTTTGGACACACTTTATCATTGGCATTTGGCATAACAATCTAGAAAAAAAATTGCATTAAAATCAAAGTGCCTAAAGTACCAGATGCTAGCATCTTCAAGAGTCAGTGTTTAATTTAAGTATATTTTTTCACCCTTTGGGAGTTGAAAAGGAAAAGCACGTGGTATAGACTTAAATCAGACTACACCAATGTGCAGCCTGATCTTAGATTTAACCTCCTGCCAAACAGGAATATTTCGGGTTCAGCATTACAAGGGTTAAAATTAAGTATAGCTCTCTATTCAAGACTGCCATCTAGTTAACCACATGATCTCACAGAAAATATATGACTGGGTTATAAGCATTACAACACAATAAATAGATATCAATCGATTGTGAAATCTTTATTTCTTCAAGAAGAAATCCATGTTTTTCATAATAATTGATAAGTGAACCTTGGACTGAATTTTTTTCAAAGCAGGCACTTTCTTTTCAATTAAAAGTTAAAACCCTTTCTTGGTGTAAAAAATGAAAATCATTTCAACTTTTAAAAGGCAAAACCTTAAGCAAACCAGTACAGACTACAGTGGAATTTTCTTAATTGCAAATCCAAATAATTCTAAGCAACTCACTGTTTAGTTGCAACTGCCAATACAGAAAAAATAGATTTCATAGCTTTTTAGATTATTTAATTGTTAGAGGAAGAGGCCTGGATTAGGTAATGTGGATTTAAAATGCATTTCAACTTCGTGTTTTTCTTTTTTTTTTTTTTTTTTTTTCCCTTCTTAGTTCCAGACTGGTACAAATGGAAAGAGTAAACTAGGGATGTGACCAGACTGAGGGCCAAAATAAATGCAAGTACAGGTAGATTTGGCGTTTCGAGCCGTAAAATCTAACACTCACAATACTTTTAAAATTTGGCACCCTAACCAATGACTAACAGTTTTTATTCCAGCACAGACGCGCACCTGCCAGTAATACCCGAAAGGGGAGTTAAGCAGTATAATAGATAGAAATCATCTTTTTACTGTTAGATTCTTGTGCCATTTGTTCGAAGTAGATAAAACAGGTTAAAATAGCGCGTTAAGAAAGTTTAAAATTTACCTTTTAAACAAACGCTTTTGCTTGTCTTTAGTGATGGGGCGATGATCGATTATAATCGAAAATCAGTTGGTCTATCGACTAAGAAATTTCACAATCGATTGTAGTCGGCCCGGAACGTGTTTTTTACCGGACATTTGGTCCGGGAATATAACAGTCACAATGCAATAAGCATTTTATATAATCCTTGCTAGAAACAAATAGCGGGTGCAAACAATAATATACCCGAGGATCAAGAAATATTTCCTTACCCCCGTCAAAATGCTTCCGGTGGTGGTGGTGGTGGTTGTGTAATTTATCAGTGAAGACATTTTAATCGTTTTAAAACAGTTTAAAGTTTTACAAGGTTTTGAATGACTTATCGCAATCAAAGATGGTCCACTAAGTGTATTCTCTACGGAATGGTGAAGGCTAAAACAAAAGAGTAGAGGAGTCACCAGCAATTACGTTTTCGAAAGTGAATTCCACACGCCATTGGCGGCATCCGCCATCTTGATTTTTGATTTCGATTTTTAATTCAAGAAACTTTTACAATCTGAAAAGACTTATGAACACATTACAGCAACAAATATGTGCCAATATAACACATAGAAACTGTAGCTGAACTCCGAAATACTAAGAAACCGAAGCTCTTAGTTTATATGTTTAGTTTCTCAGTCAGTGATTTTACTTTTTAGTATTTTAAAATGAAGCTGTAAATGCAGTCTTTTAGTCATTTCACTTCTTATATTTTAAACCCATAGACACTTTTATATTGTAACTACCATTTTAATGACATTTTACAACTGATTAACAGTTAAAAAAAGAAAGTTTAAAAGAAAAAAAAAATGGCATCTTTGTGTAAGAGAGCAACTAGAAGTAGCAGCAACCTTGCAAATAACCCGCCAAGTACTGTTCAAGAAACTCGTTCAAATTACATACTAAATATGGAAAAAACACTGAGAAAAAAGCTGCAAGCTTCAACGAGAGTACAAAGCATTAAACATGAAATGACTGGTGGTGGTCTTAATATAACCGCAGATGGTGCAACATATGAACTCCTGAAATGGGCCATGCTAAAATTCTACACAAATATTGGACCTGATATAGGCTCGGCAAATATCACTGACAATTACGACAAAGCTGGTGTGAACGTTGTAAATACCATTATAAGAGTTGCTTATGAAGACCAGTCTTATACTGTCAACCTGTACAATACACAATCTAAATTTCTAGTAAATGGGAAGGACTTAGCATTATTCATGCACAGAGATATTGACTCTATACAAAAAATTGCTGTGTCCTTTATTGGCACCGACCAAACAACAAAAACACTCAATGAAAAACTATATAATAAATTAGTACAAACAATCTCTGAGCTGAAAGATGAAAACAAAAATACTGAAGGGCTAGTCCCAGCCATAGCTCACAGTGAATGGAAAGAAGATGTCATCTGTCCTCATTGTAAAAAAGAATGTAAAGATGATTCCTCCTTTTGTACAGCAAATAATCATTGGATTCACTATAAATGTGAAAAGTTAACACAGCTGCAAATTGAAAAGAACGAAAAAGACAATTCAGATACCTATACATGCAAATTATGTGCAAAGAAGGCACCTGCTAAGACAAAAAAACTAGCCATCCCCAAAATAACCAGAAATAGCACTGATAAATCGGTAGCAAAACTACTATTAAATGAAGAAAAGAGAAATGCTATTACATGTACTCTGTCAGATTTAGAAAATCCCACAAACAATAAATGTCTTTCATGCGATCTTATCATTCATGATACAGGAACAATTTGTGAAATGTGTAATAACTGTTTTCATACACAATGTCTAAAATATGGCGAACAATCATTTATATGTTACAGTTGCTATGGCATTAAGGAACAGAATGACAACATACGCGCAACAATTCCTGGGAGTAGACATGATTCTCAGAAAACAGAATCGTCTGAGCAAACCATTACTTGTACTCAGAAGCTGAATGAAGACAACACCATACGAGAAATCAAACTATCTGAACTTCGTGAGTGGGAATTGAAATTGCGAAAAAGAGAATCTGAAATAAAAATGAAAGAAAAAACAACAAACGATAGCCATAAAGAAATAACTAGGTTGAAATCATATGTTAAACAGTTAGAACACGACAAAATAGAACAGGAACTAACAATAAAAACGCTGAATGATAGAATCACTCAACTAGAAAATAACAGTTGTACTATGCGAGATCAAAGCACAAAATCTCAAACTCCACCCTTTCTTAATATGAAGGCTTTTGAGCAAATACACACACGAGTGACTGATTATATTCTGAAGCGAATTGATAATGAACTTGATACTCTATTAGATAGGGCAGATAAATCAACAAACTATACCTCTACCGAAGATATTACCACAAATAAGGATTCAGAGGAAGAAGAACCAGTACAATGTACTAATGATCATTATAATAACACTAAACATAGTTCTAGATTCCAAAAGACAAGAGACTCACAAAAAACGGGGAACACAAGTGCTATTTATAATGAAAACTGTCAAAATAAAAAATTCTGCAACCAGAGTTCTCAAACAGATATTGATCAGATGAATTATACTTTTGTCCATAGAAATAAACTATCAGATATACTCACAGGACAGAATATTCATTACACTAAAAGAACTTTTAAGAATGGTCAGAACACATCTTCGGACCGCTATATTGCCCACTCGAAACAATCACAACAACACCAAGGAACAAACAAAAGTGAAAGTTACAAAGAGGTTACAAAACCAAAATTTGACCCAAATATCAGCTCAAGGAATCCAACAGAACACCAACATTTTTTATGGGATCACAGGTTTCAAAACAACAGACAATAACACAGTGTGACCGTGTGTTGAGCATAACGTCTTACAACTGTAAAAATATTCGTTCTAGTGGTCTTGCAATCAATGAGTTATTAAAATCAAACGACCTTATCCTAATACAGGAACATTGGCTATTCATGTGCCAACTTGATACTCTCAATGAATTAAATACTGATATTTGCTCTGCTGGTAAAGCTGTAGATATGAATGATCCAATTCTCCCCTGTCAGATTCCACGAGGCTATGGAGGGGTAGCGATATTATGGAAAAGAAACATTGATCACTTGGTGCGAGTAATCCCAGACGGAAATGAACGTATTCAATGTATTGAGTTAACTATAAACAAAGATAAACCATTACTTATAGCTTCTGTCTACCTACCAACACGTGGATACAAGGACAGTATACAAACATTCAGTGAAAATATAGATTGCTTATATGAGATTGTTCAAAAATTCAGTGTTACCCATACTATCGTTATAGGCGGCGATCTGAATGAAGACCTAAATAAAATAAAATGTGACGAGAGACTGAGATGCATTAAAGACTTCATTAAAGAATGTCACTTAACTTATACAAGCTGTGGCAGCACTTATATAAGCCCAAGTGGTAAAGAATGCAGTGAAATTGACTACTTTATCTACCCAGAGAAATGTAATGTTGCATTTTCCAACAAAACTAAAATAGACTTAATTGCGTCAAACGTATCTGATCACCATCCAATAAGGATGAAGGTAACTGTCTCATTTACCAAAAAGAACCCCGAAGAAATAAAAATGATGTCAAATAAGATAAAATGGGATAAAGTTGATAAAGACTTGTACTCAGCTATGGTGAATGATGCTATCAACAAAATGGATCTTTCAAAAACAGAGCAATCAAAAGAAATCGAGAAAGTGACTCTGGACACATGTAAAATTCTTACTGAATCTGTCTTAAAATGTGCCCCCAGCAAAAAACGATATGACACAAAACCAAAATTGAAAGTCTGGAATAAACAAATTGCAGGCAAATTAAAGGAAATTAGAACTATCAATAAACACATCTATAGTGCCAATAAAAATGAGTTAGACGAAACTATAATTGATAAGCGAAAGCAATGCAAACGAGAACTTAGAAGACAAATCAGATGTGAAGTTGCTATTAAAGAAATGAAAGAGAAAGAGGAAATTCTGAACTCAAAAAGTTGTGACAGAAAACTCTTTTACAAACTTATCAATAAACAAAGAAAAAGAGGAAATAACTTCATTACCGATCTACATGTAGGTGATGAGCATTTTAATGGTGATGAAATCATAAATGGGTTTAAAAAGCATTTTGAAGCACTAGCCCAAGCAGATGATAATGAGATATTTGACAATGACTTTGATAACCAAGTTAAAAACGAGGTTAATCATATTACTGAACTGACAAGAAATATCCCAGTCCATGAGGTCACACGTGATGAGTTAGCAAGTGCAATAAAATCAATGAACAGAGGAAAATCAGCTGACATTTATGGTTTGACTATAGAGCATATAGTTCATGCAAGTGACAATCTATGTGACAACTTACTATTCATTATAAATACTATTTTTAGAAATGCTGAAGTACCAGATGGTTTAAAAACAGGACTGTTATCACCAATCTTTAAGAACAAGGGAACAAAAGATGACTCTAGGTATTATAGGGGCATAACAGTGTTACCAGTTATCTGCAAAATAATAGAGACAATAGTAAAAAATAGAATCGGCAGGAATATTACTGATACCCAGTGCAGTCTTCAAAGAGGGTTCACATCTGGTACATCACCCCTTAATGCTGCTCTCATTTTAGAAGAATGTTATAGAGACTCTTATGATAATAAATCATCAATGAATATAGTGTTATTGGATGCAAAATCAGCATTTGACGTTGTAAATCATGACAACTTAATGAGAAGACTATATCATATTGGTGTTACAGACAACCATTGGAATATCATTAAAAGTTTACACACAAATGCTAGTACCTGTATCAAATGGAACAATAGAATCTCGGACACATTCCCCATTAGTCAAGGCATTAGACAAGGAGGCATACTTAGTGCTGATCTTTATAAAGTCTATGTTGATCCATTACTTCATAGGCTTCAAAACTCAAACCTTGGACAACGTATTGGTGATATATCATGCCCGGCCACGGCCTGTGCTGACGATGTAACTCTAAACAGTTTAAACCAAATAGAAACACAAACTCTTATTAACATAGCTCACGATTATAGTAAAAAGCAAAGGTACTTGCTCCAGCCCTCCAAGAGTGTCGTATTAAATATTGGTAAACACACAACCTCTCAAGAATACGCCATGGGTGACACTGTGATGCCAAATGTTGAGCATGCTACACATCTTGGAATACAGAGGGCCACATCCTTAAATGGGACGATTGATTTAACAGTAACTGAAAATATTAAGAAAGCACGGAGAGCAACCTACAGTTTATTATCAGCCGGACTTCATGGTGAATGTGGTTTGGACCCGCTTACGTCACTACATCTGATAAAAGTGTTTGTATTACCAGTACTGCTGTACGGACTTGAAATATTAATTCCAAAACAAAAGTACATCAATAAATTAGAACTGTTTCAAAAGAAGTTACTGAAACAAATCCTATCAATACCCCAAACTGCTGCAGATCCAGCTCCATATATTTTATCAGGCTTCTTACCTATTGAGGAGCAAATTGAGATTAAGATATTGACATTCTTTAACAATATATGCCAGCTTAGCGAACAAAGCACAGAAAAGAAGCTAGCCAGACGACAACTTGCGGTAAAAAGCACAGACAGTCAGAGCTGGTTTATTGCTGTAAAAAAACTATTTTGGAAATATGACTTGGGAGATATTAACCATCATATAGATAATCCTCCACAGGTGAAATTCTGGAAGACCAGAGTCTATAATACTATATCTAATAAATTCAGTGAGTCACTACTAAGCTCTGCCAAGTTGTACAAAACGCTTAGATATATGAACATTACATATACCCCGGGGGAAATTCATCCAAACATTAACACTCTTGGTAATTCTATTAGAGAGATCAATAGACTTCCAATAAAGATAAAACTCTTAACCTCTACTTATATTCTGCAAACTAATCGATCAGTATTTAACCAAAACCGGATTAACCCATTATGTCAGCTATGTAATCAATTGCCAGAAGATACCGAGCATTTTATTTTAAACTGTGTCTGCTTAGACTCAGAAAGAAAGACTGTGCTTACAGATATACATTTGGAATACAAAGCATTAGTAAACACTGATTTTCACTGTCTATCGCAGTATGAACAAGTAAAAATAATACTTGACTGTTCACACCTCAGAGTTAAACCCGAAAGGATTAAGGCATTGGAGTTTCAGTGTAGACGGCTAGTTTATATTTTACATTCAGCAAGATACAAACTTCTTGCTTCAATCAAGACCAAGCATTAACCACAATTGGATGATTTATGTGCAACACATGGGTCAGCAGGTTATTTGTCTAAACATCGATTCACAAAGTGTTAGGTAGTAAATAAGTGTTAATTATCTGTAAAAGTGCTCAAGTATTTATGTTATGGTGATTGGATGTATAGAGTTACTAACAAGTGTGTACAAAGAAAGTTCAACTAACCAACAGTTCAACCTCAACGAGGGTTCGTCTACATAGGCGGTTAAGAAAGAACAGAACAGAACAGAACATGGCGAAGGACCGTTGGGCATGTCGAACAAAAATCCCCTTAGTCCGGTAAATTTTACCATATCGTTGGTCCAAATGTCCGACACTATTTTGTGGGCAAAGAAAATAATTTAACAGTAAATCCTTTCTTTCACTTGAGAAAACACTATTCTGGACATCTTTCTCACGAAAACAAACATTTTTCTTGGAGAGAGGTGCGCATGCGCGGAGTGACAGCATGGATCTTTCCGAGCTCCAAAAAAATTGAATTTAAACCAGAGTTTTAAGTGATAAAAGTGTCTAAAAAAGTGTTCTTTGAGTTTCAAAGGAATCAGGATAACAAACAAATTACGTCTGTTATTTTACTTTGCTGGGAAAAGTGGTGATAGCTAACTCTGTCTGCTCATCTTACCCCACCCACCATTTCTATCATGCTGAAAATGGCGGCCATTTTTGAAAAGTGAAAATCGTTCAACAAACGTTCTTCAATTGTACAAACAGTGTCAGTAATCAGTACTTTTTGAGACAGATAACCAAAGTAAGAGACCTATTTCAATCTGAGAATTGGGATTTATTAAATGTGTAATGTCATTGTCAAAAATCGAAAAAGAATGCAAGAAAATAATTGATGGAAGCAAACCGGAATTTCTGACGAGACCCACATTCTTGTTTACGGACAGCAAAGGTTGGTCTGCCCAAAGAACAATTAGAGCATCACACCCAAACTTAATCATAATAAGTAAAAGTGGCTCCAAATGTGCTGACAGATGTTGGATAGAAATTGCCGAAACAAAAATTCAAGGACTGAATAAGCCCACAATTTTTCTTTGGTTCGGTACATGTGAAATTACAAAAAAAATAGGGAAATACATCTACCTAATTGAACCGTGGAATAGTAATGTAGATGACATAATAAACATTTACATCAAATTGAAGTCTAATATACTAACTGTTAATAACACTGCTCAAATAATATTTCTGGAGTGCCCATACTATTCGGCAGACAAGTATAACAGGCTAAAGGGAGGACACGGAATACCAAATCAAGATGAATCTATAATTCAAGCTATAGAACGCTTCAATCTAAAGATTAGATCAATTAACAATGTACATGTGAATATACCGCGACTGTCACAAGATATAATACAATCCAGCAAAAAAAGAAACAGACCAACAAAATTTAGGAAGAATTTTGAACTGTTTTACGACGGAATTCACCCTGTACGCCAACTAGCAAAATTGTGGATTCATAGAATAATTAAAACTGCAAAAGATTTGGAATGATTAATATTAATACTGCATATATCACCACACACATACAAGTTCTAATAGTGAATTTAATATGAAGAGGTAGAATAGGGAAGCCCTGTTCTGTAAACCCTCAGAGTATTAACAATATAAATTCACTCATTAGTGCTAAGTTGAACCAGTGTTGAATATATGAACGGCCTGAATTACAACATAAATAATAATACTATATCAGAGACATAGTCTGTATAGGGAAGCCCTGTACAGTCACAGAACAGAATATATAGTAATAAAACATACACATTTAATACATATTTGGAAAAGTAGAAAATGGCGGAAAATCAAGACAAATTGAGAAGATTCTTGTTTCATTCTTCCAATACAAGCACACCCATTACAAATAAAACAGAAAACTCAAAAAAACGTGTACGACAAGGATCCGACAGTGACACATGTCCTAGCTGTGAACAGCAAATCAAAGAAAAGACAGGTCACTTGAGCTGTGTTCACTGTGGTCTGAACTTTTGTAGAGAATGCATCAAAATATCAAAAGAACAATACAAACTGATACAAACACCAGGACTTAACTTATCGTGGACGTGTCCTACGTGCAAATACACATTACCCACTTTACAAAGATTGGATTCCACCCTAACGGAAACTAGAAAGCCATGAATGGCTTGTGTTGCTCCACAGGCTTGAAATTCTTGGTTAGTTTTGACTAGATTTTTAGATATTTGGGTTCTACTGATGTTGAAAATGATTTTCAAAGTTTCAACTATATAACATATAGAGAAATGACCTCCGCCCATAAAGGACATATTTTTCATCCAATCAAAATAATTTTTGGCTGCATGATAATGGGTCACCCAAAGATCATACCCAAAATGTTTGTTTGAAATCCATCAATTACATAAAATAATTTCTCAATATGTTGTATAGTGGACACTTTTAAAATCATTTTCTCAGAATGTAATTGATGGATTTCAAACAAACATTTTGGGTATGATAAATATATATATTTTTCATCTGATCATAATAATTTTTGGTAGACTGATAAAGGGTCACTCAGGGAATATTTCAGTGAAATTTGGTTGACATCCATCAATTACATTCTGAGAAAATGATTTTCAAAGTTTCCACTATATAACATATAGAGAAATGACCTCCGCCCATAAAATAGGCTACATATTTTTCATTCGATTACAATTATTTTTGGAAGACTGATAAAGGGTCTCTCAAGGATCATTCAAGTAAAATTTAGTTCATATCCATCACTTAGATTCTGAGAAAATGATTTGGAAAGTTTCCACTATATAACATATAGAGAAATGACCTCCGCCCATAAAATGCATGTTTTCCATCTGATCACAATAATTTTTTGTAGACTGATAAAGGGTCACCCAAGGATGATTCATGTAAAATTTGATTGGTATCCATCTATTAGAATCTGAGAAAACTCACTTTTTACCATATTTGGAAATTAGCCACGCCCATAAAATCCATGTTTTTCATTGGATCAAAATTTCTTGAACAACTTTGAAAGAGGGTCACCCAAGGATCATTCCTGTGAAGTTTGGTTGAAATCCATCCAGTAGTTTCTGAGGAGAAGATTTTTAAAGAAAAAGTTTACGACCGGACGCACGGACGCACGGACGGACGCACGACGGACACAACGCCATGACAATAGCCCCAGTGGCTTTCAGCCAGTGGAGCTAATAAAAAACAACAATGAAGAAAGGCTCTCAAAGCTAGAACTACGTATGGCTGAGTTTGATATACAAATAGATGAAAAGGTTGAGGCCAGCGCTGCCTCCAAAATGCAAAACATTAAGGAAGAAATAACTGATACTGTGACATCAAAAATAGCCAGAACTATTGATGAAAGGATAAAAGAACATGAGGATAGAAAAATAAGAAGCTTCAATTTGATGGTATACAACTTAAAAGAACCAGAGAGTGATACTCCATCAATGAGGAAAGATGAGGATAACCAAAATCTCAAAGAAATTGCAAATTCTCTAGGTATTAAACTAGAAGTTCAAAATTCATATAGAATTGGCTTAAAGCGTGACGATAAAATCAGACCATTGAAGATAATCCTGGACAATAAAAAGATGAGACGAGACCTGCTAACCCAAGCAAAAAATATTAAAATGAATGTGGATCATGAGTTCAGGAATGTCATCATTTCGACGGACCTCACTCCCTCACAAAGACAGGAACGTAAAATGCTTCTAAATGAACTAGAAGAAGTAAGAAAAATACATAAAAACGCAAAGATAAGGGATGGACAAATCATTATACCTACAGAGAATATGAACCCAAAAGACAAATCTGGACGAAACATGTTGAACAAGAAGAAAGAAGACACACAACACGGTACCTACCAAGCAAAATCTAATGACTTGAATAAGTCCACTAATAGTTCATGTGATTTCATGGACTCTACATTAATTGACCCAGATATGACATTTGCAGGGGGGATAACAGCTAGCCAAATATCCCACAAAGAGAAAGAAAATCAAAAGAATTAGCAAAAATGTTTTATTTTTAATCATGTAAATACAAACAGAGTGAACAACCACACAGCTAGAAATACCTTAAAAATTTTGTACACAAATGCAGATTGTCTTACCAATAAAATAGAAGAATTGAAGACCTTTATCTCTTTGAAAAACCCTGACATTGTAGCTATAACAGAAATAAAACCAAAGAACAACATACTTGATCTCTCCGAAGCAAATTACATGGTAGAGGGCTACAACCATTATACCAACTTGGATACTGGAAAAAGAGGTGTAATAATCTACACTAAAGATAGCATCTTGGTTGAACGGGTGGAAATAATTAGTTCTGAAATTGAATCTGTATGGATGAAAATAAAACTACTCAATAGGGACTCTCTTTTAATTGGATGCGTCTACAGAAGCCCAAATTCAAGTGTAAATAGTTCATCTGAGCTTGCTAACATATTTGAGAAAGCGAACAATAGTGGTTGTTCACACATATGTATATTAGGTGACTTTAATTTTAAAGAAATAGACTGGAGAACATGTGAAACAAATGTTAGTGAATCACATCCAGCTTCTTTGTTTTTAGAGATGTTACAAGATAACTATTTAATGCAGCATGTAACAGAACCAACCAGACTCCGTGAAGGTCAAACACCATCGTTAATTGATCTGGTCATTACAAATGAAGAACACATGATCAACAAAATTCAACACTTATCAAGTCTCGGAAAGAGCGATCATATAATCCTGGAAATAGACTTTACTTGCTACACAGATGAAGTGGTTAAGACAACAAACATCAAACGTAATTACTTCAAAGGTGATTACCACAAAATTAGGAACGAATTAAAGAGTATTACCTGGGATACTTTATTATCCAGCCCAAGCGCTTCAGAATGTTGGAATGTCTTTGTCGATAAACTAAATTTATTAATTGAAGACAACATACCAGTGTACAGAGACAGTCCAAAGTTCAGCCAGAAGCTCCCATACATTAACCAGGACACTCGTAAAGATCTCACACAAAAACAACGCTCATGGTCCAAATATCTCCATTGTAAATCAACTGCAAACTATGAAAAATATAAAACTGCAAGAAACAAGGCTACAGAATCAATAAGAAAAGCCAAATACAACTATGAAAAGGACCTTGCTCAAAATATTAATTCAAACAGCAAACTTTTCTGGAAATATGTTCGTTCACAAACCAAAACCAAGTCATCAATCTGTTCAATCAAAGATAACAATGGACATTTTGTGGAATCAGATACTGAAAAAGCCAACATTTTCAACAGGTATTTTGCAAGTGTCTTTAAAGAGGATAACCTGGTTACCACCATGAACATAGGGGAAAAACGAACAGAAAAAATCCTAGGTGATATCGAAATAAGTAACATGGATGTTATGAAAGCCCTAAACAGTTTAAAACCAAACAAATCCCCAGGTCCAGACAAACTACACCCAAAACTACTGTTAGAATGCAAGGAAGAACTTTGCTACCCCCTTAAAGAAATATTCAACAAATCCCTAAGAAATGCAGATGTCCCCAATCAATGGAAAAATGCAGATGTCGTCCCTATCTTTAAAACAGGAGATAAACACAAACCAGAGAATTATAGACCGATAAGCCTCAATCCAATCTGTTCAAATTTACTCCAAAAAATCATCAACGAAAAGATTATAGAATATATGACAACAAATGAACTATTATATATGACAACAAATGAACTATTTGCTAAAGAACAGTTTGGGTTTGTAAAAGGGAAATCTTGCCAGTTACAGCTTCTGGAATCATTGGAGGACTGGTCTTCGTCACTAGACAACTCTATTGAAACTGATGTCATATTTTATGACTTCAGTAAGGCATTCGACACTATCCCGCATAAAAAGCTGCTTGAGAAACTACAGACTTACGGTATAACTAACAACATATACCATTGGATAGAAAACTTCCTTCAAAATAGATACCAAGAAGTAATTGTTAACAACTGTAGATCAGAGAGGCAAAGAGTCACTAGTGGAGTACCACAAGGAAGTGTATTGGGTCCCACCCTTTTCCTTATTTTTATTAATGACCTACCAGATAAAACCAATACAAAGGTGAAGTTGTTTGCAGATGACACAAAAACTTACGTAGAATTGAAGAGTCAAGATGACCTTGTCAACTTACAAAAAACAACAGATACATTCTGCAAATGGTCAAAAACTTGGGGGCTTGACTTTAACTCAAACAAGTGCAAAAGACTACGTATTGGAAAAAGTAATCCAACAGGAAAATACCATTTGACAACAAATGAAAATAAAAAAGAAGAAATCATAAACGTTACCGAAGAAAAAGACTTAGGAGTAATAATCGACAAAAACCTACACTTCAACACCCACATACAGTCCAAAATTAAAAAAGCAAACCAGAACCTTGGAATCATAAGAAGGAACTTCAAATACATTGACAAAACCATATTTCTTCACCTATACAAAGCTCTTGTTAGACCCCACCTTGAATATGCCAGCCCTGTATGGTCGCCATATCTAAAAAAACATAAAAAAGCCATTGAGGATGTACAACGAAGGGCCACAAAAATTATACCGAGTTTAAAAACATTAAGCTACAACCAACGACTTCTTAGCCTGGGTTTACCATCATTAGAATACAGGAGAGAAAGAGCTGACATCATCCAGGTGTACAAACTGGTCCACAGAATTGATAAAACTAACACAAAGTTGATCAATCTGGCAGAAAAAACCAATACAAGGGGAAATACATACAAAATTTTCAAAAAAAGGTTCAATACAGAAGCAAGAAAAAATTCTTTCAGTAATCGGGTAGTTGATACTTGGAATTCTTTAAGCAACGATGTAGTAACATCCCCAAATATTAATACGTTCAAAAGTAGACTAAACAACCATTGAAAAAACCACTATCTAAAGTTCACTCCAAGCTGCTATAGCACCTATACAAACAGTCAACAAACACGAAGAGATGGACCTCTAGAAGTCAGAGACTTACCCTCGGTCCAAGGAAGGTAAATTAAGGTAAATTAATTAAATAAATTCTTAAACTTTACATAGGTCTAGATTCCGTCAGTTCCTACGACTTTCGGCACCCCTAGAAAGCGAAAAATCTCTTCCATAAAATGTATCAATTAAGTGGAAGAAAAGATGATTTTAGGATCCAATTTAGAAAGAATTATTGATAGCTTGTCTTATTTTACCTGAATATTTCGTATTTTTCCAGTATTAAAAGCACACAGACTAAAATAATTTTCTGCTTATTCGTACCCAAGAATGTTCGACCCATCAAAGTATGTCTTGCTATTTTTATTGAAAACCACAAGTGACTGCAGCCTTTTGACTTGAACAGAGTTCAAAAAACATTTTTTTAATAACCCTGTTAATCTCCGAATCCCAGCTTTTAAATCAATGTACTGAAAAGTGAAAACACTGGGAGGACTTTTGACAACCTACTTAGGCCTATAATGTTACTGCTAGTTAATCTTAATGAGGAAAGAAAACAGTTATAATATAATCTGACCCCTAAAATGTTCGGTCTGACGGGGTTGCTTCAGTCTGATAGTTTATTAAGGTTTGTTAGACCAACTGTCTGACAGTTTTTCTGGACAATTGCCATGTCTTTTACCCAGGTGGTTCGAAGTCATCAAAAGTTTTCTGATGTTTTTTTGGCTCCTGCAAAAATTATTGTTATCCATAATCACTTTTGTATTTTGATAAAAGTAGAAATGAAAACTGGGGAAATATTTGGTGAAAGCAAGAAATAGAGTAATGATTGACAAGTGATGATCCTCTTTCTATGACCATAATCAAGAAGATATGGATATACTGGTTTACAGCTTTCTATCTAAGTGTCCAACCAACTTTCCATCTAACAAATATCTGACAATCTGTCTATGGTGCTGATTTCAATTTTTTGGGATAACATTGCACTTCTTCTTTTCTTAAGATATATATTACCCTATTGGGCACTGATGTTTCACATTTTATACAAATACACATGTAACTGCAACTTCTTGTTCAGAAAGGGGATGAGAGATGTAAAAATATGCAAAAACAATAAACATTTTCCATTTGTCTTTATACAACATAAACAGTTTCAGTAACAAATTCTTTAGCCTTAAATCATATCAATTAAGTAACGATGCAAATTCAAAAGTAGTCTTGTAATTTCAAAGGATACAAACAGATGATGCAGTACTGTTTTTATATCAATGAAACCGATTATATAATCGATCATTAGTTGATTAATTCTTCTGACTAAAAACCGATAATCGATTATGATTTCAAACCGATTGCCCAACACTACTTGTCTTAAAACATAAGGTTCATTCAAACATTTACTTTGATAATTTCAGTGAAGGGATCATGTTAGATTTCTACCATTTGTTTTTTAATTATACCTGATTTAGCTATGGTAATGGAATCAGCGCCTACGTTAGAGCTCAATTTTGAAAATACACCTATAGTGAACTTTTTCTAAATAGCAAGTACAGATTTATTTGTTTGAATGGGGTTTTATGCCGCTTTCAACAATCTTTCAGCTATATCACGGAGACTGGAGCACCTAACAATATATTCCTGGTATTTCTCACACCAGTACAAGCATTCCATCCTTTCCTAGCCTCCAGCTGCTATCCTACATAGGTCTATAATTTATCGACCCATTGGTGAGAGACAAATAGTCGGAAAGAATGAGTGTCGCCGCAGTTTCCCAGAAAGACTTTCAACAATTTCCTTCTTTGTTTCTATGTAAAACATACAGACAATATTGTGATAAGTTATTACATAATTACCTATTTGATAAAAGATTGAATTATGAAACATTGCCTGAATGGACAGATTGTAGTTGACAGACAATTTCCATTCACAATAGCTCATCTCACACTGTGTTGAACAAACTTCTATAGTGCAAAATTGTCCAAGTGAATAGGGATTAAGGGATAGTAAGTTGGGATTAAAAAGACATTTTGTGCAACCAGACCAGGGCTTTCAATGTACCATATTTCCTCTAATAAAAGTGCTCTCCCTTATAGTAGCACCCCTACATTTTTTACCAAGAAAACCCACTTCAAATGCCTAAATTTTAGAAACTTTTTCAGACTTCCTTGCTGATTTGAGACGAATTTCTTCTTAACAGTTATAAATATAAATGATTGTTCAGAGGAAATTCACTAAAAATTAAAGGGAAAAGGGCATAAAAGTTAAATTATTCTTTTAAAATCAGAAAATGTATACTAAGTAAAAGCTCCCTGACCATGTTATGTATAGCTCCCTGGAGTGTTTATATTATTAGGATAAATATGGTATGTGTACCTTGTGACATTAATAGATTACCAGTGCACTCTGGTGGATCCATAGGGGGTTGGAGGTTAAAACCCCTTCCCTTTTAAAGCCTAATTTCATCTTTTACGTCGAGAGATTGAATAAAAACTTTGTAATACCAAGAAAACGAGTCCCCTTTTGTGTTTTTTGAACTTCCCTTTTGAAGAAGTCCTGCATTTGCAGGGCTCGTGTTTGACCCTTAAACCAGGGTTTTGACCAAAAAAAATCTGAAAATATCTTAATATGACCCCTAGAAATTTCTCCCAAGGGGGTCATTTTGACCCCCTTGAGAGGAACTACTAAGAGTCAAAACATGGTTTTCTACTTAGGATTTTCACAAATTACTATCTAAATTTCTTCAAATTGATTACTTGTTTCATATTGTTACAAGAAACAGTTAAAGTGACTTTTAAATGTGCAAAATTCTGCTCGTGATTTTCTTTTTCTGTCTTTTTAACCCCTTTAAATTCAGTTTTGACCCCCGGAATTTCTAAGGTGAGGAGTCAATGACTCCCCAATATCAAACACTAACACGAGCCCTGATTTGCTGCTGGTGCACATGTCAACAATAGCACAGCACAGGGGTGCAATGCTCTTCTGCAGCTGCTGGATAATGTAAAAAATCTAGGTCGAAAAGGGGGCATAACTCTTACAAAAATGCTTCAAGAGCTGTTCCTTTGATAGTCTTGATAGCTCCTGTGATGGTGAACAAACATGTCAAGTTTCATGAAGATACCTCCAATAACCACACAGATATGACCAAGGTTAAAGTTGGTCATTTCAACGCCAACACCAACGACTCCAAGGTGATCATAATACCACAGGTTTTCTCCGAAAACAGCAGAGCAAATAAGAACAATGACAATCAAATTTGTTCATTTAAACCAGCATAGAAGTATTGACCTGCACCAAAAATATGCCAGTACTAGTAAGTGGATGACCTTAAAATTATAGTTTGACAAGGAGAATTTTCACCACTTGGCCATGGATAAGTGAATTTCTATTTCCTACTTGTCCTGGATCAAAATAAACCTTTTCCCAAAAATGGATTGATAAATATTGAGAAAAAATTGTTTTTAATGAAGAAAATGCCTTAACCCAGCATATCCTTCATTAAAGACAATGTTTTCTACCCTTTGATACAAACATCAGGATGCCTTTTCTCCTAGATCTTTTCAGTACTGTTGAAAATTTTGCTCAGATATTTCCTGTCCACAGACAAGTATCCTAGAAAAATGTACTTGCCCACATGTTGAAGAGTCTGTGTCAGACAAGTTGGGCATGGGAATTCCACACCCTTGGTTTGACAATGTATTCTCATGTATGCTCATTAACACTAAACATTTCATATAAAACTAGGTGTTTTCCCCACAATGAATCAATAAATTTTCATTGATAACAGAACCCTTTTATTTATTAAGGGGGTTCCTTACATGGGGACTTGCCCTATTTTGGCTATCTCCTCATAGATCTTAAACATTGTCATGTTCTGGAAAATCCCTGCTTTGGCATAATGCACAGACAAAGATCAGTCTGCACAATTCTATGTGCAGACTGATCTTAGTCTATACAATGCAATGGCAGCTCAGTACAAATTGAACATTGTTCTATCAACACACACAATGGATTTATATGTCTTCATGAAAATTTAATGATAAAGCTACAGGGAAGGGGGATTATGGATTGCAAATGCCCCCCTCCCCCTTTACCCAGCGCTCTGGATCTAATTATTTCTTGAAACAAAAAAAATGCATAAAAAGAAGATATACAATTGACGTGTCCAGTAATTTCAGCACTTCGATTTAACGGTCACCTGAGTGTTCAAGATGTCCGGCGTCCGTCCGTCCGTCCTCTCTTCCGCCACCAATTATTAAGGAAATCTTATCTCCTCAAAATTACAGGACAGAATTCAACCAAACTTTACACATATGATTCTTCAACCCTTTTTAAAGACCTGGTTTAATCCTTCTTTATTTGACCCCCCCCATGAGATATGCAATTAACCACCCATTGTTATCTTAATGGTTTTATGGCCCTTATCTTAATCACTTAATCACCTTGTATACTCTATGAAGAGATACACATACAGAGGCTGTCAGGCATATATTGATTTTTTACTTATTGAGAAAAGTATTTGGTTAATTATTGGTAAAATTATTTTTAAGAAGTAAATATCTCTTTTATTTTATCATTTAGGTAATGATAATATTTTTTTTTTTCAATTTTTAACTTGGCATAGAAAAGAAAAGCGTTTGTGCTGCATCCTTAACTTTCAATCTTCGTCACTGAAAAACACTGATAAAAAATGAACAATTTTGTTTTTATAAAATAATTCTTCAATCATAAAATAGCTGTAGCCATGATATTAAGAAAACTCTTAACCCTTTGCTGTTTAATCCCTGCTTTTTACGTGCCTGTGATTTTATGATTGAGAAAACATTGTGAAAAAAGAAGAAATTGCTTCTTACAAGCAATTTCTTCTTTTTTCACACTTTTTTCTACCCTACTGAATAGTTATTTTTCAAATTAAATCCACTTTAAATTTTCGTCTGCAAAACCTTTGAATTTGGACAGGTCTAAAATTTTGCAAAACAGGAAAGGGTTAAATAAAATTGTATGGAATGATTGAAAGGGATAATTCAAGTCATCCTTTTACTGCAATGTTTCGATTCTGCAGAAAGATTTTATGGGTTTTAACATATTTGGAAGGAGATAAAAGTATTTTTACCAAAATCTTTTCTTTGAAATGATTTCATTTCTATTTTCTAAGAATTGCTGCAAGCCCAAAACTTTTACTGAGTATATAATTTCTACCTTCAATTGACCTAAATCGTAATATCACTTTTTGTTATTTCCCAATTTGCAGATCTTATTTTATCACAGTGTTTATAAGTCAGAAATAAATACAACTTTAAAGACTTTAAAAAATCATGAACTTTCTATTTCAATAAAATATAAATATTCTACTTTTCACTTTTTTTTCGAATCAATTAATGAGATAATGATGACCAATAATGGTTAATGGCATGTGTAGAATATAAAGGGTTATTGACCCCCTAGGGTGATTCAGAGAGCTAAACAATTAGCTTATCAGTAGGGGTCCAGAATATACAACATTCCTTAAACCAGGTATTTAAGGATATAGTTATGCAATCATGAATAGTCTTATCTTAGGCTATCTTATATTCACCGATTTCAAAATACTTAAAAAATTTTGAATCGGAGTCAAGGTCAAAATAGGTGTCGAAAAGTAAAATCTTAAAAAAAACTTTCTCTGAAAGTACTTAACAGAATTTGACCAATCAGATATGGCTCTTGAGTCTTTTTTTTTCTCTCAAAATATTTCAAAGATTCAAAATCGGGATCAAAATGGGAACAAAAATATGGTCCAGAAAAGGGTCAAAAGGTCAAATCCTAAGATAACCTTTTCGTCCGAAACCGTTTGTCAAAATTTAACCAAAATTCATAGATATGATCATTGGGACTTGCACTTTCAAAGTATTCCAAAGACTTTTTTACCAAGTTGGTAAAAAAGGGGGTCAAAACGTGGTTAAAAGGGGGATCAAGGGTAAAAAAAATGCTATAGCAGTCATGATTTTTGACGCAAGCTTCCTCATACTTGCTCTGTGTGTTTTTCTGGGCTTAAGGGAGATCCCTATTTATTATTACAATCCAACTTGTCAAGGCCCGGAAAAGGTACCTTGCACACATTTTTTGTAACCGCTAAGGGGGTCATATCTTTCCCCCAATCTTTCTCAAAAATGATTAGGATGCCTGGTCATAAGGGAAAGCCCTACTAATTTTGGATGTAATCCGAGGTATCCTCTTTTCTCCCAGATTAATGCATCTTAATAATAACACCCATGTGTGCACTGATTAAAAGTGAACATCAAAATATTTACTTGATTTTCTATTGCATACTTGTGTTATCTAATGTAAAATAAACAAAAATAATCATAGTCAACCAATTTATTTCAAAATTTTACTCCAAAATGCAGTATTCTGCCTAGAGTTTCTCATTGGATTCGTGAATCTGATTAAGGGAGCTTATTCGGGGTTGTAATGAAGAATTTATACCATTCTTTAGCTATTCTCTTTACTAACTTTAACATAAATTTAGCCCACATGTTTATTTTCAAGGATAAGATTTGCACAAGTTGCAGACACAGACATTATTTTCAAAATGGTACAATGAAGTTAGTCGGCCATTTGAGGGTAATCGGTAATTTCTTTAAATTCATTAATAAGTGGAAATACTGGAAATTAAAATATATTTTCTAAGTTGTTTTGTCATTTTTACACAAAGTAAAACTTAACGCAGTTCGGTTTAAAATAAATCCTCAAATATTAGAGATTTGGCATGCACGAATTCAATGAAAAGGCACGAATTGATGAGAAATATATAATATGTACTTAGTGTTTTGTAGTGAAAAAAATATCTAACGAGGAAGGGAGAATTGCCGAGACAATTATCATTTCTCACAACCAAGTTTGATATTTTTTTTCATACAATGCACTTAGTCCGTATCATATTTAACTTATAACCTCTATTTGTCTTGTTCAGTTCGTCGATGTTTTTAACCGAAATGCAAGTTTCTAAAAATAACTGCATTATATCATTGTTCTAAAAATTACTATGTGATATCATAAAAAATATCATATGGGATGTTATCAAACGGGTAATTTTTTAGTTATAAGATAAACAAGGATATGTCACAGGAAAAGGAACCTTGTACACAATGTCCTTATAACCATTCTCGAGGTCACAATTTTACCGTTTAACCATTCTACGTTTCCAGCTTGGATAAATTTAGAAGGTAAAACATAGGCATAATGTCGAAAATTTTACAAAGGGCAGAGGTTGTCCAGTTTACGAGTGGTGGTAACTTGGGCCATTCGGAACATCGCTCGGACTTTTCCGTAAACTGAAAAGTACTTCGGACGTAAGTGTAGTAATTTTGGGTCATTTTTTAAGTAATTCGGCTCCTAGTGGTTCTTTGGTTAATACGATTGAAGAAAAGCAAATTCCTTCATTGCTTGCCGATCGTCTGCGGAGATCGTTTTTGGCATGTTATAATTTGAAAGCAAAACGCAGTAAAACACACAAAAATTTTAACCTTAAGTTGAATTCGTTTTTCGCAAAGTCATCCACAGTTATGTTTGTGACGTCATATAAACCCACGTGCGAAATGACGCGTTTTCATGGCTGCGCCCTTATTATTCCCGGGGTCTATTCCGTAGAATCGTCGTGGGTTCCCGAGTGAACTTGGGCATGCCGGAATCCCGGCTCTGAGCGGCAAAGTTTTCCGGCCCCCACCATCCCCCTGATTTCCTCTGATTTTTCTGATTATTCCGACCCCGAGTTCTTTACGATCGCTTCCTGACCAACCCGATCTCTACCACTCGGGAACCCTCGGCGATTCTACGGAAAAGACCTCGGGAATAATAAGGACGCAGCCATGAAAGCGCGTCATATCGCACGTGGGTTTATATGACGTCACAAACATCATCCGCCAAGGATGACGTTGCGAAAATAAAATCAACATAAGGTTAGAATTGGGTATATTATAATTTGAAAACAAAACGCAGTTTTTTACTGCGTTTTGCTTTCAAATTATAACATGCCAAAATGATCTCAACAGACGTTCGGAAACCATTAAAGGAATATACTGTTCTTCAAGCGTATTAACCAAAGTACCAACAGGAGCCGAATTACCGAAAAAAATGACAAAAAATTACTACACTTACGTCCGAGGTACTTTCCAGCAATCGGGAACCCTCGGCGATTCTACGGAATAGACCTCGGGAATAATACGGGCGCAGCCATGAAAGCTCGTCATATCGCACGTGGGTTTATATGACGTCACAAACATCATCCGCCAAGGATGACGTTGCATAAAACAAAATCAACGAAAGAATAAAAATGGGCATAATACTTACTTACTGCGTTTTGTCATCAAATTATAATATGCCTAAAAGATCTCGAAAGACGATCGGAAAGAATAAACAAAATTTGATTTTCTTCAAGCGTATTAACCGAAGTACCACCAGGAGCCGAATTACCTAAAAAATTACCCAATATTACTACACTTACGTCCAAGGTACTTTTCAAGTTACGGTTAAGTCCGAGCGATGTTGAGAATGATTTTCCAGATTACGGAAAAGTCTGAGCGATGTTTCGAATGGATCTCTACAAGACCGCTTCCCGGTAGATCTCAACCCGATCTCTACAAGACCGCTTCCAGCCGGCCCAGGTCCATCTTGCATCCGATCGATTCGCGACCGCTTCTCGATCAGTTTTTCTGCTTGACTGTAGCCTACCGTGACGAGTAATTTGACATGTAAAAATATTCAGGTAGGAAGCCCGAGTCGAGGGATGCCGACCATACTCCGGATCCGCCTCGACCTACCCCGATCAATCGTGCCGACCAAGTCCGATCAGTACCCGATCTGCGTCGCTTGATCGCGTTGATCGGATCGGCAGTTGGAACATTATGAGCATGCCGCCCTTCTTAACGGACTCTCTTCTTTCACTGCGTAGGACAAAATTTAGAGACTTGTCTGATTATTTTCCTCGCATTATGCTTTCATAACAAAACATGTTCGACATAATTAAAAGATATAGGTTTTCAATCGTTTTCCTAGGAATTTGATTCTCAGCATCAGCGGCTCGCTTCATGACCGTAAGCGTAACAAGAATTTTAATATATATATGCTCTCGGAAGGCGACCACCAAAGAATATCGATGTGTCAGTGCAACACTATTGCAAGTGCCTAAATATTTATAGGCACTTAACAATAGTGTTGCGCTGACTTATTTGATATAGGATAAAGGCGATATGAGGACTGTGACAAAAAATGAATGCCCTCTGCCCGCATTTTTATGAATTGTGCGTTGGCGAGCCTGAATGCCCACCATCCGTTCCCCATTTTATAATTTAGGTGTTGATTAATCATCTGTAGTTTCGATGTTATGATCATTCATAAATAATAATAATAATAATAAAATAATAATTTTTTCAAAAGAGGAATAATTTCTATTACGCACTTGCTTAATGTACGTGATGGTGATTATGCCCTAGATGACCAGCCTAAAATGATAATAATCTACACCCTCTGAAAGCCACATTTCAACCACAGAGAGTAGCCATAAATACAATCATGAAACAGTTTCATTAAAAAATAGCTGAATTTTTCACCCCCCCAAAAAAATGAAATATCGTAACACGTAGTTAATTTAGTTTTAACCTTTTTGTTTTACATCGAATGGGATACAAGTTCTCTTAAGCTAAATTAATCCTTTTCGATTTCGCTTCCTGGAAAATAAACCAGTACTCGCACCGAATGTGTTAGCCAAGGAAAGATTGATTAATTGAATTTTAACAGTTTTCAGTTATATCACGGCGGCTGGAGCACCTAACAATGGGTTCCTGGTATTTCTCTCACAAGTACAACCACCACATCCTTTCCAAGCCTCCAGCTGCTATCTCACATAGGTCTAAGATTATCAACCCATTGGTGAGATACAAATCTTCGTAAAGAATGAGTGCCGCTGTCGGGAACTTATTTTACATCGAATGGGATACAATTATCTTAATTTAAATTAATCCATTTCGATTTCGGCTCCTGGAAAAATGAACCAGTACTCGCACCGAATGTGTTAGCCAAGGAAATAGCAGGTCGATTGCCACTCCCGGGATTCAAACTCGGAACATTTGATAAAGAAGCCGACGTAGTACCTTTGATCACGTAGGCCATACGTAGTTACGTCAAAACCAAATTGTCTTTTGATACGGCGTCCTCGGCTTAGTACGATAATGCGACACTTTCACAGGAACGAGTGGTACTTCTTATTCATTAATTGTGATCATTTCGAAATTGATCTCGAGGTACCTCCTCCGCAGTTTTGAATCTCAAAAATCACACAAAAATATTTGTGATGTCTCATTGGGCGCTAAAACCCCCATTTTACTAATTGATTGGCCAAGTGTACTAATCTTAAAAAAAGAGAGATGTTTGTAAAACAATTATGCCCACGCACCCTACACATTAGAGCAGGTCAATGTCATATTATGTGTCAATGAACAATGGTCAATAACTCACAAAATATGATGAGTAGAGTTACGGTCCTTGGGCAATTCACTTCTCCTCATTGAGATCTATCCACCTGTGAAGTTTCATGATTCTAGCTGGCTTCCAGACGGACCGATTGGTAAACAAGTGCAGAGAAATGTACCCCCTCTTCTTCGAAAGGGGGGCATAATATTAGCAAAGGTTAGCGTAGATTGTGGGACAGCTTAAGGTAGTGAACCCGTAAGAGTTCCGCAGCGTTTCAGAAGTAATTTACTTAAACGGTATTTAATCTAGGTTTCCTAATGATGTTCAATAGGAAACCTCTGTCAACACTATGAAAGATCATACCAGGGACGCTAAATATACGTATATTTAGGGTCCGTGATCATACGTTCCGAAATGTTGCGGAACTATTACGGGTCCACTACCTTAAGCATTTTACAGAGCAGTCTTGGGTGAAAAACGAGTAGCCTTTGTTTTAATTGTTCAGCCTATCCCCATGTTCCGGCCCCGACTGAAGAAAAACAGCCAGCTTCGGAAAAGATGAAGACAACGGTGAACACAGGATTCCTGTACAGGGGGTTTGAACATACAAAGTGCGGCAGGGTATTTAGGGACCCAGTTTTCCCAATGAAAATGAAGAGGAAAGGCCTCAAAGGGTGTTCGTTTGAAAACCCTAAATCCCGGTGGATCCCCCACTGCAGAAAGAAGAAACTGCTAATAAAATATTGTCTTAACAAAAAGTCAAGGACTGGACTAAACTGAAAATTGTTTTCTGCATCTTCTTTGATATCAGTTCAGTTAACAATATTGGTGTTTTGTATGGGTTTGGCGTTGGACTTGGATGGCAATTAGTAAATTCCCCTAAAGCTGTAACTTGTCCCTTAACTCCCTAAATGGATAAACAAGAGCAACGCCCACGGGTGCATCACTCGGTAGCAGGTGCTGGATAATGCAAAAGTCGAAAATGGGGGCACAACTCTTACAGAAATGCTTCAAAAGTTATCCCCCTTGACAGTCTACATAACTCTTGTGATGGTGAACAAGTATGTCAAGTTTAGTGACGATGTCTTTAATAACAACAAAGAGATGACCAAGGTCACACCAACAATAAAGCCAAAGTGATCACAAAACTTTTTTTTAAAAAAACAGCCGAGCTTAAAGTGCAGAGCAAGTCGAGGAAGATACAAGTTTTACCTCATGCTCCTAGCTCCAAATCAAGCCACAGAAAAGACTCGCTAGAACCAAGAAACCGAATGAGAGTATTATGCTCTCTCTAATAAAGGAAGAGAGCTGAGCCGCCATTCAATGGCTTGAGGAATTATCAATAACATCTTAGAAAAGCTGTTATTGTTCAAAATGCCATTTGTTTGCAAATTGCATAGTCGCCGAAATAAAGCGCAAATAAATTTTCTTGGATGCGAGAAATAAGTGCCAAACAAGAGCCATGTTGGACATGACCATCCCCCGCCATGATGAGATATGCTCCGGACAAGTTTAGTGACAGAATGACGGAACGACGGACAGAGACCATTACTTTATCTCCTTTGCCGAAACTGTGGGGGATAATAAGCTGAATAATCTGTAGTAATATATGTACATGTAGTTAGTTCAATGAAAGTTTGTATCAATTTTCATTTAACAGGCCCCTATTCCCTGTGATACTTTGGAATCGTGAGCAGTTTTGGAAGAACGATCTTCATGGCGATGCAGTCATTCTGTACAAGTTTCAAGAAAATCAAATGAAAAAAACTTTTTTGCTATATCAAGGGACCAATGATACATAGACTGACATGAAAATTGCTTGCAAATTACACCCCTCTTTGCATGTGCACTTGTATTCAAAACAGGGGTATAATTTGCAAACAGTTTGC
Source organism: Fragum whitleyi (assembly GCA_948146395.1). Classification (NCBI taxonomy): domain Eukaryota; kingdom Metazoa; phylum Mollusca; class Bivalvia; order Cardiida; family Cardiidae; genus Fragum; species Fragum whitleyi. The sequence goes on along the minus strand of OX411549.1, from coordinate 27,955,903 downwards.
ACCCTTTTGTCATCCTGAAGGTAGGTACTGGCTTGGATCACGCAATTATAATCTTATATGCTCATGTCTATATTATTTGTTTAAATCTCAGTCTTTAATGTCGGAGTCAAGGGGCATGGCTAGTGATTCAGTTGAGTATGGGAACAAAACAAGATAATACATCAAACGTAATTATTACATACTTTAATAAACTTCTCATCACTGTTTACAATAAAAGTTGGCCATATACATATCACAGTAATGTGTTACATATAATTATCTCAAATTTACTAGTAAATAAAGTCGAAATCTGTTGTGAGGAAGAAAACCATCAAGGGAGAAGAGGAAACATTATTCAATTTTTTAATATGAGCCTGTGCGTGACATTTCCAACAATTTGAAATATAAGTGAGGTACAAAGATTTGGAAACGTAGACAGCCACATACTGAAAATATAAAGTTACCTGATGGTCTATAGATACTTTGACACTTTATATATCTACAAAGTGCTAAGTGAAGACTCTGGTCAGACTGTGCGGATGCACAGGCTGGTCAGAGTCTTTGCTTTGCATATATTTTATTTTGTTGGAAATCTCACGCACTGGCTCATATTTAAATTACTTAAAATCTATTCATAAATGTAGAAAATGCTCAAGACAAGATTATTTTCTACCTTTGACTTAAAACTTTCCCCAAATTTGTGTTAAATATTAAAAATGGTCCCAATAAACTCAAGTTGAATAGTGATGGACAGGTAGACAGAGGTACACAGACAGAAAGACAGGTGGACAGACAAACAATCGCTATCGCTCTTCTTAGCTTCAGTCAGTAGAGCTAAAATGGCATTGTATTGGAATGGTTTAACCCTTGTCATGCTGAATAAAACCTTGGCAAAATTGTATATAAATCAAACTGCTGAAAGCTCTGTATTTCCTACTTGTGAGTCTACATTTGATTTTGAAAATATAATTTCTGAAACTTTTATGGTTTAAAAAGGAAAAATGGGTGGTATAGACAAAAAAACAGACTGCACATATGTACAGGCTGATGTTTGTCAACAGCTCCTGCCAAGGCAGGAATATTCTGGGTTCAGGATGACAAGGGTTAAGGTACACTCAGTCATTTTATCTACCAATGGTACATAAGTAATTACTTTTTTTCATCTATTAATCTAAATGGGTTAATCATTTTACCCAAATTGTCATAACTAATAGTCTTAACAACTTGACAACAACAATAGACTTAACACATCTGCAATTGATTCAATTGCTAAGCAGTCAAAACAGTATTTTTCCCATATTTGTTTAAATTAATTGCCCTGCAAAATCTTAAATTTCTTGCAAGAATAAACCCCATCCATAAAGTTTACACTGCTAAAAGGATAAATGTTTGTTGCTCCTAACCCCTCCTTTTGCTGAATAAAACAATGGGCAAAATTGCCATTAAATTCAAAAAGCCTATAGCCCCAGATTTGAGCCCCTATTCATTTTGAAAAACGATTTTCAATTTTTTCTGGTCAAATAATAGTCATGGGTTGTAACTGCATGTAAAACAAGCAATAACATTATCTTGGTGATTAATCACTGCAAGAGTGCTGCAAACTCATGTTTTGCACCCTGATAATGGGTCACCAAAGGAACATTCCAGTCAAATTTGGTAGATATGTACCATTTAGATTCAGATTGTCAAAGTTTCCATTATATAACATATAGAGAAATGACCTCCGCCCATAAAATACATATTTTTCATCCAATCACAATGATTTTTGATAGACTTATAAAGGGTCACTCAAGGATCATTCAAGTGAAGTTTGGTTGATATCCATCGGTTAGATTTTGAGAAAATGATTATCAAAGTTTCCCCTATAAAACATATAGAGAAATGACCTCCGCCCATGAAATACATATTTTTCATCCAACCACAATAATTTTTGGTAGACTGATAAAACGTCACCCAAGGATCGCTCATGTTAAATGTAATTAGTATTCATCTATTAGGTTCTGAGTCACTTTTTACCATATTTGGAAATTAGCCACGCCCATTAAATCCATGTTTTTCAATGGGTCAAAATTTCTTGAACAACTTTTAAAGAGGGTCACCCCATGATCATTCCTTTGAAGTTTAGTTGAAATTAATTCATCCAGTAGTTTCTAAGGAGAAGATTTTTAAAGAAAAGGTTTACAACCAGACACACTGACGGATGAATGACGGAAACAGTGCCATGATAATAGCCTTCTGCCAGTGGAGCTAATTGTAAGTCCATCAAAATGTGTTTGTGAAACACAAATGCCTCTGTAAACAGAATATTTTTTGGGAATTTGACCTTAACAAATGACCTTGACTTTTGTCACATGACCTTGGTAGTTGCTACTGCCCATGAAGAACATGTCAAATAGGAACATAGTATCTTGAATAAGATCGTAGAAATATGCAATGTTTAGTTTTTTGTTTATGTTTTTGAACGCTGGACCTTGGTAAATCATTTGACCATATCACATTACCTTGACCTTTGCAATAGCAGATTTGTATCATTGAGATTAATTATCAATTATCAATTAATTATCAGTAAATATGATCATTATATCTTGAATGACCTGTCAGTAATTGCCAATGTTAACTTTATTGGTTAAGTTTTGCAGACAGACAGATTAACAGACAGACAGACAGACAGACAGACAGACAGACAGACAGACAGACAGACAACAGTAATCAATATCCCCCACATCTTTTGATTCAGAGGTATAAAAGGGGGCTAAATTAACACAAATCCCCCATGGTAGTACAGGTTGCTAATTGATAGTGAACATGTGTTCCAAGTTTCAAGTAAATACCTTCAGTAATATCAGAGACATTCAGCAATAGAATTAAGCTCCTTTTATTCTGTTTCTTTTTCTTTCTTTTAATCACCATATCTTCACCCTTTGAGAAATCAATTTTATCATCAGGATTACCTTAGTTACTTTACTCAAGTCTTTCTATGCACTTTTTTTTACTTGTGTTATTTGTTTACAGAACATCACTTTGAATTTCATTGTCTTTATGATAATTTTTGTAATCAAGGTTTATCTCTTTTGGGAAACAACTGTGGGCTAACACAAAATTACTTGTAACAAGCAATTTCTTAATTAAAGTCCACAATGTTGTCTGAAGCTTTTTCTTCAGATGTGTCAAAAGCTGGATTAGGGGTGTGGAATTCCAATGCCCAACTTATCTGACATAGGCTTTCCTACTTGTGGGCACATACATTTTTTAGGCCACTTGTCTGTGGACAAGAATATACCAGAGAGAATCTTGAAACAGAACTAAAAAGATCTAGGAGAAAAGTCATCCTAATGTTTGTATCAAAGGGAAGAAAACATTGTCTTTAATGAAGAAAATGCTGGGTTACAGCATTTTCTTCATTTAGAAACAATATTTTCTCAATATCTATCTACCTACTTTTTTGTGGACAAGTTCATATTGATCCTGGACAAGAAAGAAATCAGCTTTTATTAGTCCAGGGACAAGTGGAGAAACTCTGCATTTCCAGAACCCAGTGGATGGTGTGGGAATGGGTTAAACAAACTTGGATACATATTGTATTCAGCTGCTTGCATTCTGTTTCTTTTTCTTGTTCTTATCACCATTATCATCCTTTGAGTCATCCATTTTATCTTCAGGAATGTCTTTTGTGTCTTTAGTGAAGTCTTTCTTTGCACCTTTATCCTTTGCACTTGCCCTTTTAGTTTTAAGAGTATCACTATTGATCTTAGTGTCTTTTGAATCACTGTTATCAGCAAGTTCTGTTGACATTTCAGTGACATTATTATTGTTTTTGTTTTCTTTCTTTTGCTTTTGATGTAAAGCTTCTTGTATCCTTGAAACAAGGTCATCTTGGTCTACAGCTTTTGAACCTAATAAAAATACAATATAAATATTTAATGTATATGTACAATAACAAATATATGACTTACCTTGCCAGAATGATAAATCCCTGTGATTTTTTTTTTTATTTTTGTTTACTGGAAAGGGGTAAAAGCCACATTTAAAAAGCCTTAGAAATATCCCTTCAAATGGAGCACCTAACATCCTTTCCAAGTCTCCAGCTGCTGTCCCACTAAGGTTTCAGACTAGACTGTCACAAAGTGGACTAACACCCCCCTTCAAGAGCTTGTCAATAATGATAAGCCATTTTCAATGAGAGGGCCATAAATCTGTTAAAAGTCAATGGATCACTTCAACATCTCTGTCTGATACTATCACATCTGTGAAGTTTCAATGAAATCTGCCAAATAGTTGCTGAGAAAACATCCTGACCAAAAAAAGCTAAAGACAGACCGACAATCTACTCCTATATACCCCCAAAACATAGTGGGGGGGGGGGGGGTGGTTCAGAGGTATAATTATCCACCATTTGGTGAGACAGATACAAGAAAGGATATGTGTAGCCACCAGGATTCAATCCTACAATCCTACAACACCCTATTAAAATAGAGAGATTTAACAGGAAAGAGTTAGAGGAAAACTGCTTCATGCATATTACAACTTACTTTCTTAGATTATGAAAACAAATTCCCTAAGCACTTATGTTAATGTCATCCAAATATTTTCTCCTTAATTTTGCCTGCTATAGTTTTCAGAATGCCATCATCACTTGAAGAGTCTTTGTTTGAATGTTTGTCATCAGATTGTTGTTCAGAATTTTGTGAGGAAAATGATGAACCACCACTTCCTGCAAGTAGAAAGATGGTGTATTACAGTGCTTGCTTCAAAACGAACAAATAACATCTTATTCGAAATGTATTTTGAAAGAAATTGTAATAAAAGGCATGTTTAATGTTTAATCAAGCCATTTGTAAATGTAACCATATATTCAGATAGATTTCGAATAATGTTTTCTTTATAAACTTGATGTTTTCATGTACAGAAATGCCCTCAAACATCACTTTTTTATACTTTTTTTTAATCTTGATGTACAACATGTACATAAGTACATTGTCTTAAATACTTTTGAAATTACTGGTAAAAGTTATGTTCACAGGCTATAGTTTCCGGTTTGTTTTAAGGATAATGGTTCAAATTTTGACATAAAAAATACTCTCCCAATGGCATCTTGTTTCAAGAAAAATGCAAACCAAATATCAGCATTTGTAATTTAAATAGGATTTAAGTTACAAGGAAATGTTTTCTTCACAAGATACCACTGCACTAGGTAGACAAACAACAGGCATAAACCAATATCCACCCTAATCCATCTATGAGGGGCCATAAAAATCTTGACAGGTGAAGATCAACTATATTCCTTACAATTGAATCTTTTATATTATAATGCAAGCTTAATCTGTATAGAACCAAAAAATCCCCCAAACTCTTCAAGTGTATGTAAATGGCAGACTGAGTTACTTTAAGGTAGTGGACCTGTATTAGTTGCACAATGTTTCAGAGGTCATAGACTTTAACAGTGTCAACCAAGGCTTCCTAATGATCTCATTAGGAAACCTCTGCTACCATTGTGAAAGATCATTTGTTCTGAATTTTTGCTGAACTATAAAGTGTCTGATACTTTAATAGAAATATCTAATTAACCATCACCTCTTCATGTACACAGAATCATATTCTATTTCTGGCATTTTATTTTTGATAATGCATTTTGACATTTTAACTGTCCATTTTAACTGTAGCAATTGACTTGCTAACAATCCTGCTGTTGCACATTTATCAGGAGTACATTTAATAATAATATTAGGAGTCCATTAAATAGATGACATCATCACATTGCCATGAAATCATAGCCAAAATGACGAAGTTTGAAAGAATTTTTTTATATTTCATCGTAGATAATTTAGACCAATGACATTGGTTATTTTGAATCAGGTGAGAGAGAAATACATGAATCTAGATCTATTTTGTACAGCTAAAATGAGACTACTTAGCTATATTGATTTTGCTCAAAACAAGGCAGCCTGTATCTAATGACGAAAGTGAGGTAAACTATATTGTATAATGAAAGTGAGGCTACAGTCCAGTATATCAATATCTACATTTTTCGCCGCTTTATTCAATTTATCTTACCCTCTGTTCAGAGGTATGGTAATAAGTTTGATTCTTGAAACCTACATGCTTTGCAAGTAAAAGAAGACTGCAAGAGATATTGAAAGACACAACAATGTTGTTTTCTAGATTTTTAGAATAGAGTTTGTCAACATGAAAATGTATATTTCAATCGATTACGGGTAGTCCATCTGTTTCATGTTTACAACATATGAGCCTGTGGGTGACATTTCCAACAATTTGACATGTGCTTGAGGTGCTAACATCCAGCAGCATAAACAGTCACCTACTGTAAATATAATGTTACCTGATGGTGTACGAGTACTTTGAGACCTTATCTATCTACTAAACTCATAGCGAAGACTCTGGTCAGACTGTGCAGATTCACAGGCTGGTCAGAGTCTTTGTTTTGTGCACTTTTGAAATTGTTGGAAATTTCACGCACAGGCTCATATTATAATCAATTAGCACTTACCAACTTGACACTTTCAATAGACCTTTCACATAGATTCCTATTTTTAGGACAATGCTTTGTTTCAATTTTGTCATTTTCATAGTGAGTTGCATTTCACACCCAATTCCGAATTATTTGGATCTATTTTCTTTATCAAAAGTTGTAAATCATTGAGGAACTTTCAGTGTAAAGTGTGAAATAAAGATGTCATCTAACATGATCAAGTACAATACTAAATTCATTGAATTCATACCCTGCAGAACCAGTCTACATTTTTATTCAGCTGTTAACTTGACAATATAGATTGGTTCTGCAGGGTACTCATCCAATAGAAGTCAGTATTGTACTGAATAACGTTAAGTAATAATTATGAAATAATCTCTATCTATAATTGAAACAAATCCTGTACAAATCTTTGGTGGGATAAATGATTTGGGACAAAGACTTTGAAAAGTGAATAATTTTGAAGCTAAAGAAGTAAAAGTACAAACCAGATTTACTCGAAGTTACGCCGTTTATTGTGCCATTCACGTTGCGTTCTGTTTCGGCAAAAGCAAGCAATAAAGCTTTCTGTTCTTTTGATAAATGTCTGAAAGTACATAAATTTACCCTTATCATGCTGAAACTGGCATATTCCTACTTTTGAAGGAGGTAAAGGCAAAGATCAGCTTGCACATTTGTGCTGTTTGATCTTTATATGCACCAACTTTTGTCCCTTTTCAAGTTTTTTTTAAGAAATTAATTTTCAAAAGAAAGATTGTCCTACTCTCTGAACTTCAAGTGCTTTAAGTACCTAAATGAACAAGAGCCGTCAGAGACGGATTATGCTCCCCGAATAAGGCATTGTCACAAAAACAAGAGCCATGTTGGACATGGACATCCCCCGCCAAGAAAGCTTGATAGTAAACTGAAGCCTAATAGATAAAAGATTCTATGTACTGTCAAAGATTTGCCTCCTATAAAATCTAAGTAATAAAAATAACAAAGGGCAATAACTCCAAAATTATGCAAGCAAGAGTTGTAGTTCAGGTGTATTGCATTTCTCCTCTATGAGATCTATCCACCCATAAAGATTCAAGTTGATAGCTATTATACTTTAGGAGATATGCACCAGACAAAATCTAAGTAACAAAAATAACAAAGGGCAATAACTCAAAAATTATGCAAGCAGGAGATGCAGTTCTTGTACACTGCACTTCTCCACTATGAGATCTATCCACCCATTAAGTTTCAAGATGATAGCTATTATACTTTAGGAGATATGCTCCAGACATAATCTAAGTATAAACAAGAGGACCAAGATGGTCCTAGATCGCTCACCTGAGTCTCTTTGACCCCTGGGACATCACATTAATTAGATAGGCAGATGTCAAAAAGAAGATAATTGCCTAAGATCAATACCATGGAACATTTTCAGCGAAGAGCAAAACAGATATGCCTTTTTGCTCTTTGATTCTATGTAAAAATGGATGCACCCGGGTGGACCCCAAATGTGACCCCAGGGTCTTGATATGAACAAACCCGAAAGAGGTCCATAAGATGATGCTACATACTAAATATGAAAGCTGTCTGCCTTCTGGTTTCAGAGAAGAAGATTTTTGAAGGTTTTCCTATTTTCACCCATCAATTTCAGATGAGCTGAAAGGGATGTGCCTGGTTGGAGCCCAAATATGACCCAAGGGTCTTGATATGAACAAACTTGGTAGGGGCCCACTAGATGATGCTACATACCAAAAATGAAGGCAGTATGTCCTCTGGTTTCGATTAAAGAAGATTTTAAAAGATTTTCGCTCTTTGATTCTATGTAAAAAGGGTTGCGCCCGGGTGGAGCCCAAATATGATCCTAGGGTCTTGATATGAAGAAACTTGGTAGAGGTCCACAAGATGATGCTACATACCAAATATGAAAGCTGTCTGCCATCTGGTTTCATAGAAGAAGATTTTTGAAGATTTTCGTTTTTTTACCCTTCGTGCTCATAAGAGATAAAGGGATGCAGCCGTGCAAAGCCCAAATATGACCCAAGGTTCTTGATATGAACAAACTTGGTAGAGGCCCACTAGGTGATGCTACACACCAAATATTAAAGCTGTCTGCCATCTGGTTTCAGAGAAGAAGATTTTTAAAGATTTTCGCTTTTCAATTCTATGTAAAAAGGGTTGGGCCCGGGCAAAGCCTAAATATGACCCCAAGGTCTTGATATGAACAAACTTGGTAGAGGACCACTAGATGATGCTACATACCAAATATGAAAGCTCACTGACATCTGGTTTCAGAGAAGAAGATTTTTAAAGATTTTCATATTTTCACCCTTTTTGTTAAGGGTAAAGGGAAAGTTAAGGGTGGATTTCATTTATTTGAACAAACTTGGTAAAGCTTGACCCAAGGAACATCCCTGCCAAGTTTCATCAAGATTGGCCGACTGGTTTAGGAGGAGAAGATGTTTAAAGAAATTGTGGACGACGCACGACGGACATTCTACGATCCCAATAGCTCACCTTGAGCACTTCATGCTCAGGTGAGCTAAAAATAACAAAGGGCAATAACTCCATAATTATGCAAGCAAGAGTTGTAGTTCTTGTGCACTGCACTTCTCCTCCATAAGATCTATCCACCCATAAGGTTTCAAGTTGATAGCTATTATACTTTAGGAGATATGCTCTGTGGTCAGATTGCAAGGACTCAAATAAGATGTTATCTTATACAGCAAACATAAAGGTAACAAACATTAAACTCCCTTTTTGCATGACATATTTTTAGACACAAATATCAAATACCTTATGGTAAAGGGCATCTGATTTGCTACTGAAATGTGAAATTTTATCAAATTCTGAGCATGAGACTAGGAGAAATGAAAGAATAACTGTATTTTACGCGCTTGCGTAAAGGTAACAAACATTTAGCCCCCTTTTACCATGATATTTTTTTTTACGTTAATTTCAAATTGTTCAAAATCCAAAAACCGTCACAGATGCATCATCAATATATCATAGGGAGTTCACATGGTAAGTTTCATTTGATTTGGCCCAAGAGTTATGGAGAAATAGGTGGGGATGGACGGACGGACGGAATTACTATTTTACATGCTAACGCAAGGTAACAAACATTTAGCCCCCTTTTTCCATGATATTTTTTTTTTAAAGTTAATTTCAAATTGTTTATAGTAAAGGGCATCTGATTTGCTACTCAAATATGAAATTTCACTAAATTCTGACTGTTGGACTAGGAGAAATTTGGGAAAAACTGTTTTTTACCCTAAGTCCCCTTTTCCAGTGACGAGGCCTCAAATCCAAAAACCGTCACAGATGCATCATCAATATATCATAGGGAGTTCACATGGTAAGTTTCATTTGATTTGGCCCAAGAGTTATGGAGAAATAGGTGGGGATGGACGGACGGACGGAATTACTATTTTACATGCTAACGCAAGGTAACAAACATTTAGCCCCCTTTTTCCATGATATTTTTTTTTTTACGTTAATTTCAAATTGTTTATAATAAAGGGCATCTGATTTGCTACTCAAATATGAAATTTCACTAAATTCTGACTGTTGGACTAGGAGAAATTTGGGAAAAACTGTTTTTTACCCTAAGTCCCCTTTTCCCGGGTCGAGGCCTCAAATCCAAAAACCATCAGAGATGCATCATCACTATATCATAGGGAGTTCACATGGTAAGTTTCATTTGATTTGGCCCAAGGGTTATGGAGAAATAGGTGGAAATGGACGGACGGAATTACGGACGGACAGACGAAGCGGCGGCTATATGCTCTCCCTTCAGGGAGCATAATAAAAGATTAATTCGACAATATGGTTTTACTAATATTGAAAAGAAAACAAAATCATGAATATTTTGTGATATGTCTCTTAATCCAGCACCAAATAATGTCATTTTCTCTAATGTTTCAGGTTATTTTCAAAAAATATAGGTAGATTATCACTTGCTAATTTCATTTTCAAGCTTGTGAAATTGTCAAGATGATAATACCCTGCTATGGTTCATTTCATCCATTTCAACCTTCATTAAATGTGACCAATTATATATCTTATAGATCTTTCATTTTGTGAACAACATGAGCTTTATTTTCATGTGAAGCTTCCCCATTCATGAAAAAATACCTTTTGCACTTCTTTTATTGCAAGATAGATAAATCTTACATTGAAACCAAAATATATCCTCTATATACATGTACATGTACTAAGGGATAGCAAGAGACACATGCTGTTACAAAACTTAAAATGATTTCTATTAAATGAATACAAAATGTGTAACTTACAAGGGTGTTTTTATTTTTATATGTATATAATGGTCACCGAAGCCATAACTGTTCACTCGACTCATACCTTTACCAGACATAATAAGAGTCTCATGGGACTGTGTACCAGGTTTTATCTGTAATGAAAGAAATTACATTTTTTTGTGAGATCCCTAAATTGATGCAGACATTAGGGAATTTCATAAGTGCAACTTCATGGTCTGATCCAAGTCTTCACTAAATATTCAAAATGTCACTATAGACTCGAAGTCTCTGTTCACAACCAGATAGTATCTTAATCATGGCATGTGGCTGGATAGGAAACTCAATGTTTTTTCAATAACACACACATGAAATTTTTGGAAATGTCACACACAAGCTCTATTAGATTCTGTTTATGATGTACAGTCAAACCTGTTGTAAACAAGCAGTCAAGGGACTTCCAAAAAGTGCTTGCATAAGAAAGGTGCTTGCTTAATACAGGTCAATTTTAGTGCAATTGGTTCATTTGGGAACTAGGTGGCCACTTGCTAAAGACAGGTTGCTTGCTGAATACAGGTGGCGGCCAAGACAGAGTAAGGTGTACTTAAGGTAGTGGACCCATAAAAGTTTCGCAATATTTCGGGAGTAATGCACTCTAACAGCGTTAACCAAGGTTTCCTAATGATTTTCATTCGGAAACCTAGGTTAACATTGTGAAAGAAAATGTGGTTTGAAATGTTGTGGAACTATTAAGGTCCCAACACCCTAAACAACATCATGGGTAAAGACTGGTAAATACTTGTTGAGCATCTTTTGAACAGTAAGCCAAATGAACTGCAGACAAGTTACAAAGACCAGACTTAGGCAGAACTTTATGAATGTTTTCAAATCCATATCAAGAAATCTACTTACATTTACCAATATATCTTCATAAAGACCTTCGGCTTCGAACAGTAGGCCAAATGAACTGCAGACAAGTTACTAAGACCAGACTTAGGCAGAACTTTATGAATGTTATCAAATCCATATCAAGAAATCTACTTACATTTACCAATATATCTTCATAAAGACCTTCAGCTTTTATAGTACCGCCCAGAACAGCTTGTGATAAACCAATTGTTAAATTACTGTGTATATCTGCACCTTCTCTTCTGAACACCCGGCTTTTTTGCACCTGTAAAATTATGAAATTATTATATAATTGACCAATGAAAATGTGATGTTCCCTTGTCCACACATTCATGATTGACTTAAAGACATACAATAGTTGGGCAACCATATCATTGAGACCTTGTTATACTTTTGCTTTTTTTATTTAGATTTTATGGTTGACTACACTGGAACTAATAAACAGACATCCGCTATTTGTAAACCCATTTCATACTAAATGCCACATTTTCAATATGTAACAACTTGTGTTTGATTAAGGCATTCAAAGTTCAAGAAAGCTCCACTTACAACAACAATAAAGCAAATTTAAAGCTTGGACTAGTTTGATCAGGGTCTACAATGTTCGCCTTCAACTAAATCACATTTGGACACATTATACTATCAAATATAACTCTAAGAACTTTCAAAAGACATGGCTCACCCTAAATGTAATAAATAACTCTGTATCACCAACAGCCATTCTCACTGTCTGACCATCTTCTACTCCTGTAAAAGAGATACAGTAAAACTTGTATAAAGCGACCACAAATTAGACCACCAAAAAGAGGTTGTTAAAGAAAATGGTCTCTTAGTCATGTATTGTTTAAAAGAAAGAAATATGATTTTTGTAGAATATGTATATAATATTGAAATTCTCAAGATTCCTATGCTTTAAAACTCAATAGAATCGTTTGTTTGTTTGAATGGGTTTTTCACAATTTCGCAGTTATATCGCGGCGGTCGGAGCACCTAACAATGGATTCCTGGTATTTCTTTCACCTGTACTACCATTACACCCTTTCCTAGCCTCCGACTGCTATCTCACATAGGTTTACAATTATCTACCCATTGGTGAGAGACAAAGGTCGGAAAATATTTGCCGCCACCGGGGATCGAACCCACGACTTCCAGATTGGAAGTCTTATGCCTAACCAACTGCGCTATGGTGGCGGCTCGATAGAATCGTCTCAACGATTCTGGTGAGTTTCAACAATACCGGATTCATTTACAATATTTCTTATACCAAAGATATCTTTTTTTTCAGATATTTAGAATTTAAGAAGGGGATTTTGAAAATGGTTGTATAACAAGAGGGCTTAAGAGGCCCTAAATCGCTCACCTGAGTTAACAGTCTTAGGATCTGACCTCTTAACCTAGTTTTTAACCACACTTGACCCAATTTCGAACATGACAGATTTTTAAAAGACAATTTCAATCTGACTTATTCTCAGGATGATTGGGCAAAAGTTATGGCCTCTTGAGTGTCTACAAGGTTTTTCTAATATTTGACAATGTGACCTCATTTTTGACCCAACTTGACCCAAGTTCATCAAGAAGGTCATTCTGACAAATTTTCAAGTTGATTGAGCAAAAATATGGCTTACAGAGTGTCTACAAGGTTTTTCTAATATTTGACCCCGTGACCTCATTTTTGACCCCAGTTGACCCAAATTCGGACTTGTCCCAGATTTTATCAAGACAATCATTCTGACCAATTTTCAGGTTGATTGAGCAAAAAATATAGCTTCGAGAGTGTCTACATGGTTTTTCTAATATTTGACCCTGTGACCTCATTTTTTACCCTACTTGACCAAATTTCAAACTTGTTCGAGATTTTATCAAGACTATCATTCTGACCAATTTTCAGGTTGATTGAGAAAAAAATATGGCTTCTAGAGTGTCTACAAGGTTTTTGTAATATTTGACCCAGTGACCTCATTTTTGACCCGTGACCCAATTTCAAACATATCCGAGATCTCATCAAGACAATCATTCTGACCAATTTCCAGGTTGATTGAGCAAAAAATATGGCTCCTAGAGTGTCTACAAGGTTTTTCTAATATTTGACCCTGTGACCTCATTTTTGACCCCAGTTGCAGTTGACCCAATTTCAAACCTGTCCGAGAATTTATCAAGACAATCGTTCTGACCAATTTTCAGGTTGATTGAGCATAAAATACGGCTCCTAGAGTGTCGACAAGGTTTTTCTAATATTTGACCCAGTGACCTCATTTTTGACCCCAGTTGACCCAATTTCAAACTTGTTCGAGATTTCATCAAGACAATCATTCTGACCAATTTCCAGGTTGATTGAGCAAAAAATATGGCTTCTAGAGTGTCTACAAGGTTTTTCTAACATTTGACCCTGTGACCTCATTTTTGACCCCACTTGACCAAATTTCGAACTTGTCCGAGATTTCATCAAGACAATCATTCCTACCGAATTTGAGGTTGATCTGTCAAAAAAGTGGCCTCTAGAGTGTCTACAAGGTAAATGTTGACGATGTACGACGCACGTTATACGACAGACGACGGACATCATGCGACCACAAAAGCTCACCTTGAGCACTTTGTGCTCAGGTGAGCTAATAAAAATGGTGGCTAAATGGACGTGGTCTCTCAAGCTAGATTGTCTGTACATCTTATTAGCACAGTTGTTTTTGGAAAAAAAACTTCCGGTGTGGTCATCACTTAAATGTGCTTATTGATAGTGATGGCCTAGGTGTTGGAGTGACAATATTTAACTACTTTTATATATCTTTTGCTATTGAAAAAATTTAATGAAACTTGGCAAGATGCACAGGCTAGTTTGAGACTTGACGGATCACACATTGGAACTGTCAGTTATAGGATAAAGTTGTATACCCTACCTGCAGGGACCGCAGCCACAACATTTCTTGTGTTTCTAACTTTTCCTTTACCATAACACCCTACACATTTGTTCTTGATGACCTTTCTCTCCCCACCACACGCTCTACATGTTGTCCTCATTACAAACGGTCCTTGTGTTATAGTTTCCTGTCAAATGGAAATTAAGTCATGCAGAAATGTTCTACCTTTTCCATTTTTATCATTCAACTTAGGACTGATTCATAAATAAACAAGATGTGTTTGTGAAACATGAATGCCCATGAAATGGCTTTTTTTTTTAAATTTGACCTTGACAGATGACCTTGATCTTGTCACATGACCTTGACCCCAGCAGATGCATATCAATGTGACCTATCATCATACCAAATATAAGCATTGTATCTTGAATAGCCTTGAAGTAATTGGCGAAATTAAGTTTTTTAGTTAAGTTTTGCAGACTTACAGATGGACAATGGTAAAACGATATGACCCAATATTTCGATGTGGGGCATAAAAAGCAAGGGCCCAAAACAAAGGGGAGTCTGGGAGTACAAGACTACTAATTAACTACTTTGGACTCCATTAATTAGCAAATGCAGAGTCTGATGGACTCCCTGAATTATCAGTAAATATTTTAACAAATTATTGCTCAGGGTAGTTTACTTTTTCACTCTTATGAAAACTGTATTGTATTCTAAATCTGATCACTACATAATATGTTGAAGATAACATTTTCTTGCATTTAGTAGTATAATAACTTTATTTTGTAAGAACAATCTTATGTAGGAGGAGAAAACACAATCCTATGTGGGAGGAGAAAACACAATCTTACGTTGGAGGAGAAACATGTGAAAAAGGAGAAATTGCTTGTAACAGTTTGGACTCCTTGATATCATTAGTTTGAGGTCAAGTGGACTCCTTCAAGTGGACTCCTAACTCACAGAAGTTAGAGACAGCTGAAAAGTCAATGAAACTAAGGTGCAACAATGGATTCCTGGAATTTCTCACACCAGTCTTACCATTTGCATCCTTTCCCATTCTCCAACTGCTAACCAACATATATGTCTTAAGTTTATCAACCTATTGGTAGGAGACAATTTTCTGAGAGTATGGTTTTCCTTGTAGTATGGTACTAAAGGCCAAAAGACTAAAGTATGAACCCCCCTCACATTTTTATACACAGTGAATACCAGGGACATGCTGTGTGATGAGTTTTTCAGTTAAATCAATATTTGCATATAAAATCAAACTAGACTATCACAAAGAGGACTAATTACCCCCTACAAGTGCTTGTCCATAATGAAATGCACTTTTTGCTTGATACTGATCATATCTGTGAAGTTTGAATTAAATCCTTCCATACATTGCTGAGAAATTGTTTAGTGTTTGAATGGGGTTTTACAACACTTTCAACAATTTTGAAGTAAAATCATGCGGCTGGGGAACCTAAACATGGATTCCTTTTTTCCACACTAGTACATCCATTACATCCTTTCCTAGCCTACAACTGCTATCAAACATTTGTCTACTTTAATTGACCAAATGGTTGGAGACAAGTATTCAGAAAGAATGAGTGCCACTGCTCCACCCCCAGAAATATAGATTGATAGTCTGACATGCTACCAACATGAAGATGGTGTTGCTGAGAAATTGAGCAGCAATTAAAAAAACCTACAGAATGGTCAGACTATCATAATGACAAGCTCCTCAAACACCCCCCTCCTCCAACAATATCAAGAGAAAGATGTACCTACCATTCCAGTTCCTTTACACTGCGGACAAGTCTCTGGTTTACTGCCTGGTTCAGCCCCTGTTCCTCCACATCTCCCACAGTTCTCCACTACATTTACTTTAACCTCCTTGTTTACCCCCTTAGCAGCCTCTTGAAATGTCAAAGTCATTGTCATCTGAAAGATATAAAATGAGCATGTGCATGACATTTCACACAATTTCAAATATGCACAAAGTAAAGATTCTGGCCGGCCTGTGCCTCTGCACAGTATGACCAGAATCATTGCTTTTCACTTTATACATCAGGTTATACATCAGGTCTAGATGTGTCTTCAGACAGACAACCAATTTTCCTGTTGTACTACAAACTCTCTAGACTGCTCAATGTTTGCAACTCAGGCATGTTTCAAATTTTTAGAAATGTCACACAAATTAAGGTTTACAAGCTATACTGAGGAGAAGCTTCTAACTCACTATCTAGCTCAGCCTCTGTCTCTACACATCACCAATAGTTCTGATTTAATTCAACTTTTGTCACCTTAAAGTATCTTTTTGGAATATCAAGGGCATTGACATCTCAAAGTTTAAATAGGATAGTGGCAAAATACATGCTGCTCTCAATTGTATAAATTGGGGGCTAAGGTACACACAGAAATCAACTTTATGGGTACTTAGAGTTTTGTTGAGCTTACTTTTAATTATGTTTAAGTAATCTCCAAGGTTAAGGAATTAAAGGGGCAATGTCTCTATGGTCAGAAACAAGAGCACCGCCTACAGGTACCAGGTTGAACTGTTGAGTGGTGGATGGTAAAAAAATTCTAAGTTGAAAAAAGATGTGTTTGTGAAACACTAATGCCCCCGTAACAGCATTTTTTTTCAAAGTTTGACTTTGACAGATGACCTTGTCACATGAACTTGACTTTGGTATCAGCAGATGCGGATCATTGAGATCTTTCATCATGCCAAATATGAGCCTTATATCTTGAATAGGCTTGAAGATATTGGCAATGTTAAGTTTTTTGGTTAAGTTTTGCAGACAGACGGACAGACAGACCGACAGACAGACAGACAGACAACGGTAAAACAATATGCCCCCGATCTTTTGACGCGGGGGCATAAAAAGGGGCATAGTTTGCACAAAATTCATTTGAAGTTATCCCCCTTGATAGTACAGGTTGCTCTTTTGGTGGTAAACATGTGTGCAAAGTTTCAAGTGAATGCCTTCAGTAGAACCAGAGATATCACAAAATGTCAAATTTTTGCATCAGGGTTCCCACGCTTCAGCAGTTCCAGAATTCCCTGACTTTTCCCTGACATTTCCCTGACAAGAAAGTGATTTTCCCTGACACTTAATAGACAAAATACGCGTGTTTCACCATTCACCAACAATTTTTTATTGATCTACAAATAGCTTTACGTAAGAAATAGCTCTAGGAATGTTCCTTTAAATCTCCCAATCTTGAGCCCTATGGAGCATATAGGGAAATGGCATTTTCTTACTTCAAGTTTGCTTGCATGGGATTTAAAAGCCACTTTCTAAACTAATTCATATATAGTACAAGGGCTCAACATCTAAATAGACTATTTATGGTACTTCTCTAGCCATTATAAATATTACGTCTTTTCAGAAAACATAAAGCTGAGATCTCACATAGATGATTATTCACAATTTAGTGAGACACACCTTTCAATCTTGTCAGGAGAATGTAGGCAGATGGAGCAGTCCTTAACTTACTTATAGCATGAGGGCATGCATGTTTAACTAAGAGGCCCAATAAGAGGCAGAGATTCTCTGCTAGCTTCCTAGAAAAGAAAGCCCTTAAGATGTACAAGACATTCAGTTAAAGAAGTAGGAATCTAGTACTTTGTTAAAGCTCAAAAGTAAAGAGAAATACCATGAAATAGAAAGCCTTATACACAAGTTGATATGTTCAATAAGATTGCTATCAAGTCATGGTGTTGGATATTTTACTACAGAACAATTTTATCTCAGGAAATCAAAGGCCAAGGAATCAATGTTTGATGAAACTTAAAATCTATGACAATCACCTTAAAATGTTCTTGATGAAATAATAATAATAATAATACATGTTAAAAGTAATAATACATATACACACATATATAAAAGGTAACTCTTTAAATACCAGTAGGTCAGTTGCAAAAGTAACCATATTATAAATCAAAAGTCAAAGATGGTATCTGTGGCAGAGAAGTACCGTTCTGTTCGTGGCAGAGAGGTTCAGAGTCTCTTGACCAAGAGGTTTCCAGTCTCTAAGGTTTTTTTTTATTATATTATCATGAGCCCAAAAATTTGACTGAAGTACAGATGAATTTTCCAGAAAGCTGTATTGAGGCCCTCAATTTCAGGGGAATAAATCTAAGTTGATTGACTTGCTTCCAAATGGGTGTAAAACATATATATAGGTTTAAACAAAAGCCTTTGACATAATTCAAATTGATATATAATCACAAATTGTAATTGTAGGAGCTACATCAAAATTAAAAGACATTTTCTCAAAAGTAAGACAAAATCTGTCATGTAGTGAATAGTTATATTGACCAAATGTGGCTTGAGTGTTAAAGTAAGAGTAATTATCATTTCAGCAATTCAAGGACCAAGGAAACAGGATTTTTTATTTCAGCTTTCCTCAGACTTCTTTTCAATAATGATGGTCCAGTCCGATGCTAACAAACCTAATATATGCAATATAACTACTATTGGAAATGTGACAAACATCTTTTACATTTTTGACATCATCAGACAGATTGCAGAAAATATTGAAGCTTGATTACAAAGATAAAATAAGATATCAAGATGTGTATGAATTTATGAATTTTAATTATGGAATCATCTTAGCTACTCATTATAGTGTGGATTAAAGTACAGAGGAATCCGCTTATTAGCAACTCCTATTTGTCAGAGAAAAAGTTGCTATTAAGCGGATGTTTCTATTATCCGATATCTCGTTTAATTTAGTTTTCAACTTCCAGAAATGCACGAGCACGTCGTCGGCTTGAATCGGTTGGGATTAATTCATGTACGTTTGATCAGTCCCGTTCGATTGATAGTATTTCAATGATGAAAAAACACTTAAATTGAAAAAAGCCTTTTTAGTTTATTCCTTCTAAAGTCGCCGATTGATACAAATTAAACGTCGGACACTAAGGGCCGCGAACGGGATGAGCCAAATTAAATTCAATTACCTTTTAAAGACTATCCATTAGATATAATTCCTCTATTTATGTGATTTAGTTAGACTGGCGAGTAAACACGAGAGAAAAGTGTGTTGGTTTGAAAACTCACACAACCTCGACCAGGCCAGGTGTTCGGCGGTCCCTTTGAAGTTGGGTCAATCTTTGAGAAATTTACAGCGTGACGTCATATTAAAGCTCAGTTAGAAATGAAATCTTATGATTCTCTAGAATCTTTACCGCTCGGATATTTCGTTTAGGATAATAATTTCTGACCTGAAGTAAGAAATTTTCGTTTTCAAATGATTTCGATACGTAATTTTTTCCATCGCGTATTTACAGAAAATTCCATTTCAGTTTCAGTAACGTACGCATGTTTTCTGCGAAATAATCTCATCCTTTTACAGGATTTAAAAAAGAAAAATGATAAAACAAACCCGGAAGCGGGCCACATTTGAACGATCGCGAATCATTAAAAAGCCGAGCGGGATCGTCATACACTCGAAGAATTTAAAGCAAAGCATTCGTTCCAGACTTAAATTAACTCTAACACAAGCAAACAGCGATTATGAATCGGGTAAAGGTGCGATCAACAACTTGACGCGTCTGTGTGTACTTTACGGATCGTGGCATCACCTGTCAAATAAAAGACAAAACTTGTGAATTTGATAAATCGTCCCAATGTAACCTCCCGATTGTTTCTAATATCCGATATAATAGGGTCCCATTGTAAAAAATTTGTTTCCGTTATCCGGGAGTTTCTATTATACGAGTTCCGTTATCCGACGAATTTTACTTAGGCTAAAGAAGAAATGGTTTTGTGCTAGAGGAAAAGTTGCTAATATCCGAAAATCCCGATTATCCGAGTTGCTAATAAAGGGATTCTACTGTACCATGTTTTTGGTATGAAGAAGAATAAATTCATCTATACTCTTAACATGATTCATTGAACCTCAAAACTGCACAAATTATTATAGATAAAGGAGTTTACAATAAATTACAGAGATGAGCCAATAGCCCTTTCAGTGAAGAATTTGATGACAAAATCTTAAGAGACTGCCTTTGCCTTAAATACTCCTGGAATGAAAAATTCCCTGACAGTCTTTTCAAAATTCCCTGACATTTCCCTGTTTTTTGTCTGATTTATCAAATTTCCCTGACACTCAACAAAATTCCCTGACATTTCCCTGACTTTTTCAAAAATCCAGTTTTCCCTGACTTTTCCCTGACGCGTGGGAACCCTGTGCATGACGACTACAACAACAACGGCAACACCAAGGCTATAGCAATGCCTCGGTTTTTCTCTGAAAACAGCTGAGCTAAAAAGGGGGATATTTTGAAAATTTTATAGGTCACACAATCTAGCTACCAGGATTTTAAAATCACCCATAGAAAAAAAGGCTTTCAGAGTTATCCACTTGGATAGTCTGGATAGCTCTTGTGATGTTGAACAAACATACCAAGTTTGATGAAGATATATATTTAATTACAACGGAGATAAATATTCAATTACAACAAAGGTACGACGAAGGTTAAAGTTTGTCAAGTCCATGCCAACACCAATGTCATCAATAATGCCAACATCAAATCCAACCATGCTAAGGTGAAGACAATGCCTCAGGTTTCTTTCAAAACAAAGAGTTTGACACTAAGGGAAGTGTTGGATTCCTACATTTTGAAAGTAATTAGTCCTCTCAACTCCTAGTATTAATTAAGAACATTTAAAAAAAGCAGATACACAGTGCAGTTTGCTTTTCAATCCTTGTCAAAACTATAGATCTTTTCACTTCAAATGTTGTGGAAGATACACATTTGCTAACATTTAGAAGCATTTTGGAAGAAAAACCCATCTTCATCTGGAGAATGAACATTTTGAAAATAAGAAATTGCTTGTAACAAGCAATTTCTTCTATTCAAAAATCTTCTCCCATTATGAAAATTCAGATTCCTTACTTTAAGTTTCAAATGGACTCCTTGATAACTGAAGTTAAAGTCAATCCCTGAAACAGCCGAGCTAAATTAAGTTTTGAATATGTGACCTGTCACACAAAAAGGGACCATCTGGGTACTCTGTTGAATAAATATTTGAAAAAGAGATTGGGTCCAGCATAGGTCAACCAGAGGTCTTATCTCAAAAATTCCTTCACTGGAAGGTAAATTGATTTTTCTTGATTCAGAAAATTAGCACATTGAGGAAAGTTTCAACCCTAGTCAGTCTTTGCATTCTGCGCAGTCTGACTAGGGTAGACACTTTACGCACTTAAGAGATGGTCCCTTTTAGCCTGACGGGTCACATATATATGTACCTCCTGAACTGCCTCTGAGAACCCTGTGAATCCAGAATCTCGTAAATTATCGAAGCCACTAAATGATCCTCTGCCACCTTGCCTTTTGTTGAACTCTTTGAAGATCTCATTAAATAAATCTTCAGGATTGAAACCTGACCGGAAGTTCTCAAAACCTGCAAATTATCAAATTACAATTTAAATATCTGTAACAGGGAAAAAGACTATTTCAACTAAGGGGCACAGATTGCCAAAATTTAGTATTTCACATCAGAGCTATGGGCATTTTCTCCATAAATCCAGAGGTCAGGCCAAAAATCTAGGGGTCATAGGTAACTGGGCCCCTGCTTGTCTTCTTCCCTGTGTAGCACATACACTTCTTTTATATAAGTTCATTTTTCAGCATCCTTATAATATATGTGACCTGTCAGGCATAAAGGGACAATCTTTGAAGTGCAAAAAGTGTCGAACCTAGTCAGACTACACAATCTGTGCGGACTAACTAGCGTGGACAATTTTCACACTTCACTAATTTTCTGAATCTAGAACCATCAATCTACTCTCCTGTGAAAGAAAATTTGAAATGAACCTTCAGTTGACCTCCGCTGGACCCAGTTCCTTATTCAAATATTCATCTAAGGGAGTTCCCAGATGGTCCCATTTTGCAGGACAGGTCACATATATAATTGAATAATTTAAAATTTAGGAACTCAATGTAAGAATGGGTTGATTGATTGAATGGAGTTTAATGCTGCTTTCAACATTTTTTTAGTTATATCGTTGCAGCTGGAGCACCTAACCATAGTTTCCTGGTATTACCAGTACAACCACCACATCCTTTCCTAGCCTCCAGCTGCTATCACACATAGGTCTCATTTATCAACCAATTGGGGAGCGGCAAATAGTCGGAAAGAACGAGTGTCACCATCCTGGATCAAACCCAAGACCTTTAGATTAACAGTCACAGGTGCTACCAACTGCCTTATGATGGGGGCAATGTAAGAATGGGAGTCAACTGTCTTTGTTTTATTTGGGGGATAAAAATTTGTGTTTTACATCACTTAACAAATAACAGCAAAGTTCACTGTTTCAAGTTCTCCCTGGAAGACGGATATCACAAGTAATAGGTTTAGACTGTAGAATGTTTTACCAAAAAGAAAAACCGAAGAGACTTGTGGTGCAGCCTGGACTGAAACAATAGGATTTTTAAGTCACCCATGAAAATATTTTTGAATTAGATAGTCTGAAAAAATACCAGACTTAATTACGACAATCCTGTCTCAAGACATGATTTGATTGCTTAATTGATATGGTGATTTACAGTGATGATACCATCAATACAGTTAATAACATCATGAAATTGACAAGGTGAATGATTTTGGAAAGATTTCGGAATGAAATTGAATGAGTGTAAGGAGCGAGTTTTGAGTGATTTTAATGGGAGGTAATCCTATATCACAAACCTCCCTTTAATAAAAAAGTGCATGCAAGTTCTTAGCACAGCTTCGAATTTCTTCAAGAACCTATGGGGCGCTAACTTTTTGAATTATGTCAGTGAAATCGCAATATTGCTCTGTCAAAATTTATTTTGAATGATGTTGTTGATTCTATATTTTTCAATGGGTTTGATTGTTCTTGAATGGTTTGAGTGAGAGTTTGGAATGAATAATTGGAGCGCTGAGTGAGCGATTTAGAATGGTTTAGATTGAGGTGAATGTCAATTTCATGATGTTATTAACTGTAACAGTAGCCCCACTAGTGGAGCTAACAAGTCAGTTGAATTAATCAGAGAGGTCCACTCTGAATGACTGATAACTCACCTCCCTGAAACCCTCCGGCCCCTCCCATACCTGCAGAACCACCAGACATACCAAACTGGTCATACTGTCGCTTCTTGTCTGGATCACTCAGTACCTGGTAGTTACAAAATCAGCCTTTGAACAACAATTCAAAATATTTCAAGTTTGCAGAGCCAAGCCTCATGCTGGTCTGGGTATTCACACAGACTAGCCAGAGTCTTCATTTTGCCTTCTGTCTGAAGAAAGATAATATATCAATCTCTCTTCAGACAGCCAGATATTTTTTCATTGCATTTTGTGGTTGTCAACATTGCTTTATATTTGTGCCTCATGAAACTGTTGGAAATCTCACGCACAGGCTCAAATTATATTACCAAATTCAAATTAGCTCTTATCTTGCTGAATCTGAAAATTTTGTGCAAACAAATTGATAAATTTAAACTAGACTGACCTCATTTCTCCCAAGAAATTATTTAAGCACAAAGCAGGAATGGTAGACTATGATCAGACTGCATGTGAGTATAGGCTGATAATAGTCTTCATCGTCTGCACTTTTTTTGTGTACTGCAGCAATATGTCATGACAAGATTGATTGATTGATGGAATGGAGTCTAACGCCGCTTTGACAATTTCTATAGGGTTGAGTGTCTTTTTCACTGCATTTATTGGGGTATAAAGTGCAATTGCCTTAGCACATGGCAAATAACGCCTGTAGGGCGTTATGTTTAAGCCATGTGCTAAGGCAATTGCACTTTTTACCCCAATAAATGCAGAGGAAAAGACACTCGCCCCTTATAATTGCAATCCTCTACATCGAACATTAAAGCTTCAAGTCTACTTTCTGTGCGAATAGATTACACAATCTATTTTTAGATTGTGTATTTTTTTTATCTCGCTATCGACGTCAAATGTCATAAAGTAAAACAAATGATACACAAATAAACGACAGCTTTGAAATTCTTAGAGGTACTTATGACATAAAACTTGTTTCTGCCAAGTTAGTCTGTATATTTAAACGAAAACGGCGTGGTCGATCTTAGTTGAGAGGGTTGCTTGATGATCTTCGTCGACTCACTGTTTTCTTAGTTTACATCGGCTCAGAATCAGAACTGCATGCTTGTAATCTTTAAATTCTATCGAAAATATCTTAATCTTAAATCAAAAAGCAATGTTGCATTGATGATCGGGAACTAGGTTATTCCAGTTCCTACAACACAGGACAAGCAGATCGAAGGTCGGGGGTTTCCCGAGAGACCTATCGCATTTTATACAGAATAAAGTGAAAAGGATGTCACCATGTGATGCGATTTAAACCAATCAGAATTCTTTATTTTATTGGATTGCAATTATTCAGTTATATCCCAGCAGCTGGAGCACCTAACTATAGATTCCTGATATTTCTCTCACCAGCACAACCATCACATCCTTTCCTAGCCTCCAGCTGCTATCTCACATAGGTCTACAATTATCAACCCATTGGTGAGAGACAAGTAGTCGGAAAGAATGACTGCCACTGTCGGTTATGACTAGAATGAGAAAGGTTGGTCTGAATTGACTTAGCAAGTCAAGAAGACCAACTTTTACTAAGTGATGAAGATCAAAATCAGACTGCAGATTTTTGTTCTACAAAGCAGCTGCATACAGATTTTTCACAACTATTTTCCTTTTGTTCAAATGGGGTTTTGATGCCTATTTGCCATTATTTCAGTTGTTTAACGGGTGCCGGAGCACCTAAATGTGATTTCCTGGTATTTCTAACAACAGTGTACTAACTACCACTACCTTGTTTCCCGGCCTCAAGTTACTCATCCTACTTAGGTTGCAGAGGTAGAGATAAGAGGGGACAAAGCCAGGCTAAAATCTTTATTTCTCAATGAAACTCTTGTTGTTGGTACTCATTTTAATTGTCTCCACAAGACAATTCAAATAAGTACCAACAGCTTGAGGTTTGTGCAATAGTGATTGAAATACTTTGATCTAAAAATCCCAAATACCCCCTGTATCTGTAGCTCTTCGTAATAAGGGATGAATGCATGAAAGGATATTTTCGAAAGTTCCCTATTGCCACAACCTTGTCAAAGATATAATATAAATTGTATTTTATTTTCACATTAACTAAATGGTTGAAAACAGGAAAATCTAGAAATGTTTTTACCTCATACGCTTCGGATACTTGTTGAAATTTTGTCTCGGCATTTGGGTCGTCCTTATTGACATCAGGATGGTATTTTTTAGCTAGCTGGAAATATAGATGACAAACAATATTGGCTTTCATATGGCCTACACACAGTAAATTTACAAGTGTCAGCCAATCATAAGTTTGAAATCTTTGACAGAATATGACAGATTGGCTAAATCTTCAAAAAACCATTTATCTTGCCACTATGTTTCTTTTTCAAAATAATATCATCTCTTAGTCAATGTCTATTTTTGTTCAAGCTCATTAACAAATATTTATTTCACAGAGTTAATGAAAATCCCTTTGTGTGTGACAGCTTTTAAAAATTGTTTCATGGACAAAACTGTTTTATCACTTTTGTATAAATACTAAATGAACTTGATTCATGGTTATGAAATTACTCATCTTTTAATTAAAAAAGCTTAAAGAGACAATTATAGCCTGACATTAACAAAAATGGGTCCTTTCTCAAGGCTAAGGAGTTTGGGAGGTTTACTTCCATAAATATGGATTATTTGATATAAGCTATATTTTTGATTTAATAAAATATACCAATTCTCTGGCTAAATGGTAATAAAATATTGTGCACTTTTGTACCTTAATCCAGGGAATCATTTAATAGTTACACAACAAATATGAAAACACAGAGACTCTCAAAACTTAAGCAAGGATCCCTAAAATTCCTTTTATCAAGTCCTTTGGACCCCCCCCCCCTTTTTTTTTTTTAAAGTCAGCCTCAAACCCTTGATATCCACAGTGACAATCTACCTGATAATATGCCTTTTTTATTTCTTTAGCATCTGCTTTTCTGTCCACACCAAGAACCTTGTAGTAGTCTTCTTTTCTGCTTGTTCCAGTACTATGTATACTGCGCTGATGTATAGAGTTTCCTTCACTAGTTCCAAATAAACCTAAACAGCTCGCTGTAAATAAGAGCAAGTTTACAAAGGGCAATAACTCAAAATATATGATGAGTGAAGTTATGAATCTTCTGCACTGCACTTCTCCTCAATGAGATCTATCAACCTTGGAAATGTGTCTTAAATATTTTTATTCAAAAGCAATTATTTCAAGTATTTTGATGAGATTTAAATTGATTCTGCAGAATTTGATCTTATCATTTGAGAGAAGGAGATGGTTCAAGTTCTTTTTTTTTCTATTCAAAATTCAGGATCCCACAATGTTATAGTGTTTTTTTCCTAAAAGTAGAACAAAAGCTTGAGTATTTAAGTACAGATTATTAGAAAATATTATCTATATATATATCTTTATTATCATAAAAAAGCTGTAGGCCTTAAAATCTTAGAGAGACACCAATAAACTTATAATTCTCTATTTCTATGAGAAATCAAATAACCACAACAAAGTGGTGATTTTCATTTGAGAGAACTTCAAAGTTTTTTGGTAGAACTTATTGCATCATACTAAATATGAAAGCTCTAGGCTTTATAGTTGGAGATTTTCTTATTTTTTTTTACTCTGTTGACATGACAACTAGAGTTTTTCATGGATTCCAAATTTCCAATTCTGTGAATCTTTTCAAGATGGATAGTATTAGTAATTCATCCATATATTTGGACACTCCAAGAATTCAGACATGTGTAATATTTCATGAAATAATTTAGTTTGTGCCTCTAATTTTGGACAATCACTGTCGTAAATTACAGATTTTTGGCCTTGAAGTAAAGAAGCAACCAACATTGAGAACAGCGATCATCGGAGGTAACTGGTATAGGCTTTGTAATTACAGGATTGAGAATATACATGTGTTTCTACAGAGGATCAATTACCAGACAGTGACACAATTAAAATTTCACATTAATTGTTCTCTAAACTTTAACCTTTTCCCGATTGGAACCAATGTTCCAGCAATTGCTTTGGTATGTCACAGTATGAAAGGTTTGTAAATTCACTTGGATTAATTAAATAGCTTGAGCGTGGGAAGTAGCCCTAGACAAAACCAAACAATAAGCCAATATATAACGGCAATCTGTTATAATAGCACTGTTTTCATTTAACAGGGGCGACAAATTGGACTTTCCACTCATCGCCCGTGATTTTTTACTCGCAAATATAAGCTGACAAGCTGATTTTTTGGACCCTGTTCAAGCCAGATATTTATTGCTCAAGATATTATCAAGTTTTCTAATATGAAATAATCAAATTTTATATCTGCTTCGAGAATTGGCTCAGAGTTGATAATTTAATCCTCTCATTTTGGTAAAATAGTATTTTGTAATTGAGTATATGGGTCTATTTACCCTACCCGTTCAAAGAAGACAAAATAAACTGCACAAAACACTTTCACCAAATTGAACAATTACTGGTTGAAGATAAAATTCTAACTGTGTACCAGTTCTCGCCACCTGACAATATTCACAGTGAAGATGCAACATTCATATGATTACAACAAAATTATTTTTTATGAAAGAAGTTGTCATCAACATAATTTGTAATTTAGAATAGTTTCCTTTCTGCTTTAACTCCAAGAAAAGTCTCCTTTCTTCTTTAACTCCGAATTGGGTCAGTTGGCAGGAATTGGTACTCGGCGAGAATTGGTCTCTGACCAATTGAGCTTGTAGAATGTTCTAGAATAGGGCATGTTCCATTAATCAAAATACTTCTAGCCAATAATCTATGTAATTTACATAACACATATTTACAAGATTAGCTTTATGTATGAATTAGAATCGTGTCACCCAAATTTCATTTGGTCATTTGATAAACTCAGCTGATTTTGACAAGATTACAAAACGCACGAAAACACATGACATAAAATAAACAGATTTACCACGAGAACACAACGTCTGTAATGAACAGTTTGCGGCAACACAGTGATATTTGGCACATCTTTTTTGTACAAGCACATCTTGACATTTTGTCAATGCAGCAATCGCACTTATTGAAGCATTTTCACGCCGAAGAAAACATGCCGTTCTTAATGCAGACATCTTGTTGCAGAAGACAAAACTCGAATGGAGAAAGGTCATATCCGGATTCCATCTCCGAATAATATTTGATTTAAATTGGAAAACTTATTCATCAATACCCTAAAACTCTTTTGCAATCTTTTTTATTTGATTTTAAATTGTGCCAAGTAAACGCATAAAAATATAGTGTCTGGAGAAAAAAAATCACATCCGACTGTCCGTTCAAGATTCTATGCGGAATATCTTGGATTTCAGGAAGTTTACTTTTTTGACAGAACGTTCAAATTTTGTCAACAATCATAAATTTATGGTGTAATTTAACACATCAAGCTTACAGCATTGGTGACTGCTCACAGGTGAAAGAATACATGTATTGTGATTACTTCTTTGATAGCTTCATTAATTGTGTGTCCACAGATCACGGCTCTGTAGTGGTGGGCGGACCCGTCGGCCTGTAGTTTTTAACTCCCTAGTCAAATTTCAATTATCGATGCTAACCGTGGATATCTAGATCTTAGTATGCATAATTTAAGAGGCGTCTCACTGACCTCAAACACATTTTTCTTTCACAGAAAAGTAAACTTTTGGCATCCCCTATCAGTTTTGTGAGAAAAATTTGCACACAAAATGGTTTACAGTTGAACTGGCTCTGTATCAAAATGGTACAGAGATGAGAGTCATTGTTATTAGAAACAGTGCGATTTATATTGCCAAACAAGTGAAAATGATACAACGATAATTAGAATCTACAGTAATCAGCACAACAAGGGAATACATGTCAATTTCTGGTGACTGGTCAACCCGGCCCATTTTCAACTTAGCCCATTGGCAACTGGGCCCAACATACAACTCGGCCCAAATTTCATTTTATGCCAAAGCCTTAATATTTTTGATTATTTATTAAGCATTTTTATTACAAACACAAAATTGTTCAATCTTCATTCAGTTTTTAGATAATTTACTTGTGAATCAGATAATTAAACAGTGAAATTGAAATTTAAAGATCATTCTTAAAAATGTACATAATCAAACAATGATTCAATAAATTATTATTAAAAAGACTAAAATATATATTTGAAATAATAAAGATAAACCCAGTAAGATATAATAGCAATGTTTGTACAAAACTTGTACATGTTTTTTGAAAAATAATCTATGTTACTATAGACTTATTTGGGCAGAGTTGACCAGGCTGAGTTATTCCATGGGCCGAGTTGACTAGTAACCCAATTTATAGGTGACCAGTCAACTTGGCTTATTTTCAACTCTGCACAGCATAGAACTTGGCCCTAAAAGCCCATAATATTATTAAATACCAAAACTGTTAAATATTTCATGCAAAAAATTTACATTACTGTAGACTATAAATTAGTTAAGGAGTTAAATGGGCCAAGGTATTATATGCAATGTTAGAGTGTGTTTTTGCATTTTTTGACGCACTTACATAATTTTATGTATGCGCAACCAAATAAGCCAAGAGCTTTTTGAGTGATGCACTTGGCACTGATCAACAAAATTGATCAGTTTAATTCTATTGTAAAAAATTGAAACTTTGGTAAAAATTTATTTGGTAGATTCAATCAGAGACTTACATTAGTTTGGCTCAACAAAATCTTTTATTTTCAGTTCCCTGGCTCATTCTTTTGGGTAATGATTAATTTTGTTCATAAAGTCAAAGGGAAATGAATAGAATGAATGGAAGTTCAGTTGTGATTTTTTTCAAGTGTTATCCTCACTTATTCCAATTACCAAAACAATTTTGCCTACCTCTGCAATATCCTGTTGGATTCTGAATTTTATTCTATAAAGGCTTAGTACCTGGATTTTTCAAGCATAGAAATTTCAATTTCCCTCATGATTTAGACACTGTTTTGGGGATAGATATTTTTTCCATAGGGTATCAGGTTAGAAATAAGACATCAGGGCCCAAGGTTATAAAACTTCTCTGGCTTCTCTATATCTCTGGCTCAACTGAGAATTTACTCAATTTTCAAATTTCAATAAATGTATGAAAATAAAAGATAATATTAAGAAATTGTTATCTATAACAACTTATTAATATTATCTTTTATGTCAATACATTAAAAATGAGTATTGAAACAGAATTACAGCTTTAATCTCAAATTGAAATATGAGAAAATTTTGAATTGAGAATGCTCGGGCCCAGAGGAAAGCTGTGAGTATATAAACTGACAGTTGGTCTGGTCAGCTCGTGATAGTTATCCGTTATCTAAGGCAAATATACACATTCAATCAGACGTTTCCTTTACACAATCACACAAATGAATTGACTAGATTAAAAAAAGGTAACACATAAAATATTTTATACTTTTTCGCTGATGATCCTGATCTTAAGGTTTTTTTTTCAGTTAACATTAAAGAAAAAGTCAATTATTTGAAGTAATTTTGAGTGACATTTTACTCTAACGTACTTTTATGTTAGATATTTGTTTCCAGATTACAGTGATGGCTTGGAGGTTTAAAGTTTCAAAGTACAAGAATGCGGCACCAAAGTTTCCTAAGAGAGAGGTAAATACTGCCAGCATGAATGGCACTATTTTTAGTTCATCAGAGTAGGAAGTGCTAATGCAGGACTTGTGTTAGTGTTTAATATTTGGGAGTCGTTAAATCCTCACCAAGAAATTCTGGGGGTCAAATCTGAATTTAAAGGGGGTAAAAACAACAGAAAAAGCAAATCATAAGTAGAATTTTGCATATTTAATAGTCACTTAACTGTTTCTTGTAAAGATATGAAACATGAGTAATTAATTTGTAGAACTGTAAATAGTGATTTGTGAAAATCTTAGGTATAAAACCATGTTTTGACTGTTAGTAATTGTTCTCAAGGGGGTCAAAATGACCCTGGTTTAAGGGTCAAACACAAGCCCTGTCATTGTTACGTCTTGTTTTCATGTTGTGCGTGTCGTCTTGTCTTGTCTGTTCAAATTTTGTGTGCACATTAGCACACATTTCTTGAAACTTGGTCAGAATCTATGTTTGTCTTCATTAAATCCGATCAAGTTCAAAAATGGGTCAAGAATGATGTCAAGGGCTCAAATCTTAGAAAAGTAGGCTAAAAATGGGGTCAAATCTTAGAAAAAATCTTGTGTGTACAAAGAGGCTAAACTTTGTCTAAAATGCCTTGAAACTTGCTCTGACTGTTTGCCTACATAAAATCTTGGTCAAGTTTAAAAATGGATAAGTTTAGACTATTTATTTTTCATTGATTGGGAAACAAGCTCTTACAACTTAGATTAATCCCTCTAGATTGTGCTTCCTAGAAAATTCACCAGTACTCGCCCAAAATGTGTCGGCCTTTGAAAGAACCAAGATCGAAAGCCGCTCTAGGAATCCAACTCAGGACCTTTTGGTCAGGCAAGGTTTTAGTGTCACAACCACAAAATAGGGTCCCAAGGACTCAATAGTTAGGCTCATAGGGTTTTTTTTGTCAAGTTTTGGAAGTTCCTGCTTTATAATATGGACTGTTTTCTTTTGAGCTATCCTCATGTTTTTGTGAAGATGGTAAATTTTCTCTAGATTAAGTAACATTTAAGGTTTTGTAAAGATATGTACACACATGTACTTTAAAACAGTTTTCAATTGAACTCTGAAGTTGATCCTCAGAGGGTCCTTAGGACAGGCATCAGAAAGCCACTTATTTAGGAGTCTCAGACTCGCAAAACATGTGGCCCTTAAAACCCTGGTCAAAAGGCCGACAATCTACCTCAATACCACGGGCACCACACAGGTCAATGGGTCTATAATAAGGGTAATGAGTCAAAACTTCAGAAAACGCTTTTGTGCACAGTAGAGGCTACATTTTGGCTCAAATGGCTAGGAATCTTGGTATGAATGTTTGTCTATATGAAATCTTGGTTGACCTCAAAATTGGGTCAAGTGGGGGTCAAAAATGAGTTCAAGAGGTCAAATCTTACAATAAGGTTCAGTGCACTTTAGAGGCCACATTTTTGGCTCAATGTCTTGAAACTTGGACAGAATGTTTGTCTACATGAGTTTGAAAATGTGTCAAGTGGAGTCAAAAATGAGGCCAAGGGGTCCTATCTAAGAAAGACTACCCTTTGTACATGTACTCTGTAAGCCACATTTGTCAATCAAATGTTTTGAAACTTAGTCAGATTGTTTGTGTTCATAATATCTTTGATTGAAATAAGGTCAAGTGGGTTCAAAAACTAGGTCACACGGTCAAGTTTTAGGGAGAAAAAATCTTTTCCATGATAATAGTCTTTTAGATAGGTGAATTTCTTTCTGAAATACTAGGGTAAAAAAAAATGTATATGTTTTTGTAAAGGGAAATGGGGCAAATTTCAGCCCTAAAAACAACATAAAAAGGGCTGCAAGGTAAAATGTCAAAATTGCTATATCAGGGGCATATAAGTGTTTTACAAATACATCTTTTAATTACAGGAGGCAATTACAGATGTTTCTACTGGTACACTGATGCAGTCATGTGGAAACCATATAGCTGCTAGCTCTACATATATGGCATTCAACACAGATATGGGGGGTAACTTGATCTGATTTTATTTCATTGATTATTTATCAATAGCTAGGGAAGCCCTTCACTTCTATATTTGTTTTTTCAAATACTAAAAAGCAGGGGTGTTGAAATACAGATTATCTCCACTTGTCCTTGGACAAGGAAAAGATTTTCTTACCTGAACGGGTTCAAAATGAACATGTCCTCAAAAGATGTGAATAAATAGAATTATTGAAAACACTGATTTGAAGAAGAAATGCTGAAACCAAGCATTTTCTTAATTAAAACGATATTTTTTACCTTTAGTGGCAACCATGAGGATAAATCATCTCTTTTATCAATTTATTACCATCAAAAGAATGAGATTTGCCCTAGTATTTTTTCATCCACGGACAAGCAGTCGTGAAAAATGTACTTGTCTGCAGGTGAAAAAGACTGTCCGACAAGTCAGGCATCAGAATTCAATACCCCTGCTAAAAAGTATCAAGGAGGCTTGATGACACCCTAAAATACTGTGGAATGCTCTTAATTGCAATTCTGATAACAGCAGCTCATCGTCAAATGTGCACAAACAAAAGATTTACAGAATAAGAACTATATTTTTGGATATTTTGTGTCATCTTATTTTACGCCACTTTTACTCAAAAGGTATTATTTGGAATTATCCACATGATTTGACCTTTATACAATAAATTAATAAACTGACAATTACCTTTACCATCGAGGAAGACCAGTGGTAATGGATAGCTTTGTCTTGTTGACAGGGAGTATGTTTTCATAGGATTGAAAAATATTGTCTTTAATGACGGACAGAATCGTGGTTGAGAGGTGTAGGTTGCAGTGATATGAACCATACTTTTGGTGGTATGGATCCCCACAAAGCCAAAACTTTTGTTTTTATGCTCCCCGAAGGGAGAGCATATAGCCGCCGCTTCGTCTGTCAGTCAGTCCGTCCGTAATTCCCTCCCCACCTTTTTCTCCATAACCCTTGGGCCAAATCAAATGAAACTTACCATGTTAACTCCCTATGATATAGTGATAATGCATCAGTGACGGTTTTTCGATTTAAGGCCTCGTCACGGGAAAAGGGGACTTAGGTTAAAAAACAGATTTTCCCAAATTTCTCCTAGTCTAACAGTCA
This sequence comes from Fragum whitleyi, assembly GCA_948146395.1. NCBI lineage: Eukaryota > Metazoa > Mollusca > Bivalvia > Cardiida > Cardiidae > Fragum > Fragum whitleyi. The sequence goes on along the minus strand of OX411549.1, from coordinate 27,921,670 downwards.
GAATTTAGTGAAATTCATATTTGAATAGCAAATCAGATGCCCTTTACTATAAACAATTTGAAATTAACGTAAAAAAAAGTATATCATGGAAAAAGGGGGCTAAATGTTTGTTACCATTACGTTTGCATGTAAAATAGTTATTCCGTCCATCCGTCCCCACCTATTTCTCCATAACCCTTGGGCCAAATCAAATGAAACTTACCATGTGAACTTCCTATGATATAGTGTTGATGCCTCTGTGACGGTTTTTGGATTTGAGGCCTCATCACAGAAAAAGGGGACTTAGGTTAAAAAAACAGTTTTTCCCAAATTTCTCCTAGTCTGACAGTCAGAATTTAGTGAAATTTCATATTTGAGTAGCAAATCAGATGCCCTTTACTATTATCAATTTGAAATTTACTTAAAAAATATAATGGAAAAAGGGGGCTCAATGTCTGTTACCTTTACGCTAGCGCGTAAAATACAGTTATTCTTTCATTTCTCCTAGTCTTATGCTCAGAATTTGATGAAATTTCACATTTCAGTAGCAAATCAGATGTCCTTTACCATAAACTATTTGAAATTTGTTTCTAAAAATATGTCATGCAAAAAGGAGGTTTAATGTTTGTTACCTTTATGTTTGCTGTATAAGATTACACCTTATTTGAGTCCTTGCAATCTGACCACAGAGCATATGAAACTTTATGGGGGGATAGATCTTATGGAGGAGAAGTGCAGTGCACAAGAACTTCAACTCTTGCTTGCATAATTTTGGAGTTATTGCCCTTTGTTATTTTGGATACCTAGATTATATCTGGAGCATATCTCCTAAAGTATAACAGCTATCAACTTGAAACTTTATGGGTGGATAGATCTCATGGAGGAGAAGTGCTATGCACAAGAACTACAACTCTTGCTTGCATAATTTTGGAGTAATTGCCCTTTGTTATTTTTCATACTTAGATTTTGTCTGGAGCATATCTCCTAAAGTATAATAGCTATCAACTTGAATCTCTATGGGTGGATAGATCTCATGGAGGAGAAGTGCAATACACCTGAACTACAACTCTTGCTTGCATAATTTTGGAGTTATTGCCCTTTGTTAATATTTTTACTTAGATTTTATAGGAGGCAAATCTATGACAGTACAAAAGAATCTTTTATCTATAAGGCTTCAGTTTACTATCAAGCTTTCTTTGCGGGGGATGTCCATGTCCAACATGGGTCTTGTTTTTGTGACAATGCCTTATTTTGGGAGCATAATCCATCTCTGACAGCTCTTGTCTTTTTTTTTCTTTAACAGATCATGAAAAAGCATGCATGGCTTTATCGTATTTTCTTGCAATATGTTTATTAGAAACTTTTATTTTATACTTTTGTTAAAGAAATTGTCTTCAATGTGCTGATTTGCTGACATTTGCACAAGAAAGTTGCAAAGTGTAAATCAGACTACAATTTTAAAAGGCAGCATGCAAACCCTTTTTGATAGGTTTGAGAGAAGACATGGATTTAGATTTTGAAAGTATACAAACTTATTGATTATTGTGTGAGAGATACATATAGACATATTTGAGTTGTAAAAAAAATAAGATGATTAACAAAAGAGTGTAACAGTTAATGGACAAAACATAAATTATTGTCTATGAAAATTAAAAAAAGATATGCCAGGGCTCAAGCCACAGGCCTTGTATTCTGCAATTCCTTGACCTTTTATTAATATCTAGAAGTTCTCTCTATGCATGGTGGCGCCAACCAAATATATAAATTATTATGATTGACACCTGAGGTAGGAGAAACCTTCCAGTTATGTTATGATGGAATCAATAAAAGCGTGTAATTATTTAATCAAATTTCAAGCTGACAATGATGTTTCAATTTTCTCACATTATAATAACAATGCAAATATCCTTTAAGGTAATTGTGATCGACTGCTCATGTAGACAGGTACATGTGTAAATAATCATTGAATATTTTATAGGTACAGTGAATTGGTGGCAAATTTTCAAAAAATTATGGGATATTTTGTTGTTTTTGAATTTAAACACCTACCAACACCGGCGAAATTGACGAAAAACTAGACCACATAGAAAAATTCACAAAGTACGGAAGCTACTGTTAATAGCAATTTCTGGTTATTAGCTACACAATGGTTGACAAATTGGAGTTGCTGCTAACAGGATTAATCTGCACTGCTCTACTTCTAGTCCTTGAAAACCTAAAGATTAACTTTATCAGCCAGGGATAATTCAAAATTCAGATTTGCAAAAGCTTTCTGTTGTCTTATTCCTTACATAATACATGTATAAAGTTTAATTAGCACCGTTCTGTGATTCATGCATTCATAGTATTGTTTTTCCTTAATAACAGTCAAATTTTTTTATTCTTGAATATCATGATATTAACCCCAATTTTTCAACTGATGTGTTTAATCTGTTTTACAGGAGTAGGAAACCTTGGTATATTACCTCTAGCAACAACTGGGAGAATTGGACAGTCATTACCAACACTGAAGTGTCATACAGGTGTGATATTACACATTTATGTTCTAGGATATTTAATTAAGCTTGCACAAGATATCCCCCCCCCAAAAAAAAAAAAAAAAAGCAAAAAAACTTATGCCTACAGCCTTGTCAGTCTTACCATCTATTAAGAATATTAAGAAAATAGGTGATCAAAAGTAGAGATTATGGTATTGACTGTTAATCAAAGATTTTGGTAAAAAGCAGTTATATTGACTTAGATATTCACAGTTATGAATATTAGAACTCTTAGAATATGTTTTACTACTTAATGATTCTGCAAATAGATAAACAGAAATTAATGAATCATAATTACTGCACCTTTAAAGCTTGCTTGCTTATTACTGAATAATAAATCATTAAAGATGAGAAATTAAAGATCCATTTTCTAATATTTTTTTTCTGTTTTGTTATACACAGATCATGTGACAGATATGCAGTTTAGTCCATTCCATGATGAACTTCTGGCAACTTGCTCTGCTGATTGCACAGTATGTACTTTAATAACATTTGTTTTGGAATGGTTTGAAGTTCAAGAGCTCCCAATAGATGTAGTGATTTTCATTCACTGTTTGTCAAATTTTGTTATTAATCGAACAAATCTTATGTTGTTGGTAATATTTGTAATTGTCTCTTCAAGACAATTAAAATAAGTACCCACAACTTAAGGTTTTGATGAGATAAAAAAGCTTTACATTGTCAACACTATGTCTGATTTTGAGCCCTTGTGTTTCAGTTTAGAAAATGAACCTGTCAAGAAAGAAATTTGGAATACTTTTGGATGAAAAGAATTTTAAAAGTACAAATTAATTTTATGAAAATTGTGAATGTTTTGAATGAAATCATCAATACCCGTATTTACTATTTATTTCACTTGATAAATTTTTACACTGTCTTTTAAATAGATTAGAATATTATCTTTGACACATTATAAGCTTCCAATTTTTGTATAAAACAGTTATTGTGCATTATTTTTTACACAATGTTTTTTTTCACACTAATTTCTCTTCCTAGGTTTTACTTTGTTAACCTATTATTTAGATGTTTTGAATTGATCCGTATTTTCTTTCAGGTGAAAGTGTGGTCATTATCAGAACCAGAACACATATTCAACCATTTAAACTCCATTTCACCTCTAGTGCCATTACCAGGTCAGGAGAAACGAGTAGAAAATGTATGTTGGAATCCAGTGGCGGATAATATCTTAGCTGTTACTGTTTATAAATCATTGAAGTTGTTTGATGTTGAAACTGGAAAAGAGCAATATGGTAAGTTAAGGTGTCAATGGTTTAAGTATGTTAAACCAATTCCCTCTTAACCTCTATTTCGCTGAATTTGAATTTTGTTTCTAATAAATTGAGTCTGCGCATGAGATTTTCAACAATTTCAAATATGCGCAAATCAAAGACTCTGACCAGCCTGTGCATCTGCACAGTCTGACCAGAGTCTGCACTATGCGCTAAGTAGATAGATAAGGTCTCAAATTATCTGTAGACTATCAGGTAACATTGTATTTTACAGTTCTTGGCTGTCTTGGCATCTCAATTTTAACATGTCACAAACTTTTCAAATTGTTGGAAATGTCACACGCAGGCTCAATGGTTATTTTTTGGTACATTTCAACCAGAATGGCTCAAGTTTTTTCCTCAATAAATTTGGTAAAAATCAGACAGAAAAACTAAGATCAGACTGGTCTGAGCCTATACTCAGGGGTTTGGAATTCCCTCGCCCAACTTGTCTGACACAAGCTTTTCTACATGAGGGCAAGTACATTTTTCTAGACCACTTTTCTGTGGCCTAGTAAATACCAGAGCAAGTCTTGATACAGAACTAAAATGATCCAGGAGAAAAGCCATCCTTTTGTTTGTATCAAAGGGAAGAAAAAATGTGTTTAATGAAGAAAATGCTGGATAAAAGCATTTTCTTCATAAAAACAATATTTTTTCAATATTTATCTACCTTCTTTTTTGTGGACAAGTTCATTTTGATCCTGGACAAGTAAGAAATCAGCTTTGACCTGTCCATGGGACAAATGGAGAAACTCTGTATTTCCTCACCCCTGCTATACTGTCTACCAAAGCTATGTGTACATCAGGGGGGTGTCATGAATAGCTTTGGACAGGTTGATCCTATTTTTACTGAGCCCATTTGCGGTGAGGGAAAATGCTTGTTACAATGATGACTAAGTGTTGGTGCATTAGCACATCTCGGGGTTTTCACTAGCTACCAATGCCAAGAGTCAACAACCCATGAGTCAAAATTTCTAAGGGTCAAAATGAAAATAACAAGAATCAAAATGTGACAGAATCATGCATATCATCCACCTCCCCCACACCCTCCCACATCCCCCACACCCTCCCACATCCCACCACACCCTCCCACCACACCCTCCCACCTCCCACGCCCCTGAAAAAAAAATGAAGTCTGAATTTTGTTTTGGACAATTTCTACTGCATTTATGAATGATTTTCAAAATGGTTTGGCACAATAGCTCTTATCATGAGCAGATGATATATTTGAAAGAATTTTCAGATAACTTAGAGTTGAAGGTCAATTAGAGATATTTGGACCGGTGGTCAATTTTTTGATGCACAAAAGCAGTTTTCCTGGGATAACCAGCTAGTTTAGCTTGTCTCTTTCAGCTCACCTGAGCAGAACGTGCTCAAGAGGAGCTTTAAGGGTGATCCTGAGTCTGTCGTCCGTAGTCCATCATGCGTCATGGTTCATCCATTGTCAACAATCTTAAAAACTTCTTCTCCTGAACCACTGGGCAGATTTCAATGCAACTTTGCCAGCATGTTTCTTGGTTGACCCTCTTTAAAAATTGTTTGCTAAATTCTGATTAGCCCATAAATATTGGATTGGCAGGGCGGAGCTTTTTCAGAGCCTGAAATCTTTGACCGACATCTCCCCTTGAACCACTGGGCTGATTTGTTCCTTGGGTAACCCTTTTTAAAAATTGTTCAAAAATTTTGATTGGCCCATAAATATGGGCGTGGCTTATTTTGAGCCCAAAATCTTTGAATGACATCTCCTCCTGCACCACTGGGCTGATTTCAATGAAACTTTGCCAGAATGTTCCTTTGCTGACCTTTTTCAAAAACAAATTCACGAAATTTTGTTTGGCCCATAAATATGGGCGTGGCAGGGCGTCGCTTATTTTGAGTCCCTCAGTAAAGAATGGGTGGACAAGGTCTTTTTTCACTTTAAATTCTTGGGATTATATCTCCTCTTCAACAATTAGGCAAATTGTTATGAAAATTGGTCAGAAAGTTACTTGGATGGATTTCACTGGACCAATAAGATTCAGGTGAGCAGTTTAGGGCCATTCTGGCCCTGTTGTTTTACCAAAGCTTGAAGTATGGAGATAGTCTTTGCATTGTTGACACCATTTGGAAACAATTTAGGACATCTCACACACAGGCTCATATAATTTTACTTCCACTTTGACCTTTGTGATTATTTCCTTACAAATTACATAGACTTTAAATCATAACTTTCTTAAAAAATTTAATCTTAAATTGTCTTAGATTTTCTATGCAGAAAGTGCAAGTGTGGCTACACAAGCCCTCTTTCGCCTCTTGTTTAATAATTTTTCTAATAAGACCTTTTATCAAGAGTTCTATTTTGATGATATTTATGGTGATAACAGATTGCAAACAGCAACCATGAATAGTTGATTCCATTCTAAATCTTAACAACTTCAAGGTGGTGATAGCTATATGTCCTGTGTCATGGGACAGAACTGACAAAATTCTCCTTGATTTCCTTATTTGAAAAAAAAAAGAAGAAAATTTGTTTATTCCAGATATAAGTAGTCATGGTGACCAAGTACAGAGTATGAGTTGGCATGGCGATGGAAGTACTATTATGACATCATGTAAAGACAAGAAACTACGTACAATAGATCCAAGAGGTTCTTCTATAGCCCAGGTAAAAGTTATACCGCATTTTGACACGCTCATAAGAAAACAACATCAAAAAATGTGAGAAAAAGAGAAATTGCTTGTATCAAGCAAATTCTTGTTTTCACACAGCATTTTTCTGTACGAATTGGTAGTATCAATGTAATTTGTGTTCAATTTTCTTTCAAATATAATAAATCAAATATGAGCCTGTGTGTGACATTTTCAACAATTACACATGAGCATGAAGCACAAATTTGGAGCAGCCTAGATAGCCACACAATGCAAGAAGAATATTTTGGTGACTGTCCAAGGAAAGGTAAAGACCTTCCCTATCAATTTACCGCACCGTGAAGAACTTAGTCAGACGGTGCAGATGAACATGCTGGACACAGTTTTTGCTTTTTGCACATTGGAAATTGTTATAAAATGTCATGCATAAACTCATATTTCTGATCTTGTATTTTTAGATTGAAATGTCGAGTCACATCCATGAGAAACATATATAACCTCTCAATGTGATGATAATTGTTTGTGTTTCAGGAATGTCAATGTTTTGAGAGTAACAAAGATTCAAGAGTGGTGTATGTAGGCAGCTCAGATAATGTTGTCACAACAGGATTTACAAATGTAAGTATAACAAACTTTTGGAACAACAATGCTCTAGCGACTGAAAAAAAAAACCTACACTTTCCTATTTTTAGCTCACCTGAGCACAAAGTGCTCAAGGTGAGCTATTGTGGTTAGGTGGATGTCCGTCAACCATTGTCAGTTGTCCGTCATGCGTCGTCCATCGTCAACATTAGCCTTGTATGCACTCTAGAGGTCACATTTTTGGCCTGATCCACCTGAAATTTGGTCAGAATGATTGTCTTGATGAAATCTCCGATGAGTTCAAAATTGGGGCAACTGGGGTAAAAAACTAGGTCACGGGTCAAATTTGAGAAAAACCTTGTATGCACTTTAGAGGCCACATTTTTGCCCAAACAACCTGAAATTTGGTCAGAATGATTGTCTTGATGAAATCTCAGACAAGTTTGAAATTCAGTCAAATGGGGTCAAAAACTAGGTCACAGGGTCAAATCTTAGAAAAACCTTGTATGCACTCTAGAAGCCACATTTTTTTTGCCTAATTAACCTGAAACTTGGTCAGAATGATTGTCTTGATGAAATCTTGGACGAGTTCTAAATTGGGTCAACTGGGGTCAAAAATTACGTCACAGGGTCAATTCTTGGAAAACCTTGTATGTACTCTGGAGGCCACATTTTTTGCCAAATCAACCTGAAATGTGGTCAGAATGATTGTCTTGATGAAATCTCGAACGAGTTTGAAATTGAGTCAAGTGGGGTCAAAAACTAGGTCACAGGATCAAATCTTAGAAAAACATTGTTTGCACTCTAGAGGCCACATTTTTTGCCAGATCAACATTTAGAAAAAACCTTGTATGCATTCTAGAGAACACTTTTTTTGCCTGAACAACCTGAATTTTGGTCAGAATGATTGTCTTGATGAGATCTCGGACGAGTTCAAACTTGGGTCAACTGGGGTAAAAAATTAGGTCACGGGGTCAAATCTTAGAAAAACCTTGTATGCACTCTAGAAGCCACATTTTTTTTGCCTAATTAACCTGAAACTTGGTCAGAATGATTGTCTTGATGAAATCTCGGACGAGTTCTAAATTGGGTCAACTGGGGTAAAAAATTAGGTCACGGGGTCAAATCTTAGGAAAACCTTGTATGTACTCTGGAGGCCACATTTTTTGCCGAATCAACCTGAAATGTGGTCAGAATGATTGTCTTGATGAAATCTCGAACGAGTTTGAAATTGAGTCAAGTGGGGTCAAAAACTAGGTCACAGGATCAAATCTTAGAAAAACATTGTTTGCACTCTAGAGGCCATATTTTTTGCCAGATCAACATTTAGAAAAAACCTTGTATGCATTCTAGAGAACACTTTTTTTGCCTGAACAACCTGAATTTTGGTCAGAATGATTGTCTTTATGAAATCTCGGACGAGTTCAAAATTGGGTCAACTGGGGTAAAAAATTAGGTCACGGGGTCAAATCTTAGAAAAACCTTGTATGCACTCTAGAAGCCACATTTTTTTTGCCTAATTAACCTGAAACTTTGTCAGAATGATTGTCTCGATGAAATCTCGGACGAGTTCTAAATTGGGTCAACTGGGGTAAAAAATTAGGTCACGGGGTCAAATCTTAGGAAAACCTTGTATGTACTCTGGAGGCCACATTTTTTGCCGAATCAACCTGAAATGTGGTCAGAATGATTGTCTTGATGAAATCTCGAACGAGTTTGAAATTGAGTCAAGTGGGGTCAAAAACTAGGTCACAGGATCAAATCTTAGAAAAACATTGTTTGCACTCTAGAGGCCACATTTTTTGCCAGATCAACATTTAGAAAAAACCTTGTACGCATTCTAGAGAACACTTTTTTTGCCTGAACAACCTGAATTTTGGTCAGAATGATTGTCTTGATGAGATCTCGGACGAGTTCAAAATTGGGTCAACTGGGGTAAAAAATTAGGTCACGGGGTCAAATCTTAGAAAAACCTTGTATGCACTCTAGAGGCCACATTTTTGCCTGATTAACCAGAAATTTGGTCAGAAAGATTATCTTGATGAAATCTCAGACAAGTTTGAAATTCAGTCAACTGGGGTCAAAACTAGGTCACAGGGTCAAATCTTAGAAAAACCTTGTATGCACTCTAGAAGCCACATTTTTTTTGCCTAATTAACCTGAAACTTGGTCAGAATGATTGTCTTGATGAAATCTCGGACGAGTTCTAAATTGGGTCAACTGGGGTCAAAAACTAGGTCACGGGGTCAAATCTTTTAAAAACCTTGTGTGCACTCTAGAGGCCACATTTTTTGCCTGATTAACCTGAAATTTGGTCAGAATGATTGAATTGATGCAATTTTGGATGACTTTGAAATCAAGTCATTTGTGTCAAAAACTAGGTCACAGGGTCAAATCATAGAAAAAAACCTGTAAGTTAACCTGAAAATTGTAAAAAAAAGATTTTCAAGTTTTATAGAAGCAACAGCATATTTTAGCTAAGTGTCATTTTTCATCATTCTCTTTCTAAACCTACTTTTTAAAATTTTAGACAGTTCATTCAGGTGAGCGATTTAGGGCCACTATGGCCCTCTTGTTTGACATTTGAGCCTGTGGGTGACATTCCAACAATTTCAAATGTGCGCAAACCTTCTGACCAGTCTGTGTGGCTGCACAGGCTGGCCAGAATCTTTACTACGTACTAAATAGATAGTTAAGGTCTTAATCCATCTTCTTGCAGTCTGCATATATCTTTATTGTATTGTGTCGTTGTCAACGCTACCCAACGTTTGTACCTCACACAGATTTGAACTTGTTGGAAATGTCACGCAGAGGCTCATTTTATTTTTCAACATTTTATACTGGTCCAATATAAAAGCTTTTTCAGAAAACAATGAAAGTGATGTGTAATTTGAGAAGAGTCAGTCCTAAATTGTAGAAAATGTTGTTGGAAAATGAGAAATTGTTTGTTTCAAGTAATGTCTTCTTTTTTTTCACAGTATTTTCTAAATCATAAAATCACATGGACATTAAATCAGGGAAAGGGTGAATTAAGTCATCATCTCACTCTTATGATTGATTACTTACAAATCTGTTTTTGACACTCATTTCTTTTCTTTCCTTTTCAATCAGAATAGAGAGCGTGTGTGTAGATTGTGGGATAGCAGGAATCTATCGTCCAGTGTTGTCACAGAGTCAATAGGCAGTTCAAATGGGTAAATATGGGTTGTTCTGTAAATTTTGTACTGTGCTTTTATACTTCTGAAATAATGATGGCTATACCCTTTCCATGTTGAATTAAAAATCTTGGCAAAATGGCAACAAAATCAAGGTCCTGAAAGTATAAGTTGCACTAATTGTAAGGTGGTATTCATTTTGAAAATTAATTTATAAAACTTCTCTGGTTTCAGAAAAAAAAAACAGATTGTAAAGACAAAGATCAGACTGTACATATGCGTAGGCTGATATTTGCCTATAGCTTCTGCCAAGGCACAAATTTTGGGTCAGCATGACACAGGTTAAAATGACTTATTATTTGAAGACTTAAATAATTTCATTAGGGAAAAATTTATAAGCATATGGCATAAGTACGGATTGTGGGACTGAAATTAACTGTATATGCCCAGACATGGATGGAATTAGTGGTGAATTCTATTACCCACATCGATGTGTCTTTCCATCTGTCCAGCACTTCATCCGTCATTCCAAATCTTTAGTAGCAAATTTTAGGATGATTCTGAAAATTAAAAAAGTCCTAAGGTTCAAAGCTCATATCTGGTATGAAGTTATCTTTCATCCATTCTCATATTTCAATATTAAGGTCATCTTAATTTGCTCATCAGGTGAATTATATCTGAGTTGTTACAAACAAGTGATAATGTGAGAAAAGATTGCATAAGTCACTCATTGCTTAGACTTTAAAAATTTCTCACCATAAGGCAAATATCTGATAAATCAAGAAGCATTGAAGTTTTGAAAAAACACAAATTCAGATAACTTCAATGTGATAGTTAAAGCACATACAAATGTACTCATTTCAAATTGTCATATTCTCAGCTACAGTCGATATTGCTCGAGCGACCATGTCTATTAAGCGACCAATTTCATTAAGCGACCACCATAAAAAGTCCCCTCACCGTAAGCAAATTCCCTGAAAAAGAGGACATTGTTAACGAAAAATTAGTTATTGTTGAATAAAATGTTGTTGGAACCCATTAGAATCGTCTCTATCAGACGATTCTAATGGCTTCGAACATCATAGGGTTCACTTCAACTTGACTGACAATCTATAAATGTTATCAAAATAAACTGTCACATTTATCATAGTATTTTGTATTAAGCGACCATTTCCATAAACGACCGCTTTTTGGTGGTCCCTTTAGTGGTCGCTTAACACAAGTTTAACTGTATTTTGGAACTTTGAAAAGTCATCCAATTTCACATTTTGAATAGATTTGTGTCAAATTACCATCATAAGAATGTTTAAGTTGTCTTGTTATGATTGTTTATTTGGTAGTACTATAGAATTAAGTCATGCATGAGGTGTGTTTGAAAAAATATTTTGAACTGTTGCTTTCATAGTATTTGTATTTATTTGCTGTAGTACATTGATGCCATTGTTAGATGAAGATACATGCATGCTGCTTCTCATTGGAAAGGTAATTTGGACCTCTATCTGTATCTTAACCATATTCTAACTATGTAATTTAAAGGGGCTTTCAATAATTAGCCAACACTTTTTTGTGTTTGTTTGAAGAAAATAGGCCCTCAATTGAGTGAGCTTGATGACTATATATTTTTTTATATATAATTGATTAAATATACCATGTTTGTTAAACTGTTTTCTAGTTAGTTTCTAGTAATTGAAATTTTTTTAACTAATTTCTAGCATGCTGCTTTAAAAATGATTAACTTGGAATACCTCGCACCAATAGATTGTGGGCAAATTGCGTTACCTTTGTCTGTCTTTCTGCTAAAACCTATTCTGCTGAACTAAACATTTTGCCCATATCTACGACATTCTTCAAGTTACAATATTCATTCAGCTTCTTCTTGTCATGCCATATTTTCATAGGTCAAGGTAAACTGACAAGGTCAAGGTCATGGATCAAAGCCTAATTTCAAAACCAGTGGCCACTTTAGGGGCATCAGTGCTTTACAAACACATCTTGCAAGATGTTCAATAGCAAATTGTTGGCCCAACCATTAACCTCCATCATGCAACACTGTCTGATCTATTTAAAATAGTATTTATCTGTAAAATCTGTGGTCATAGACATTAAACATATTGATGGTGAGCAACCTAAATATCTTAACTTCATATTATTTAACTGAAATTTTTAGCTCTGCTTTTTTTTGGGGAAAACCTGAAGTATTGGGTTAGCCTTGGTGTTGCCATTGTCAAAGTTGTCATGTCAAGCCAGATTTTCATTATTTTGTAATATTCTATTAAATTTGTTGTATTACTAAAGGCATTCACTTGAAACTTGGCAAAATTTTCTCTCTTAAAAGAGCAGCTTATTCTATCAAGGACAGTAACTCTAGATGCAGTTAGTGGAAATTATGCTCCTTTTTTTTACTTAGATTTTCTTATGCACTACCCAGCACCCAACACCCAACAGTCTAATGTAGGCAACTATAGCTAGTGCTCTTGCTATCCCACCCCGTTTTAGTGAAGGAGATATAGTAATGGTCTCCATCAATACTTCTGTCATTCCGCCCTTCTGTCATATTGTCACTAAACATATCTGAAGCATATCTCCTAAAGTATAATACCTATTAACTTGAACTTCAGAGGTGGACAAATCTTATTGAGGAGTAGTGAAGTGCACAAGATCCACAACTCTTGCTTGCAAAATTTTGGAGTTATTACCCTTTGTTATTTTAAAGACTTGGATTTTGTCTAGATCATATCTCATAAAGTATGATATGTATCAACTTGAAACTTCATAGATCAATAAATCTTGCTCACACAATTTTTGTTATTGCCCTTTGTTATTACTGGCTTCAGTTTACTATCAAGAAGCTTTTATAGACAGTGGATGACCATGTCCAACTTGTGGCTCAGGGACATCTTGTTTATTACAGGGTGATACTGGTTGGTCATATCTGGAGGTTTCTACTGCAGACAAGAAATTAGTAATAAGTAAGTTGTTTTTTCATTCCACAGACAAAAGTATTAATCCTTCCAGACTGTTTAGAAATATACAAAGCTCTTGGCAGACAGTATAGGCAAAGATCAACCAACACAAGTGCGCAGTTCAACCTACATCTGTATTTCTAATTATAAAATGACTGGGTAACTTGAGCTGGTTGAAATGTTCCAAAAACTGGCAGTTTATTTTAGGCTTGGCAGTTTATTTTAGGCTCTGTTTAAATCTAAAAGGGTAAGGTTTAGGGAAGTTATATTTTCACACTCTAGATTATGTCAGTTAAATCATCATATTTTAGATAGGAAATTGCTCTATAAAATAAATTGTATTTCTATTCCCTTTCCATTTGTCAATATGTTTGAATGTTTATTTGTCAATTGTCAATATTCGAATTATATGTTTTCTTGTTTTCTCATGAAAATAAGTCATATGTACAATTTTTCTATATTGGCACAATGGCCACTAGGTCAAATTTATCATTTAGGTTGAAAATAGTTTCAACAGTACCAGATATGTTTCTAAAGATACCTGCATTATGTCATTGTTCTAAGGATATCCATGTGATACCATAAAAAATATCATATATCTTATCAAATGGAAATTTTAACAGTTTTAAGGTAAAGTGTATACACTGCTTTAATATATCATTTATGGACATCTGCTTTCGAGAATGAGGTAGCCTGGCAAGGTTGAGTTATCTGTCATTGTCAATCTCAATCAGGAACCCTAGCAATTCAGAGGTTTAGTCCTTAAAAGTAAAATTGGTGCAGTTATTTAAGTGTGTTTTTTTTTTCTTTTTATATATAATTTTAACATTATGTCAGAATTATCAAGGATACCTTTAACATAGCATTATTTTACATGAAATCATGGAAAATGTGGTTATATCAAAGTTATCTATCAAATATTATTTCGTTGGTACTTATAAACATATATTAAAAATTAAACTCTTCATGTTGGTTAGGGCACCTGGTTATTTACTCAAGAAAAAGAAAAGGATTTAGATTCAAATCTAGTGACATTTTATTTTTTTGCAGAGGCATTTCAGATCCTAGATTTGGCCTGCATTTAAAATAATGAAGCACTAGTGAGTGGCTGAGCCTGGCTATCTCAGCAGCAACACATTGGGCTGTCTCTGGAGTTTGAACCCCCACCTTCAACTTTCATCCCACATATGACATAAGTCATTGTGGCACAAGTCATCTGTGTCACACCAAAGGTTATTGGTTTGCCTTTGTGGGACGAACAACTGATGGCATGGATGAAATGTTGTGGCTGTACTGATGTGAAAATGGCAGCTAACCATGGGTAGTTGCACCAGATACCACAATTTAAATGCAATAATGTTGAAAATGACGTTTAACCACATAAAAAAATCACAAGAGAGTGACCAAAATTTGAAACACATAAAAAATTATCATGTAAATGTCAAGCATAGTTTACATTTAGTTTACAAATCATAACATTTTTCCAGACAATATGGAAAGGATGGAGAAAGCAGAACAGATCAAGGGAGCGTGTCTCATACCAAAGAGAGCGGTCACTGTAATGGATGGAGAAGTGGACAGGCTTCTTATACTGACAAGTAACAGTATTTTACCAGTGCCTTATATTGTACCCAGAAAGGTAATACCAATTGAGCCTATGCATGACATTTACAAAATATTTCAATCATGAGGAAATTAAAGACTGCACAGTCAACCAGTGTCTTTACTTAGCGCTTTGTATATAGAAAAGGTCTCAAAGTGTCTGTAGACTGTCAGGTAATCTTCTAATGACATTATGTGGCTGTCAAGGTTGCTAAATGTTGTCCCTCCAAACACTTGTTAAATTGTTGAAAATGTCATGCACATGCACAATTAGAGTTGGAGAATTAATGAATTATCTTTTAGTTGGTTAAGGATTTTTATGCCCATGCATTCATAAAAACATGGGGATATAGAGAATAATATGTTAGTGTCTTAAAATATTAATGTTATTTGGTCCAAGTTGAGAGAATTTATCATGACAAGGCTTTGCCAAGTCATGATAATATCTTGCAGCTGAGACAAGAACATTAATATTTTAAGACACTTTCATATTATTCTATTTATCATGTAATCATTTTTTCAGCGCTGAACTACAATTAACCCTTAAAAATCAAAGAAATTCATATGAAAGTGTATGCAAATTGTTTCTAAAAATAGACCGCCTGATATCATATTATGTTATCAGGCAGGTGATTTCAGGTCAATACAGGCTTTATTGCATGATAAAATTGTTTTACTGATGTCTTTCTGTCTGTCTGTCTGTCAACAAAATCTTGGCAAGAAAAGTAAAGATTTTTCATTTACTTCAACCCTATTCAAGTTAAAATGCTTGTTATAGCACTAAGATGCCTCTCATCTTGGAAGGTTAAAGTCATCTGACAAGGTCAAAATGACAGATTAAGGTATAAATTCTAAAGGAATTACTATTTTAGGGGCATTTGAGTTTTACAAACACATTTTGTTTAAGCTTGACAGTCAAAACTTAATATCTTGTTTCATCTGCCATGCGTCCAGGATATGAAAAAGTTCTGCAAATCTTATGAAGCAGTTGTAAGTCTTCCTAAGTTGAACAGTGCGCTTATTTGGGGTGCTGACTATAATTGACCAACAAACTGATAAGGTGACTAGTACATGTATATTAAACAAAGATGGCAGATAGCATAAAGTTATGACATCATGGGTAAAATAGGCCCTACTTTGAAGATATTGAATATGGTGAAATAGACAAAAACTTCCCTGCATTCAGCATGAGAGAACAAAGCAAACTACTTGCAGCTTATACCCTGCTTTCAATTTGCATTTGCATGCAAAGGGGCTATAATTTGCAAACAGTTTGCACAGTTCAGTCATCCTGAATGCAGAGCTGTGGTAAATCTTGTAATTTCACTGATGTGGTGGTTAAATTACCAAAGTGATAAAATACTGTTAAATTTTAATAATCCAATGGAAAGTATTTATCAAAAACTTTTTATAAGACTTGCCAAGTTTTGAAGATACATAATTTCTATCTATTTAGCAATACAAAGATTTCCATGGAGACTTATTTCCTGACACTAAATGTGGAGAAGCAGCTTTAACATCTAGTCAATGGTTAGCAGGAGAAAATGGACAGGTAAGTTTCATTACAAATGTATTTCCGAACACTAAATGTGGAGAGGCAGCTCATTGAGAAAAGTTTTGCCCCTAGTCAGTCTGCGCAATCCGCGCAGTCTGACAAGGGTTGACACTTTAGGCACTACCAAGATGGTCCCTTTTTGCTTAAAGGGTCACATGAAGAGGACAAGCTGAAACATATACAGATGTGCAGATAAGAGAGGATAATTTTCAGTTTAAAATCTTTATTTCTCATTATAATCCTATGTTATGGGTACCAAATTGAATTGTCTCCTGAAGACTATTCCAATGGCTACCCATAATCTAGCATTTAAGCAAGTATTGTTGAATGATTTTATTTGAAATCCTAAATACCCTGTCTTTAAAATATGACCAACGTTGTAGGAGTGAAATAACCCCATTGAATATTGTTGATATTACACGGGTGTTATTCCACTAGTGGAATAAATATGCAAATGAGCTCAGGGCGAATAGGAACACTATTTTTAGACAGCAAAAATGACATCATAATATATATATTGTGACGTCAGTTTTAAACGGCTTAATAAGATTAGTGGAAAATTGAAATGTTGAATTTCAAGAATTCAAACGATATTTCACAAACATTGGGGTCATATTATAAATAGAAAATAAAATTTTTGCTCATAAAATACCGAATTTATTAAACTCGTCATCTTAAACAGATAAAAAATCAGCACAGCCTTGTTTTTATCGTTTATAGATGACTCGTTGAATAAATTCTGTATTCCATGACCACTCATTTAATATCCTCTATATCTGTAGCTCTGATATAGTCAATGGTAAGCAGATACGTTTTTTTTGCAGTAACTGATCTTTGGATAAAGAAGGGCAATTTCAGAAGTATTTCAAAAGTTTCTCAGATACAGCACAGGTGAATTAAGAACCATTTCCCAAAATGACAAATCATGCAAAACGTAGAAGGTTTGACCCCTGTCAACCTACACAGTACAGCTGCATTCTGACCAAGGACAACGTCCATCATTGGGAAGTTGATATTTTATCAGACTCCCAATAATCAATCATAAGGTCAAGTGTTTCGAATTCAGCCAGTTGCAAATATTCTTTTTGGCAGTTATCTCCCATCAATGGGTAGATAATTGTAAGCTTGTTTTAGATAAAGGCTGGCGGCTAGCAAAGGATGGAATGGCTGTATTGGTATCATGAAAATTGATCAAAGTAGAGTTAAACCCCAGTTAAACAAACTAACCAAGGGCAATAGATTTTGGTCTTCTACTGCTGAAAATCCAGTCCAACACAATGTATCTTTGTGCCAGCAAGAAAAAGAACTTGGGAAATCATTAAAGGAAATCACTTAAATTTAATAAACTTTATCATTTACCAGAATGTGTTCTTTTCAAAGAAAGAAAGAGTTAGGTTTCATCAAATTGAAATTGCTATGTTTGAATAACTTAAAATTGCTATGTTTCATCAACTTAAGATTGCTTTTTACAATGCCTTACCACTTTACTAGTCTAAAATTTTGTTGTCTGGATATGAGTTAACCCTTTCTAATTTTCAACAAATAGAGTGGGACAGATTGAAAATGGTTGCAGAGAACAATGAAAAATCGGCAATTCAAAGAGAAACCATCAGTTTTCGTAGAAATATTGTGGAAAAGGAGAAACTGCTTGTTACAAGCAATTTTTTTTTTACCACAAATAATTTTGAAGTATGCAGTCACATGGATTGAACTTAAAATTAAATATGTTGTCTTAATAGCTTGTGTACTTTAGGTAGGTTTGATAAGCCTAGATCCAGCAAAGAGATCCAAACAACCTGTAGTGAGACCTCTTCAAAAAGAAAGCCGTTCATCAAATGGAACACCATCCAAGATGGAATCAGCCAAGGTATTGATCAAGACAATTTAACCTGTCTGGCTTAAGTTTAACGCACAATAATTAAAAGAGAGCAAAATGATTGTTATTCTCTCATGCTTCGGTGGATTATCATTTACATAAAATCACCACTTTACCAGTAAAATTATTAAAAAATTCCATCCCGCTTGCAAAATGGCATGAAAATATGTCCTAAAACTTTCACATTTTGTCTCATTTATGCATTAAAGAAATAGAATGATCTTTTGCTTTTTGAGTGAGATTGATTGATATTTCATTTTTTGAACAACAATAGCTATATTTTCACTCGTGACTCTGCTTCCTATGAAAATATAGCTTTTGTTGATCACTCAGTGAATACAAATCAATCTTCACTGAAACAATTGGCTATCTTTTATTTGTTTTTACTAAATGTCCCGGCCCTGGGACACCAGGATGAATAATATATGGGGTAATTTAGTTGAATCATGTCAGTGTATCCATAAAATTGTCTGCATTTAGGGGTCATAAGTGTTTTGCAAGCACATCTTGATTTCAGAAAAGTTTATATTTCAAATGAGTAGATATATAAATAGGAAAAAAATATATGTACATGTAATTAAAAAGCATTTAAGAGATAAGTTAATAAATGAGTACACTCATGCATACTGAAGTTCAAGGCTCGATTTAAAGGAGAAAGGTAATGAAGATGATTTGATTTCAATCGATATAAGATAAAAATGTGTGACCTATCTTAAAAAATGATTCAAATATTATTATTCAGTATTAACAGGAATCATGCTAGCTTTTTAAATTTGAGAGTCATTGAACCCTTGAACATAAAATTCTGGGGGTCAAAACTGGTTTTAATGGGGTAAATACAGAGCAAAACATTAAAACTGACCAGTCATTAAAGTAATCTATATAAATGAAACAACATAAATAATTGAGTGTATAGACTTCTGTTTATGCTGTTACATTTATATAGATCTTTTGTAAGAGTATGAAGAAAACAATAATCATTGATCTATATAATCTTTTATATTGCAAAATGACCCCCTGCAGGAATTTTTTGAGGGTCAAAATGGAATTTTTTTGGTCAAAACCCTGGTTTGAGAGTCAAACATGAACCCTTGTATAAGGTTGAAGCAAGACTGTGCGAATGACATTATTACTTATCTAAAAATTGACAGAAGGAGGCTGATCTTATTTCAACCCCACCAGAAAGTAAACCTGTAACTACAAATTCATTACCAAAGAAAGATTCAAACCAAGAACCTCAGATACATAAACCAAAGGAAGCCAGTAAAGCCTCAAAAGTGTTTGGATGTAAGTAAGGAAATTCCTGACTACTTTTTAGCTCCACTAGCCATGAGATTTTGTCACGTATCCATCTGTAAACTTTTTCTTAAAACAGCTTCTCCTCCCAAAGAAATTGGTGGATTTTAACAAAACTTGGGAGTAATGATCCTTGGGTGACCCTTTTCTTAAATTGTCCAAAAAATTTTGATTGACCCCCTAATATGGGCGCGGCAGGGCGGGGCATTTTTCACTCTGAAATCTTTAAAAATCTTCTCCTGCCAAAAGATTGGGCCATTTTCAATGAAACCTGACATGAATGTTCCTTGGGTGACCCTTCACTTAAATTGTTCAAGAAATTTTGATTGGCCAATAAATAAAGGCGTGGCAGGGGGGGGGTGGGGGGCAGGGGGCAGGGCCTATTTCTGAGCCCGAAATCTTTAAACGACATCTCCTGAACCACTGAGCAGATTTCAATGAAACTTTACCAGAATGTTCCTTGGGTATTTCTTTTCAAAATTGTTTGCAAAATTTTGAGCGGTCCTTAAAAATTGGCGTGGCAGGGCGGGGCTTAATTTTAGCCCGAAATCTTTGAAAGACATCTCCTCCTGAACCACTTGGCCAATTTCAATGAAACTTAACCAGAATGGTCCTTGGGTGACCCTTTATTCAAATTGTTCAAGAAATTATGGCCCATATATGGGCGTGGAAGGATGGGTCCTATTTTGAGCCCGAAATCTTTGAAAGACATCTCCTACTGAACATATGTTTTAGTAAGATGGGTAAAGGGATGCAGATTCATTTTGATTGCAATGTGAACCGGAACCATAAAACATTATAAAATATGTCTTCGGAGTTTTGGGAGTGTAAATGTATTCATTAAAGTAAGCTTTATTGAATGAAAGTCTAATGATGTTAAATCTAGTGGAGCAATACAGGCCCTCTTGGGCCTCTTGTTTGGAGGATTATTGTGAAATATCATTGGATTATCGATCAGTTATCTCACTTCCAAGCCAGAGAAATTGCCATAAGATTGTACCATTCTTCAGTTGATTATCACTTTATTTGACGTTACAAAACGGAGCCCAATTAACACATTGCATTATGATGTTGCGTAGTAAGTTTGTGCAAAATGACTCTTGGAAAGAGAATTTTTTCCTAAAAAAATGACATTTCTTTATCATTTTTCATGCATGGGCTTATATAGGAAATTTCACTTTTTCATTTCAGCCATGCATCAGTCCAAGTGTAAATATCTGAAAGGGAAGACATTACACAGCAGTACACACATTGTAAATATCAGGAAGTTAGATCGGACTCTACCAGGTCAGAGCAATATGTTTTATGCCAATAGAAAAAGATGTGCAATACCAATAGAAGGTTCAGGTGGTCTAGTCTCAATATTCGAGGTTAGTAGTTCTTGGATCAAAATTGTAAAGGGTGACTTCATATTTATCAGGGTGACTTTACTTGCAGAAACTTGAAAAAACACTTTTTCACCCAAGTAAAAAGCACAAGGGCATTTACCATTTTACGAGTCTCTGTAAATTGTTAATGCCCCAAAAATGCATTGATATTATTATTGCTTAAAAAGGAAGACTAGAATGTTTATTCAGAAATTGCAAAATAACTCTTAGAAATGCTTTAAGACTAGCTTCAAGCCTAGAAATATGCAGGAAAAATTGGATTATGCATTGTATCATAATTATACCCCCTTATGTATGGGGTAAATAGGAGCTCAGCTTGTCGGTTGGTTGGTTGGTCCGTACCTCATCAATAAGGTCAGGGACATATTGTTTACTTGTGCCCTCTGTCTGTCTGTTATCAATCTGTATGTTTGTCTGTAAGACAAAAAACCAAGAATCTTAACATTGTCAATTACATCAAGCCAAATCAAGTAATAATATTCATATTTGGCATAGTGAAAAAATTAATGATATGCATCTGCTATTGCCAAGCCGAAGGTCATGTAACTGTAGCTTCTTCGGGGCATTTGTGTTTGATGAACACAGCATTTTTCAAGATTTTCAAATGTTAGTTTTGTTAAAACATAGAGAACAAATATCTGACTTCAAGTATCCTAGTTCTGTTTAATATAGTATCTAAAGTCCATCTCGCTAGAGAGACCATGTATTAAGCGACCATTTTTTAAAGAGACCGTTTCAAAATCCCCTTCTTTAAATCAAAATGTCTAAAAAAGAATATATTTTTGTTCTAAAGATTATTAAAAATGAATGCTATGATGTTAAAACTCACCAAAATTGTCTCAATGAGATTTTTTTCTTGAGTTTTAACAACAAAGGCTTGTTGAGAATTTTGTATTAATATACATATTCAATCAGAATTTTCTTTTATATTTGTAAACAATTCATGTATGAAGGGACCATCTTCTTTAATGACTGCTTTTTGTTGGTCCTGTTAATGTTTTCTTAATGCAATTTTAACTGTATTTGTATTGCTTTATTTCCCAGTTTAACAATCCAGGTAGATTACCTGATGCAGGTGTACCAGTTATACAGAATGGCAGTAAAGTCAATGATATGGCATTCGATCCCTTTGATGAGAACAGGATAGTGATAGGTAATGTTCATACATAGATAAATATTAAGGATATACTTTGACTTGTGGCTTGATGTGAAATTGAAGACAGTAGAACTTGCATTTAGGACCAACCCAACAGTGAACACAGCTGAGCTATGTGATATTATTTTGGGTGACAAATTAAGGAGTGTCACATTGAGTGCAATCAACTTAAACTTGTTGTCTCTTATACTTCCTTGAAATTGGAGTAGCGTGAAATTTTGTTGTCTGATAATGGGTTAAGTAATAAGATTTAAGCAGTTAGTGTGTGATATTTGAGTAGAATGAATTTCCTCAACCCAGCCTCAGAATACCAGATGTTAGATTTAATTTTTATGCCCAAACATCGATAGAAAGAGGGCATATATTTTTGCCAGTGTGTTGTCTGTTTGACCATTTGTCAAAAAAAAAAAACTAAAAAACCCTGACTATAACTTATGATTGGTTAGTGATATAGACTCAATAATTCACATGAGTATAGCTTGTGACAAAATGGTTCAGTTGGTACAAACTTCAAGGTCATCAGTCAAATTCAAGGACATTTTTCAAGGTCAAATGTATGGACAATTTTAACTTTACATTGAAATTCATTTTTCTTTTGATTTCCATATTGTATGACTATCAAACTATTGTTTCTGAAAATTGGCAGTTGTTGGTACATTGGTATTTAACAAATACATCTTACCAAAACAGAAAAAATCAAAACCAAGATACAATATTACTCAAAATGGCATTAAAGCTTAAAAGTCAAGTTCAAGTTATCGGCTCAGCGCAAAACTGTTGTAACTGCCTATAAATATATAGGCAGTTACAACCGTTTTTGCGCTGAGCCATCAAATTGCTCTTGCTCTTATAAAAGTTCTGTCCGTAAGAGAATATTTTATCTAATGATATTTATTGGATTGATATAGAAAATTCAATGTTAAACCCCATTCAGAAAAAAAGAGAACCTTTTCTTCCATTCCAGGCTGTGATAATTCAAGGGTCATAATATGGCAGATTCCTGAAGGAGGCCTTACAGAAACAATTACAGAATATGAATCTTATTTACTGGGTAGGCCTTATTTTACATAATATGATTTTAGGTTTTGAAGTTTGTGTATGTCATTGAACCACTGTTGTACAGTATTAAACCAAATAAAACAACCTAAAAGCATTAAATAAGATTTATGGAGCTTTAATCTTGCAAACACTTAATCTTGGATAATATTAATCAATTATTTTTCATTGAATTTTCTCCATTTTGAGAAAGAATTTCTATGAACTTCCATTGGAATTAGTGTTTAAAGTATGTTATGTTAGATTCAGACATGTTAGAATTCTATAAGTAAAGCAACAAATCTTAACCATTTTATTATGCACAGAGACTGACATATTATGAAACTTGGTAGAGGGCCAGAGTACCCCCCCCCCTCCAAACAGCTGTCATTCTATTTGATCTTTGACATAGTTGCTTGAATCTCGCATACCTGCCTAAGTGTCTCATGCTTACAATTAAATATATGTAAATGAAATTATATTCTTTTTATCCCAGGTCATACGGAGAAGATATACTTTGTTAGATTCCACCCCCTAGCCAAAGACGTGTTAATGACCTGTTCCTATGACATGAGAATCAAATTGTGGAATCTAGATGGAAACACAGAGGAAATAGAAATAAGAGATCATACAGATGAGGTACAGAGCTCTAGATAGGGGGAGAGATTTAGATTTGAATTCAATTTGTTTCAATTCAATTCATTTCAATTCAATTCATTTCAATTTGATTCTTTTATACAAGTATTGAGGCCTTTGGTTAATGAACATGGAAACGATCATCATTATTCATGTACAGATAGCCACTTTATTTTGAAATATATTGCATATAATGATATATCAATGGTTCAGGATTAAACAGTTGTAACTGCCTACAAATATATTGGCAGTTACAACTGTTTTACCTTAAGTCAATGAATTATCTTATAATATAAGGTACTTTTAATAAGCATATAATCTAAGATTTAAAATTTGAAAAATAAAATTCTATTATCTGTTATCCAATCCTATGTTTTTGTCACTTATTGGAATTGTTTCAAGATTTGTATTTATAGAATAAAGAAGGGTTAAGTTCATAAATATATCTTCAAAATTACAATGTCAATTTAAGACAAAGTTTGCAGGAATGTGCCTTGGTGATCCCATTTAAGATTCTATTTCATTTCTGAAATTACGCAAATGAAAACTTTAATTGAAAGCACAATACAGAGAGAAAAAGTATCTAAGTTAATGGACCAGCATCTCGTAAGCAATGAATTTTAACAGTGTTTAAAAATGTTTCCTATCGATTTTCATTAGGAAACCTCAGTCAACATTGTGAAGGATCATGTGTTGTGAAATGTTGTGGTACTATTATGGTTCCACTACCATAAAAAGGCAAATCCCTGTGATAAGTATTGTGATTTTAGATTATTCTCCTTTTTATCAGATATTTTGTGCTGAATTGAGTCCAGATGGTAAACTTATTGCAACAGTTTGTAAAGATGGAAAGATCAGAATATTTGATCCTAGAAAACAAGAGGAAGCAATCAAAGTAAGGGTTAAGATATAAAATGTAAAACTTTGATAACGAGTTGATTAATTGCTTGGCCACAAAAACCTTGTAACTAGAGCTTAAATAAGCTAGAGCTACAAGGTTTTTGTTGTCCAAAGATCTGCTATTTATATATTTATACATGATATTTAAATACATATCTACAACATTAGCAAATTACAAGTATGTGCTCAACATGTTTTAAATATGCCTTTGTTGAGCTATATTTACAATTTTTAGTTCCCCACAAAGGATATCTATGAACAGTGAAAACTAAGATCAGCATTTTCTTCCATATGGTCTGATCAGAGTCTTCTATGTGAACCATGGGTATAACAATTCAGAAATGGCTCAAAGTTATTAAGATGATTAGTGGTTAGCCTCCCAATCATGAGGTCGCTGGTTCCATCTCCAAAGGAGGCTCTTATCCTTTCCAATAATTTGTCCTCCACTAATTGGTTGATACTTGTAAACCAATATGGGATAGCTGCTGGGGACTAAGAAAGTTTGTAATGGTAGTATTGGAGACAATATAAATGAAAGAATGTTGAAAGCAGCCTTAAACCACATTCAAACAAACAAATAAAACGATGATTTGCTAAAAATCTAAGCCAATGGAGAACCATCGGCGATTCTACAGAATAGACAGAATAGGCAATTACAACAAATGCAATTTTAAACCGATATTTCTAAGGCAGTTTGCTACAAAGTCCACTTTTATTAAATAAAGGGGTTGGCAAATTTAGGCTTAATGAAAAACAAAGAATCAATTAGAATTATGTCTAGTAGTATCTACCCTATATTGCGCCAGGTAAACCAGAGTATACTCAAAATCTAGGCCTGAGGTTATAAAATCTTTTCTAAGGCTCAACTGAGATTTTTCTTAAATTTTAAATTAAAAAAAAATGTATGAAAATAAAAGATAAAATTAATAAGTTGTTATTTATAACAATGTATTAATATTATATTTTATGTTAATGCATTAAAATGAATATTAAAACAGAATTACAGCCTTAATCTCAAATTGGAATTTGAGAAAATTTCGAATTGAGAATAATAAAAGTTTTATAACCTTGGGCCATGATCTACTGCTTATTCAAGCAGTAGTTACTATGTTTAAGTTGCCTATCAACGAAAATGTTTGAAAGATAATGACAGATAATGATGACAATTAACAATACGATGAATAAATTGATTGGTTAATCTATATTTTGGTGACAGCAGGGGTCATCAATTAGGTTGTTACTTGCTTTCAATTTCATGACAGGTGGGTAGAGGGCCAGAGGGATCACGTGGAGCAAGGGTAGTGTGGACCAATAACATGAAGTACCTCCTAGTATCTGGATTTGATAGGTAAGAGTAGGTAGTTATTTCATGGTAATTCTTGTAACAGTGAAACTATTGTCCCAAGGTGGGGGGATGACTTAACTGATGGCTAAGGCAAAAGGCGGAGGGCAACGGTTCATAATGTCATAGCTGACTCCAAGGAGTTCATACTATTGACCTGTCAGATGACAGGGTAGTGTGGACCAATAACATGAAGTACCTCCTAGTATCTGGATTTGATATGTAAGAGTTTGCAGTTATTTCAAGGTGATTTTGTGTAATAGAGAAAACTATTGACATGAGTGAGTGGGGTTGACTTTCTGAACTATTGCCCCAGGCCAAAGGCTGAGGGCAATAGTTCAGAATGTCATACCTGATGCTGAGGAGTTCATCCTGTCAGATGACAAGTTGCGTTATACACTATGAAATACTTTGAAATCATTAACACTCATTTTTATAGGAGGTCAGGTTTTAAAGGTTTGAAAAAAATGTGTTTCAAAATGTTAATATAAATATCATACATTAGATTTCAATATTATGTAGCAGAGTCGAACATACAAGTACTTACAGTTATCCCAATTATGATAAAGTACTTACAGTTATCCCAATTATGATAAAGGAAATCATGGCAGAAGACTTATATATTTTTGTGCATTTGTTTTTACATGATCTTACATGATAATAAGTGTAAACAGTGTTACTGACTAAGTTTGATTAACACTAATTTATAATAGAGAGAGAGGCAGTGGTTTTAACCCACTGCTACCCAATTCCTACAGCTTGGTGAGCTGGGGCTGCCTATGGAGTGTTTTGCCCGTAAAAACACCCCGGTAATGGTGGGGCTCGAACCATGGACCTCCAGGTACAGGGTCAAGTGCCTTTACCACTTGGCCACCAAGGCACCGACTTAGTGGATCCATTTTAAACATGAGAGCTTGATAGAATCCTTGTCATTTTCAAACCTCAATCTGATAATGAAACACCACATATAAGTTTGAATATACTTGGTTTTACATGAACAGTGTATGGATAATAACTTTACACAATAATATTTCATTGTGATTTAGAAACATGTGTATATTTGCTTGTACCGGTACAGTTTACGTACATTAAGTACATTAGGTACATTAAGTGTACATACCATAAAAAATTCAAATAGAACCCCTTGCTTTAATATCACCCCTCCCCATTCTTTGGAACCATTTATTTGTCTGATTTTCAGAGAACTTGAACCCTCTACTAAACCCTCGCCCATACAAATCAATGTCATGAAGATTATAAAGGAGGATCAATATCACTTTTTCAGACCAAATTTTAAGCTTTTACCTTAATATATAATTGAATAGAATAAAGTTTTTCTTTTGTTCTGTGAGTAAACTCTACCCAACATTATGTCAAAAGGCCTGTAAAATCAACTCCTACACTGAAGTAACTGCAATTCATTCACTCATTACCTTTGGTATTGATTTCAACCTAGCAGTCATAGTCTCCATCTTCACAAGCTAAGGGTTCTAACCCTACTACGTTACCTACAAAGATTTCATAGTTTCTAGTATTTGAGCCTGTACGCGACATTTCCAACAATTTCACAAGTGAGCAATGTTAATACTCAGAGGAGCCTGTGCATCTGCACTGGCTGGTCAGAGTATTCACTGTGCGCCAAGTAGATAGCTACAGACCCATTCAAGCTGTGAGCAATTACAAAACATTTTTGATGCAGTGAGGGGTTGTTCAGGTAGCTAAATGTCAGTCCATCACACATATATAAAATTGTTGGAAATATCACACACAGGATCATTTGATATTTCTGATAATAATTCTATGCGGTAACATATGTAGCCATATATAAAGTCCCTGCTATACTTATACCTCATTATCTTAAAAAAAATGACACATATGTGTATATTTATACCCCTCACCTATGAAGTAGAGGGGGGGTATATTGGTTTCACCATGTCTGTCTGTCCATCCGTTGATCCATCCATCTGTCCCTCCATCCATCCATCCTTCCGTAGACCTTTTTGTTTTTTTAAACTCTAACTCAAGAACCAAATGACCAGGAATCATGAAACTTTATACAAATGTTGCTTATGACCCAAGGAAGTGCCCTTTTGTTTTTGGGTCACATATGTCAAAGGTCAAGGTCACAGTCAGCATTTGTTCAATTTTTGTTTCTGGACTCTAACTCAAGAACCAACGACCTAGAATCATGAAACTTTATGCAAATGCTGCATATGACCTCAATATTTGCACAAATAGCACTTGCATTTTGACAAAGTGCTTGTGGGGGGTTAAGGTCCGCTCTGCAACAGTTCTAGTTGTTTTTAGCTCCACTGGCCGATAGGCCAGCGGGCTATTGTCATGGAATGGGTGTCTGTGTGTCCGTGCATCCGCCCGTCCGTTAACTTTTACTTTAAAAATCTTCTCCTCCTAAAGTACTGGATGGATTTCAATCAGATTTCACAGGAATGTTCCTTGGGTGACCCTCTATCAGATTCCTTCAAAGAATTCCAATCGGTTGAAAATCATGGCTGTAGTGTGCGTGGCTAATTTCCACTTTTTTTTTTTTTTTTTTTTTTTTTTTTTTTACTCGAGGATAACACGATAAAGGGTCGAATGACTCTTATTTCCATCGTGGTCCTAACTCATTCCTGATATTATCCTACACATTGAAAGAGAGGCAATGGGTTCTAACCATTGCTACCCACTTTTACAGCTGGGTGGACTAGGGCCCTGTCTGTGAAGTGTCCTGCCCAAATACACTACCCGCCTCCGGTGGGGCTCGAACCCGCAACCACCAGGTTACGAGTCGAGCGCGCTAACCACTCGGCCAACGAGCCAGACAATTAATTATACACTTATGGTAATAGGTGAGTTTTCTCAGATTCTGATAGATGGATACCAATTAAATTTTACATGAATGATACTTGAGTGACCCCTTATCAGTCTACCAAAAATTATTATGTTTAGAGGGAAAATATGTATTTTATGGGTGGAGGTCATTTCTCTATATGTTATATAGTGGAAACTTAGAAAATTAATTTCTCAGAATGTAATTGATGGATATCAACCAGATTTCACTGGAATGATCCTTGAGTGACCCTTTATCAGTCTACCAAAAATCATTGTGATCAGATGAAAAATGTGTTATTTATGGGCGGAGGTCATTTCTCTATATGTTATATAGTGGAAACTTTGAATATCATTTTCTCAGAACCTGACCAATGGATAACAGCCAAATTTCATTTGAATGATTCCTTAATGATCCTTTACAAGTCTGTAAATATTTATTGTGATCAGATAAAAAATAAGTGTTTTATGGGCGGAGGTCATTTCTCTATATGTTATATAGTGAAAACTTTGAAAATCATTTTCTCAGAATCTAACTGATGGATATCGACCGAATTTCACTGGAATGATTCTTTAGTGAGACTTTATCAGTCTGCAAAAAAATTATTGTGATTAGATGCAAAATATGTATTTTATTGTCAGAGGTCATTTCTTTTGAAATGTTATATGGTGTAATACCCAATATGGGGTAAAACAAACTTTTTTCAAAGTTCAAACAGATGGATTTCAACCAAATATCATAGGAATTTTATTTCTGTGAAGTATCAGGCTGCAAAAAATATTTGGTTAGGTGAACAGCATGCTCTATATTGGCAGAGTACATTTCAACATATAAGGTGAATATTTGACCACCCTTTTGATATCACCTAAATGATGATTTTTTTTAGACTCATTAAATTTAATGGATGTAAAGATTGTAGGTTAGATGGAACATAAGCTTTGTTAGAATCCAAATGTGTAGAAACATTAGGTGAAATAGGGAGCCTGAGATACCCCCTTAGAATTGGTCAGTTTAGTTGAATGAAGGGTGACTCTGCTCAAAGAGGTCAAGTGATGTAAAGTGGCCTACTGAGGTTCAGAGTGGGGAAGAAAAAGCTCAGTTGACTGCACTCTAAGGCATTGGGCAGAATAAAAATAAATTTGATAGAATTTTGTTTTGATGACTAACAATTATTGTGAAGTAACACCCTTATAGTGGTATTTAATGAAAAGCGGAAAGATCTACAAGCAAAATTTTGTGGACAAAATACCAGTATATTATGCAATAACATTCTGTTAGTGTTGGAATTTTTATTTTTGGATTTCAAACAAATTTTGCTGGAAGGATCCTTTTTTTTAACAGCCTTATCATCCTCTAATAATCATTATCAGGATATTCAGGCCTGTGGAGCGAATCACAGAAATATTTTACGTACAACAAGTGTATACAGTGTTGCTGATTTAGGGGATCCATTAGAAACAGTAGAATTAGACATAGTCCCTTCTATACTTATACCTCATTATCTTGAAGAAACCTGAGATATTCAGTCAAACCTGTCCTAAGCAAGCACTTTTTGAATGTCCCTTGGTGCTTGCTTAATACAGGTCCTTTTCAGTGCCATTGGTTTTTTTGGGAACTTGGTGGCCGCTTGCTTAAGACAGGTTGCTTGCTAATACAGGTGGCCACTAAGACAGGTTTGACTGTATGTGTATATTTGTTTTTACAGGAATAGTTTACGTATAATTAGTGTATAGAGTGTTGCTGATTTAGGGGATCCATTAGAAACAGTAGAGTTGGACTTAGTCCCTGCTTTACTTATACTTAATTATCTTAAAGAAACTTGACATGAAAAAATATGTGTGTATATGTGTATTTACAGGAATAGTTTACGTACAATAAGTGTATACAATGTTGCTGATTTAGGGGATCCTTTAGAAACAGTAGAATTAGACATAGTCCCTTCTATACTTATACCTCATTATGATGAAGGAACATCAACTGTCTTCTTAACAGGAAGGGTAATTTGATCTTGTTGAGTTTTTCACATATATAATTTTCTATAGTTTTGTATACTTGCACACAAAAAAATACATAGAGATAATTCTAAATACATAAAGATATTTTTCCCTTTCAATTAATATCATTTATTTTTAGAAATATAAACAAAGTATTTTTTCATCTAGGTATTAAATAAAACATCACACTTACAAATGTATCTCCTTTTTTAAGCTCCCACTTGTACCTTAGTCATAGCATAGTTCAATTATTGGGAATCATTTGTCCCCAGCAGTAGCAGCACATATCCTTTCTTTTTGTAGAAATGGAGCCAGAAATACTAGGATTCCATTATAGGCTGCTCCAGCCACTGCAATATGACAGAAATTGTTAATAAGGGGCATTAAACTCCATTAAACAAACAAATAATCTGCCACTTATAACAATATCAAATTACAATGAAACTGATTAACAATAATTTGACCAAAAATAAAGTGAATGCAAAGATTTTATTTTTACTTTTTCAGGGAGACAACTCAATATTTGCTTATGAAGTATCAGAGGACCCACCCCACTTATTTCCACTGTCATCCATTGTACCAGAGGGAACACATCAGGGTATATATCTGTTGCCGTCCACAGAGCTGGATGTCAGAAACATTGAGATTGCCAAATTATGGAGACTCACACAGAATAGCGTAGAGCCAATTTCTGTTACAGTGCCCAGGAAAAAGGTAATTAAAAGCATTGTCTTAAATGAAATTAACACAAATTACAAAAAAAATGGCGCACTATAAAGATTATAACCTACTATCAATTTTTAAATCCTATCCTAGTTCTTTTGTCATGTAAATCGAGAAATATTTTGTTTTGTGAACAAGGCACACTAAAATCTTTTATTTTGTAAACAAAAAATGCTATATTTTCACATGTGGCCTTGCCACTTGTAAACATTTTGCTGTTGTTGTTCACTCATTTTACCCTAAACCACGCAATTTAAATGAACCCAGTTAGCTTGATGTCAGAAACATTGAAATTTCCAAACTGTGGAGACTCACACAGAATTGTGTAGAGCTCATCTCTGTTACAGTATTGAGGAAAAAGGTTGTAAACCATACAGTTTTCCTTTAATGCTTTTTGATAGATTATCAAGAATTATAGGCAGATTATCACTTGGTCATTTTCCTCAAACCACCTGAATTTCTAGCAGATCATTCACTGCTTTTGTTCGTTTAATCCTAGTGATGTTATTCAAGCATTGCTCATTATATCCATAAAATCATATCATTGCTCAGTAAACATGCCAAAAATGGTATGCTTTAAGGGAGACTTTACCGAATCTAGAAAAGATATATCATTAATCGACCCTTGGCGAGTTTGATAACTTTTCACTCTAGACAAGGTTTAGATCAGCTTATTTCAAACAAAATCAAAACAGATTCTTTTTTCTGACATTAACACCAGTTATGTGTTAAAACTTATTTACATTTCTCCAGGGTCTGAGATCATGATGATTTTTTTGTACTCATCTAAGAATATACTAAAGCTTTGATTTGGAATGTTTCTTGAAGTCATGCTTAAATACAATAGCAAACTTTTGAAATTATGAAAAGTATTACTGAAACATTAATTTTGGCATTTCCAGTAATGTTGAGGGTCTAAGATAATTCTGTTATTCAATTGTGAAGAACACTCTTGGTGTAGTAACAAAAAGTCAGAAACTCAGTCCCTGATAAGTCAGTCAAGTCAATGGCTAAGCATGAAATAGTTGTAACTGCCTATATGTAAATAGGTCGTTACAACTGTTTCACACTGAGTAATGGATTTATTCATGATTTCATTTTTCTAGCCCAAGTATTTCGAGGATAATTTGTTTCCTGACACGGTGAAGTAAATGTAAATAGGGAATTACAGCTTTTTGACACTGAGTCTCGATATATTTATGATTTTATTTTCCAGCCTGAATATTTCCAAGATGATTTGCTTCCTGACACAGTGAAGTATATGTAAATAGTCAGTTACAACTGTTTTGCACTGAACAATTGATATATTCAAGATATTTTTTTTCTAGCTCGAGTATTCCAAGATGATTTGCTTCCTGACACGGTAAGGCATATGTAAATAGGCTGTTTTAACTGTTTTTCGCGCTGAGCCATCAATATATTCATGATTTTATTTTTCCAGCCCGAGTATTTTCAAGATGATTTGCTTCCTGACACAGTAAGGTATATGTAAATAGACTGTTTTAACTGTTTCCCGCTGAGCAATCGATATATTTATGATGTTATTTTTCCAGCCTGAGTATTTCCAAGATGACTTGTTTCCTGACACGGTGAAGTACGGTGTGCCAGTATTGACAAGTAATGAATGGTTTAGAGGTGTAGACAAACCACCCATCAAAGTATCGCTTAGACCTTCTGATATGAAGCCTTGTAAGTGAGAAAACATTAAGTAACTTGAAAATTTTCTTCTTATTCAGAAATGTGATTGACTGGTTCAAATTCAAAGTTAGATTTCAAGGTGATCAGTTAACCCTTTGCTGTTTAATCCCTGCTTTTTACGTGCCTGTGATTTTATGATTGAGAAAACATTGTGTAAAAAGAAGAAATTGCTTCTGACAAGCAATTTCTTCTTTTTCCAGGCTATTTTCTACCCTACAGAATGATTATTTTTCAAATTAAATCCACTTTAAATTTTTGTCTGCAAAACCTGAATTTGGACAGGTCCAAAATTTTGTAAAACAGGAAAGTGTTAAGGTCAAGGTCAATATTTTCAAGGTCAAATTTGTGGGAAAGTTTAAACTTCACAATTTTGCTGTGTTTTTGATTTCTGAATTGAATTTCATTGTGCTGTTAATAACAAAATTAAATGAGCCTGTGCATGAGATTTCCAACAATTTCAAATATGTGAAAAGCAAAGACTCTTACCAGTCTGTGCATCTGCACAGTCTGCCCAGAGTCTTTACTATGCGTTTAGTAGATAGATCAGATCTCAAAGTATCCGTAGACCATCAGATAAATTTATATTTACAGATTGCAGGTATCTTCACTGCTCAGTGTATGCACCTCAGGAACATTTCAAATTGTTGGAAATGTCACACACAGGCTCAAATTAAGTTTACAATTGATGACTGAATTGTATCAAACTACTGTTTCATTTTAGAAAAATGGCAGTAATGAGATATTGGTGTTAAATAGATTCATTTTAAAATATTTATTAGTCCCCCACCGGTTACCGGTTGGGGGACTATAGGTTTGCTCGATTCCGTCTGTCCGTCCGTCCGTCCGTCTGTCTGTCCGTCCGTCCGTCCGTCTGTCCGTCACGCTTTTGTCCGGGCTATATCTTCTAAACCATTTGTGCTAGCAACTTCAAACTTGGTACACTTATAGATCTCATTGAGGAGAAGTGTCATGTTCAAGAACCGTTACTCTGCCATGCCCACTTTTTGAGTTATTGCCCTTTGTTGTTTTTACCCTTACATTCTTGTCCGGGCTATATCTTCTAAACCATATGTGCTAGCAACTTCAAACTTGGTACACTTATAGATCTCATTGAGGAGAAGTGTCATGTACAAGAACCATTACTCTGCCACGCCCACTTTTTGAGTTATTGCCCTTTGTTATTTTTATCCTTACATTCTTGTCCGGAACATATCTCCTAAACTATGTGTGCTAGCAACTTCAAACTTGGTACACTTATAGATCTCATTGAGGAGAAGTGTCATGTTCAAGAACCGTTACTCTGCCATGCCCACTTTTTGAGTTATTGCCCTTTGTTGTTTTTACCCTGACATTCTTGTCCAGGCTATATCTTCTAAACCATATGTGCTAGCAACTTCAAAATTGGTACCCTTATAGATCTTACTGAGGAGAAGTGTCATGTTCAAGAACTGTTACTCTGCCACGCCCACTTTTTGAGTTATTGCCCTTTGTTGTTTTTACCCTTTCATTCTTGTCCGGATCATATCTCCTAAACTATGTGTGCTAGCAACTTCAAACTTTGTACACTTATATATCTCATTAAGGAGAAGTGTCATGTTCAAGATCCATAACTCTGCCACGCCCACTTTTTGAGTTATTGCCCTTTGTTGTTTTTAGTTTTACATTCTTGTCCGGATCATATCTCCTAAACTATAAGTGCTAGCAACTTTAAACTTTGTACATGTATAGATCTCATTGAGGACAATTGTCATGTACAAGAACAGTTACTCTGCCACACCCACTTTTTGAGTTATTGCCCTTTGTTGTTTTTACCTTTACATTTTCTTCTGGAACATATCTTCTAAACCATAAGTGCTAGAAACTTCAAACTTGCTACACTTAAAGATACCATTGAGGACAAGTGTCATGTACAAGAACTGTCACCCTGCCATGTCCACTTTTTGAGTTATTGCCCTTTGTTGTTTCTATCCTTACATTTTTGTCCCGTACTTATCTCCTAAACCATAAGCCCTAGCAACTTCAAACTTTGTACACTGGTAGATCTCATTGAGAAGAATTGTAATGCACAAGAACTGTTACTCTGCCACATCCACTTTTTTAGTTATTGTCCGTTGTTGTTTTTTATCCTGACATTTTTGTCCGGACCATATCTCCTGAGCCATCAGTGCTAGCAGCTTTAAACGTGGTACACTTATAGATCTCATTCAGGACAAGTGCCATGTACAAGAATCATTCTTCTCCGCCCACTTTTGGAGTTTTTGCTTTTGGTTGTTTTTACTCTTATATTTTTGTTTGGGAAATTTTGTTCAAAACCTAATGTGTTAGCAACTTCAAATTTTGTATACAGTTATAGATCTAGTTAGTAGGAGATTTATTATAAGAAAGGATTTTTTGTTATCCGGTGGGGGACTCCTGTATTGCATCGCAATACGACATGCACTTGTTTTCATGGAGCTCTGAATATTTTTCCAGCTTTTCATTATGCATCTATTTATATCTCATAATACCAATAATAAATTGTATCACAATGGATAAACTTTGAACCCTTATCCTGCTGGATTTGAATTTTGATAATTTGATTTAAGTTAGATGTATTGGGCATTCTGATGTAATGAAGTGTCAGCAAAAAATAGTTCCATTTGAAATCTGTGTCTTTTTTTACAAATCTTTACATTTTTGCTTCTTGATATTAGATTATAAGAGTTGATGAGCATAATGATTGATTTCATGGAGGAATGAAACTAAAAACCTAATTTAAATTATACTCATGTATTCCGGTATTCATACAGTGTGATTAGGTTTTTAGTCTCATAACCTTATGAAATCAATAAAAACTCTATTTATTTTTTTGGATATGAAAATTTGTTATTTTGTGGACATTTCATCCAGTATGGCTAATTTTTGTTATAAGAGAATTAGATTTAAAGCATGCCATATGTGCTAAGATCTGACTGCAAATCTGTGCAGGCTGGTCTTAGTCTTTATAGGCTGTCAGATATTTGTGACCCGTCACACGAAAAGGGATCATCTGGGAACTCTGTAAAATAAATATTTGAAAAAAAATATTAGGTCCAGCATAGGACAACCAGAGGTTGCATCCAAAAAATTCTTTCACAGATTGTACATTCTCGATTTAGAAAATAAACAAAGTGTGAAAAGTTTCCACCCTAGTCACTGTGTGCAATACGCACTGTCTGACAAGCGTTGACACTTTAAGCACTACCCAGATGGTTCCTTTTCATGTGATGGGTCACATTTCTGTAAAAACATGAATATTGTGAACAGCAGGATAAGGCTTAAATCTTTTGTTCTTTTTGTACAGTGAGTGAGGCTCCTGTGGAAGCGCCGAAAGCCAGTAAATATGACAGCTATAACCCTGACACTTATAAAACAGATGATATGAAGAAAGAAGAGGTGGGTTTTTCTTCTTTTATATTTTAACGTGATCAACCAAGGTTACAGGAAATTGTTAGAGAGAAATAAGCATCATTTGACTCAATTATTCCTGTTGGTCAAAGGTGAAGGTTACTTTTGAAGGCTTTTTAAGTTCTTTCTGCCACATATTTTGCTGTTAGTTTACTTGGAAATTTAGTTAGTCATTAGTCACAGTTTTTCAAAAGTCATATTTAAAAACCGACAGAATATCTCAAGTAAACGACATCATATGATAAATAGCAATATATATTATTGTATCTGGTTTTAAGACAAGGGGCATGTTATACTGAAATGCAATTTCATATCTTGTTTAAATATTACCCCAAACTTAAAATGAACTAGTCCTAAGGTATAAATTTATTACAGCTTATAAATGCAGTGACCAACAAACTAGGGATGAAAGGAGATCCATTACCTCAGGATGAGGCAGAGGGTGTAGTCTCGGATGAGTGGGTGAGTTGTTTATCTGGTTTATCTAACATGGGGATTTTATTGTACCCCCACCACGAAGTTCACATGTGCAAAGCAGGGTAAAATTTACAAACTATTTGCACTGTTTTTGTCATCCTGAACAGAGGACTGGCTTTGCAGAATATATATATATAATATATATAAGCCGCGGCAATAGCGCAGTTGGTAGCGCGCCGGACTTCTAATCCAGGGGTCTATATTCGCACGGGTTCGATCCCCGGCCGCGGCACTTATCCTTTCCGACATTTGTCTTCCACCTATGGGTAGATAATCGTAAACCTATGTGGAATAGCAACTGGAGGCTAGGAAAGGGATGTGGTGGTAGTACTGGAGTGAGAAATACCAGGAATCCATCGTTAGGTGCTCCAGTCATCGCGATATAACTGAGAGATTGTTGAAAGCGACGTAAAACCCCAATTCAAATCAAATCAAATTTGCAGAATATAAATTTGAAAAGTTCAAAATGCTGACAAAAAAAAAAAATTCTTTGAAGTAGATCTTAAAAAAAGAATGTATTTATCACTGTATACTATAAGCCTTTTCAAGATACAATACTTAATTTGGCATGGAGATAGACTAAGGTAAGGGCATCTGAAAAGGTGTTAGTCATCTGTAAAGAAATAGAGAATAACATTTTAGTGTCTTTAAATATCAATGTTATCTGGTTGAGGTTGGGAGAATTTATCATGACGAAGCTTTGCCAAGTCATGATAATTTCGCACAGGGGAGACCAGATAACATTTATATTTTAAGATACTAACATTATTCTATTTATCATGCAGTCATTTTCCATGGCTTTATTATAATAAACCCTTAAATATCAAAGAAATTCAGATGAAAGTGTTTGAAAAATGTTTCTAAAATTAGACTGCCTGATATCATGTTATGTTAACAGACAGGTGATATTAGGTCAATAGAGGCTTCATTGTATGATGAATTACAATTATTGGATCATTTGTATTTCACAAACATCTTTGACTTACTGCAGTTACCCTAATTACTTAGACAGATAGGTTGTAACAAAAATTGTAGACCCAGATCAGATTGCTCTAGAAGGAGAAGTCTTTAATGCCTCCAAGAATGGGAAAACTTAAGGTAGTTACAGTTAAATGTTTATCTACTATCAATTGACTAACAGCCAGCATGGACATCTTTAGGAGGTGTTTTGCTCAATGTTTCTGAATAAAAGAAATTTAAAAGGCAGCGTCAGAATTTCATTATGGTTAGTTTTCAGGGGCCAGTTTTACTAAACATCTTACAATCATTTTTGCATAGGTCAAAAATTTAAATTGCTTCTACAGTAGTAACTAAATATGATATTCTGCTATGCATCATCTCATTGAAATCGTCTTTAGAAGACGATTCCAATGAGATATTGCAAGGCAGAATCTAAAAATGAATAAAAATAACAGATACGATTTGAGATTTTGACTTACAATTAATATTTTCGTAATAAGTTTTAGTTGGCCCCTGGTATATAAAGTCATGATAGTTGTTCTAGTACATGTATTATGTCTGTACTTACAGGAAGATTACTGAAGAGAGGTGTCAGTGCAATATACAATCTAACATTCCAAAGAATCCAGCGGCTTCCAGAACTTCATCCTTCACAAAGCTTTTGTTATACCCCAAACTACAAAGTAAGGGAGGCGGATATTGGTTTCACCATGTCTGTCTGTCTACTTAAGACTTTTTGTTTTTGAACTCTAACTTAAGAACAAAGTGACGTAGAATCATGATATTTTATAACGATTTTGCCCATGACCAAAGGAAGTGCCCTTTTGTTTATGGGTCACAATGGTCGAGGTCACAATTGAACTTTGTCCAAAACGTTTTTAGGGAACTGTGACGAAGCAGTGATATCATTCGGCTTTGCGACAGATCTTGTTGTGATTTTCTCTCAAATGTTCAACCTTTAACCAGATGCAAAAAATCTAGAGTAGTCAAAATTCAAGGAAGTTGCAGAGTGTGTTTTCAACCTTTCTCATTCTGTTGATGGCATATTCCTTCTATATGCAAAGTCTTAGCAGACATTACAGACTAAAATCAGCCTGCCCAGATGTCTATCAATTTACTTTTTTACATAAATTTTCATAATTTAGCCTCTAGTCAATTTAGTGCACTCTATCTCTTTAATAGATGGTTATTTTATGGAGTACCAGATGATTTGTTTTCTTGTCAAGGATAAAAATTATGTGAATAAATGTAATCATGATTATTGGCTCCACTGGCCAAAGGCCATCAATCTATTGTCATGGTAGTGTGTCCATTGTGTGTGTATGTGTGTGCACATCTCTGCATAAATTTTTTTAAGGGGGCTAAATGTTTGTTACCTTTACGCTTGCACGTAAAATACAGTTTATTCTTTCATTTCTCCTAGTCTTATGCTCAGAATTTGATGAAATTTCACATTTCAGTAGCAAATCAGATGCCCTTTACCATAAACTATTTGAAATTTGTGTCTAAAAATATGTCATGCAAAAAGGAGGTTTAATGTTTGTTACCTTTATGTTTGCTGTGTAAGATTACACCTTATTTGAGTCCTTGCAATCTGACCACAGAGCATATCTCCTAAAGTATAACAGCTATCAACTTGAAGCTTTATGGGTGGATAGATCTTATGGGGGAGAAGTGCAGTGCACAAGAACTACAACTCTTGCTTGCATAATTTTGGAGTTATTGCCCTTTGTTATTTTTGATACTTAGATTATGTATGGAGAATATCTCCTAAAGTATAACAGCTATCAACTTGAAACTTTATGGGTGGATAGATCTTATCGAGGAGAAGTGCTATGCACAAGAACTACAACTCTTGCTTGCATAATTTTGGAGTTATTGCCCTTTGTTATTTTTGATACTTAGATTTTGTCTGGAGCATATCTCCTAAAGTATAGTAGCTGTCAACTTGAATCTTTATGGGTGGATAGATCTCATGAAGGAGAAGTGCAATACCTCTGAACTACAACTCTTGCTAGCATAATTTTGGAGTTATTGCCCTTTGTTATTTTTATTACTTAGATTTTATAGGAGGCAAATCTTTGACAGTACAAAAGAATCTTTTATCTATTAGGCTTCAGTTTACTATCAAGCTTTCTTCGCGGGGGATGTCCATGTCCAACATGGCTTTTGTTTTTGTGACAATGCCTTATTCTGGGAGCATAATCCGTCTCTGACGGCTCTTGTCTTCAAACATTTCCTCCTGCTTAACCAATGGGTGTTTTTAACAGAACTTCATTGAAATAATCCTTGTGTGACATTCTTCTTAAATTGTAAAAAAAGAAAATTGTTTGACCCCCCAGATATGGGCGGGGCAGAGCAGGGCATTTCTTTCACTTTCAAATCTTTATCAATTATCTTCTCCCAAATCATTTGGCCAATTTCAATGTAACGTGGCATGGATGTTGCTTAGATGACCCGTTACTGTTCAAGAAATTTTGATTGACTCCCAAATATGGATGTGGTAGGATGGGGCTTTATTTCATGATAAAATCTTTCAAAATCTTCTCCTCCCAAACCATTTGGCAGATCTCAACAATACTTTGCATGAATATTCCTTGGGTAAATCTGTACTTTAATGGTTCATGAAATTCTGATGGGAACTAAATATGGGCTTGACATTGTCTTTTTTTTTAATTTAAGATTGTTAAAAGTCTTCTCCTTCCCCTTCATTTAGGCCAATTTCTATAAAACTTGGCATGAATATTCCTTAGGTGCAGGAAACTTTGAGGAGCCCATAAATGTGGATGTGTCAGGGCGTGGCCAATTTACACCCTACAAACTCCAAAAATCTTCTCCTCTCAATCAATTAGACTTATTTCAATAAATCTTGGTATGAATGTTGCATGAATGATCATTTACTTAATGCAATCCCATTCACGATGGGAATAAGATTGGTAAA
Source organism: Fragum whitleyi (assembly GCA_948146395.1). Lineage (NCBI taxonomy): Eukaryota > Metazoa > Mollusca > Bivalvia > Cardiida > Cardiidae > Fragum > Fragum whitleyi. The sequence goes on along the minus strand of OX411549.1, from coordinate 27,880,720 downwards.
GGGTAAGCAGGTTAAGAGTGATTGACTATTTTGGTGCAATGTGGGCCAGACCCAGTAAATCATTTCAAAATAGTTCTCAAGAGACTTCAAAATGTTGTTTTCAGTTGCAGTAAGCTTTGTTTAATAATTGTTTTGAGATGTTAAAGCCAGTGGAGCAATACAGGCCCTCTCTGGCTTCTTGTTCTATTACTTAATTGTGTATTTTTGTATTTTTAGAGCTGATATTTTTATAAAACTTTTGAATATTGTACTTTATGTAATTTAAGATCTCAATCGAATTCTCTTGTTCTTTTTCTACAACATAATTGTGGTGTTTTGAGAGTGATATTGACTCAGTACATGACATACACGTATATTGAATTCTTTATCTCTGAATGTTAAGATTCACCCCTTATGCATATGAGTAACATTTAAAAAAAAATTCAAACAGTATAGAGCAATAACACGCCTGTCAAGTGTGTCAGGAAGTGGATTTGTGTAGGTATGTTAATTTACTCTATTTTGTATTCAAAAGGAATGGATAATTTACTCTATTTTGTATTCAAAAGGAATGGATAATTGACTCTATTTTGTACTCTATTTTGTATTCTATTTTGTATTCCGAAGAACAATGTTTTGCCATTTTTTTACATTAAAGTAATTTTGAGACCAAATTTGCCATTGTGTGGTTACATTAAGTTTATTTTAAGACCAATTTTTTAATCTATTATTTATCAATGATTATTATTCCTGATGCTTAAATGTGTTGCTATAGAGAATGATATATTATTGTCTAAAAATATCAATGTTATCTGGTCAAGGTTGGGAGAATTCATTATAACAAGGCTTTGCCTAGACCAGATAACATTGGTATTTTAAGACACTTAAGTGTTGTTCTATTTATCATGCAATCATTTTTCAGTGCTTAATTATAATAAACCCTTACCGATCGCCCTATTTTTTCCTCCAATGAAAGGCCGCTATTTCGTTTGAAATTCAAAAAATATATCCCGTAACCTGACGATCTGCTCAAATAAGTGAGCTGCCTAATACTTAGGTCATAAAGGGCGGGGACTGCATTCAAAACCAGACAGTGACGTCATAATCTTGTCTGATAAAATGTCCCGAAAAACCCTTAGCTTGTAATCGAGTATTTATTAAAAAAAAGTTTTGTGAATGTTTTTTGAATTATGCTAATACACAATTACTCGATAAAAGGAGGAGAACATGTTTAAATAATTTGTCTGTATGTTTATCATGAGAAGATTAAGCTGAAAAATCAATGATTCTGAAAATGAAATATTAATCTACATGGTAAACAGCAGTAAGAATGACATCGACGAGTTTGCTCGACCCAAACCTTTCTGAACTCTACATTTTCACATTGACATAAAAAAAAACAAAAACAAAAAAGAAACGACAGGATTGAAATGACATAAAATCTCACTTCCTTTTAAAATGAATAATCTGGATCTTTTGAACGACATTTGATTCAAAGTCCCAATCTTAAATAATTGCAATCCAATAAAATAAAGAATTCTGATTGGTTTAAATCGCATCACGTGGGGAAATCCATTGCACTTTATTTCTGTATAAAATGCAATAGGTCTTTCGGGAAACCCCCGAACTTCGATCGGCAAGACCTGTGTTGTAGGAACTCGAATTAACCTAGTTCCCGATCACCAACGCAACATTTCTAGTCAATCTATTATAGATTAAGTTATTTTCGAAAGAATTTACGATTACAAGCATGCAGTTCTGATTCTGAGACGACGTAAACTTAGAAAACATCAAGTCGACGAAGACCTCCAAGCAACCCTCTCAACTAAGACCGACCACGCCGTTTTCGTTGAAAAATACAGATTAACATGACAGAAACAAGCTTTTTTGTCATAAATACCTCTACAAATTTTATGTTGTCGTTTATTTGTGTATCATTTGTTTTACTTTATGACATTTCACTTCGATAGTGAGATAAACACTACACGATCTAAAAATAGATTGAGTAATTTTTTACGCGGAGAAAGTAGACTTGAAGCTTTAATGTTTGACCGAGTATTTTAATAGTTTCTTCGATCTATATGATTGCAATTATAAGGGACGAGTGTCTTTTTCACTGCGTTTATTGGGGTATAAAGTGCAATTGCCTTAGCACATGGCTTAAACATAACGCCCTACGGGCGTTATTTGCCATGTGCTAAGGCAATTGCACTTTATACCCCAATAAACGCAGTGAAAAAGACACTCATCCCTATAGAAAATGCAGTCAAATGTTCCTATGAAAGGTACATGTATGCAAATTAATTGTAGAAAAAATATATAATGCCTAGATCTACTTCAAGGATTCTAGGTATACAAATATTTGCAGAAAGAAAGTGATTCAAAACATGTTAGGCCTATGATAGCTGCCCGATATCGAAAGCCCACGTGACCCGTTTAACTGTGACTAATTGGTGGGGAACCCAAACTTGGTAACTGCAGCTTTTTAATACACTATGAATGTTATTTACTTACGTCTTGTTGCAAATATTATATTATTGATAATGAATATGCCGTGTTTTTTGTGTGATATCTTATGGGGTTAAAGACTGCTTATAACAATCTTTCAGTTATATATCTGTGGCTGGAGCACCTAACAATGAATTCCCGGTATTTCCTAAACAAGTACTATCATTCCTTTCCTAGCATCCAGCTGCTATCCCACATAGGTCTACGATTATCGACCCATAGGTGGGAGACAACTAGTCGGAAAGGATGAATGCCGCCGTCGGGGATCGAACCCGGGACCTTTTTAAATGATAGTCCGACTCGCATCCATTGCGTGGCTGAATATGCGATACAAAATCCCAAAAGGGGGCCAGTATGTCCGCAAAAAACTAAATAAAAAGAATACAAAACCCACTAGTAGCAACAACGAGGTTGTGTTCACCGAACGTTCTCAACTGATTTTGTCTCGCAAAATGACAAAATAATTACAGAAACCCAGTGGAAATTAAATGCGCTCCTCCCACTTTTTGTTTACCTCGATTTGATTGAATAATGTATGACGCAACAAAAATGACTGACATCATTGATTGACGCACAACTCATTTAACCTGGCATTATTTGATGAAAAAATAAGTCGATCGGTAAAACAGTTATAGTTCATATTCTGACAATTTATGCGTATAACCTTGCGCTCCGCTAACGCTCCGCTTAGGTTATATCGCGTAAATTGTCAGAAATGAACTATAACTATTACTTAAAAATCAACGAAATCGGTAAAAGTGTTTGCAATTTGTTTCCTTAAATTGACTGCCTGATATCATTCTATGTTATTAGACGGGTGATATAAGATCAATACAGGCTTCATTGCACGATAAATATCCCCAAAGTTTTGGTTTACAGTGTTGTTTTACAGGCCTCCTAGTGAAACCTTTAAAACCTTTAAAAACCTTTAATTTCAGAGCAAACCTTTAAAACCTTAACATTTCCCCAGAAAACCTTTAAAATGCCAAAATAGCCTGTAATTATCACTCAAAACCTTTATATTTGCTCTGACTGGTTGCCGTGCTAGCTGAAAGCAAGTAATGGCTTTTGTTCTGCATTTTCCCTTCTTTTATGTGTTGTTAAAAAATGCTGCTTTTGTTTCTTCCATCTTGAGTTTTTCAGAATGCAGTATATAACATAAAAATATGACTGGTATGACTATGGGTTCAATAAAGAAATAAGAACCACGACAAAAATAGCCTTTATTTACTCCTTATTTTTTTTCATATTTTACACTAAAAGGCCTTTATTTTCATACATTAGAGCCTTTATAAAAACCTTTATTTTCATTTAGGCCTGCTAGGAGGCCTGTGTTTTACGATATATGTATTCACTCGACTTTACACTTGGAGTGAATTGAACGATAGCAGGGTATAATTTTTTGGGTTATTTCACTGGATTTGCAGATTACCAGTTGATAATCAACCATTATTTCTCGATAATCCTCTGAATAGCTTTTAAGAATACTAAGATATTAAGTGAGTGATCATGAAATGCTGAAATTATTAAAAAAAAGTTGTCTCTCTACAGATTAAAGAGGCTTTACAAAACTTAGTTTAAGGACGATTGCTAGAATCAATTTTCTGAGATAGAATTTTTTTATTTTTTCATATTTTATAGATTAAAGTATGCCGATTGCAAAAATGGAAAGAAAAAAGGGGGTCACCGAATCAGATTTTTCGTAAAACGTCATAGAATGTCATAGGTATCGAGTAAATTTTTGTCCGATTTTTCGCCGATTTTCATTTCTTGGTAATTACATAAAACCGTAACACAATCAAATCTAATCAAACAACTAATATCAATTTTATTTTAATTTCATAGATAGGAAGTTATTTGCAATGAATCTAATACACAATTATCAATTTAAAGGAAAAATAATGATTTTTTACCTATTTTTTCCCAATGCGTAAAAACTGGTATATAGAAAATGAACGAGAATATTTTCAAATTGATCAAATTTCTCAAAAACTCTGAGATAGAAAATTTTATTTTTTCTATATTTTGTAGATAATTATATGTTCGTGTTATATTGATATAAAAAGGTATGGTCATCGTGCTATTTTTTTAGAAAAAATGCAAAATTCTAGGTCACCCAGTTTTGACGCTAAGGAAAAAATCACCCCAGATTCTTTTTCTCGTACCAATTTTATGTACAAAATCAATGATATTCAATCCTTCTTAAATTAATCGATTATGGAGTTGAATTCCTCAACAATTAGGGTATCACTTTGTTTTTTTCGTCAATGAATCCCAAGGTCAAATCATATGAAAAGGTCAAGGTCATATGTCAAGGCCAATGTTACATAAATTACGCAAAAATCTAGTGTTTTCAAAAATCTTCAAGCCTGATGAAAATAGAATAGTCACATATGGAATAATAATTGATCTTGTCAATAAGCATCATCAAATTCCCTGATCGAAGTCATATGATGCGATCAAGGTCATCTATCTTGCTCACACCCTCACCCCCAATAAAATTTCAAACACACCCAGGTCTGTTAAAAAGTAATCCAAACATTGAAAATTAAAAATCTGACAAGATCATTTGACAACGACAGGATCGTTTATCAAGGTCATCCTTTCAAAAATTAACCCGCAGCCGTCAAAATGAAATGTGACGAGTCAATGTAGCTATCGGATATACGGCTGATAACGTTGTTTGATGTCTGATTATGCACGGGAAAGTTAACGTCACAAATACCTACAAAAAAGACGCTGACGTCTTATCCTTTATTTCTATAAAATAACATGGCTGCGATAATTCATATGATTATGTTTAAGTGATAGGATTAATTAATCGTCTTCATAAAAGCATTTTCCGCGAAATATAGAAGTTAAGAGGGGTTTTGTTTTTGTTACGTCCGAGATAAGTGCAAGTTAAGAGGGCATACTCCTTTTTGAAGAGTTCGATGCACAAAGACGTTGCGCAAGAACAAACTCCCGAAATTGTCCTTAACCTTTTGCTGTTTAATCCCTGCTTTTTACGTGCCTGTGATTTTATGATTGAGAAAATATTGTGAAAAAAGAAGAAATTGCTTCTGACAAGCAATTTCTTCTTTTTCCACACTATTTTTTACCCTACTGAATGGTTATTTTTTCAAATTAAATCCACTTTTAATTTTCGTCTGCAAAACTTTTGAATTTGGACAGGTCCAAAATTTTGTAAAACAGGAAAGGGTTAATACAAAATGTATATTTAATTTTCTTTGAACACATATTTGATCTTCCATTTGTGATATGTCCGTTGTTTTGGGGTTTTTTTATGATAAATCAAAAAAAAACCTCTTGCAATATATTAATTAAAGATATTCTGAAAAAAAATAGATGTGTTGGTTACATTACCTTATCACAAACACTATGATAAAATTTTCATAGAATGCAAATGGCCATACTTTTATGCTGTAAGCTCTTTTTCCTGTGAAGTATCAAAAGTATCAATTTTATTCCTATGCTGTTTTTTATATTATAAAGTATTGTATTAAAGAGTACATTATACCCACCAGAGTCAATTTATTATTGATTGTTCATTTATATTTCAGTTAACAAAATCCTGAAATTGACAAGGTGAATGATTATGTCAGAGAAATCGAGATTTCTTTTTAGCTATATTCATTATACAAGCAGTTATTGATCTAAACTTTCTTTGTCATTTTGAGCATTTTTGAATTGCTTGAGTGTTTGGAATGAATGAATAGAGCGATGAGTGAGAGATGTAGAATAGTTTAGATTGAAATGAATGTCAATTTCACTATGTTATTAACTGTATGTACTCATTTAGTGTATATTTAATGGTACTATAATTCAAGGGTCAGTGCAAAACATTGAATTGTAAGTGTTAAAGATTTATAGCTACTTACAATCTTGTCACACTGAATGCTTATATATTGAAATTAGTAATTTGTAAAATACTGTGTAAAGCAATATTAATGCATTCCTGATTGTTAAGATTACATAAGTTGAAAATTATATCCAAATAAATAAAGGAATAAAAAAAATCTAAAATACATACTGTGTTAATATTGTTTAGCAAACATTGTGCTTCACTATTTCCTCAGAAAAGTTAATTCATCAATTAATGATTTATAATTTCAATTAGGGGCTGTAGACTAGGAGCAGACTGCACATATCGATGACTGAGCACAAAACAGTGGTAACTCACTATAAACATATAGGGAGTTACAACTGTTTTGTGCAGAGCCCTTCATATATTATACAGACTAATCTTCATCCATACCTCCAATTAAAGCAGAAATATTCCAGGTTCTTTATGACAAAAATAATTTTTATGATACATACAGATTAATTTCAACCTAATTTGCAACCTCATCAGAATATTTGAATTAACTCAGGTCCATTTATATATATAATTGTCATTGTTAATTCACACTTTTGCTGATTTGCCTTGGAGCAAATCAGCCAATCAGAGAACAGTAATTCAATAGTATATTTTACAATTACAACTACAAGTGCCGTATTTACAGATAAATGGTGGTAGTATCAACAGGTTTTGTGTGCCAAGTCATTTAAAAAAGATGACAAGCATTCAAGGTTTGTTTTTCAAAAGACTTTCTACAGTTGCAAAAGAGTAAAAATCTGCAATAAGTAACGAAGACAGATTCATAATTAATTTCAGCATAATTACACATTTTACAGTTGTAATACAGCGTGTTTTACTTTTTTTCATTGTTAAGTGATTGGGGTAAAAAATAGAGACAGTGTTAGAAAAGCGTTTTCTAAGTCGGATAGAAAATCTCGTGTCGTGGTAGATGCAATTATACACTCGCTACTTCCTATGTACCACGACACTCCTTTTCTATCCTATAATACACGTAGCATAAGGGTACAAAGTGAAAACTTCAAATTATATCAACAGCTGTTTATCAGATTTAATGCTGAATAAAAAACATAGAAAAATTGCAGTAAAATCAAAGCACTGAAAGCACTAGTATCCAAGAGTACCAGAAAATCTTGCTTTTGATATTCAATTTTGTAAACAACTGTGCCTTGTTTGTTGTCCCTAGGGTCATATTTGGGCTTTTCCTGGGCACTTTGCATTTTACATAGAAACAGAGTGAAATCTTTATAAATCTTTCACTGAAAGCAGAATGTTGACAGACTAAAAATGCCTGTAGCATTAAATTTACTAATATTAAGTTTTGTCATATTTTGCTTGGTCACTGTGCATCCAACTTAAAATAGAAACGAAGTATGAAACCTTTCAACGATAATCTTCTCTGAAAGAATCCAGGGCATTCAAAAAAAAACCCAACAAACAATTTATCTCCTTAGAACCGAACATCTGCAAATCTCATTCATGTGATGCCCTAGTGGTCAATGGGACTCAGGTGAGCGATAAAAGATCATCATGGTCCTCTTATGTTGAAAATAGGTGACATTGATCTGGCTGATGACCTTAAGTTAGATTTCTTTTGAAAGGTCTTGTCACAAGCATTTGACATAGGAATGCATTTTCCCTTAACTTAACCATTACAAAGTAAGGACAATGTAAATCATCAATTTCAAACAAATTTGACTTTGAAAATGACATTGTCTTTGACTAATGATCTTGAAAAAGCACCAGCAGAAAGATCTAACTTAAAGTAATGTACGTGTGAAATATGAATTCTCTATCATTTGCAATTCTAGATAAAACCCACTCTAAGTTTTTCTTCTGTTAGAATAATTTGACATTATAACCTATTTCTCCACCGATGGACTTGACTTAAAAGCCTTTGAATCCCCAAAAGGTCTTGTCACAAGCAGTTCACATGTAATTTGGCCAATTTAATCGAATAATGGTTTAAATCAGTGAACTAAATCGCCTTTTATCTAGCTTTCTCATACCGATCATGCATAAATGAATGTGCAAATCTTCGTACACTTTATTGTCAACATGTCTTCCACACAGATTCATCGTATTGCCGAGAATTCGTCGTCCACTTAAAGAGAACTCAAAGTGGTTTTATCTAAAGGGGAACACTCTGGTGTAGTTAAGAATTGGCATGTAAATGATTGAATTGAAATAATTTATTTATGTTTTGAATATGGATTTAACACAAGATGAGCATTGTTCAAGTGAGATATTTGCGTCTTAATTCTCTACAAAAGGGTCTCGTTCGAACTTTATTTAAAGCGTATTCCATAGAACCTTAGAATCAAGCCACAAATAGAGGGTACCTTAAGACAATGAACGATCTGAGCCATCAAAAAACTACCGATCGTCTGACATTGGTTGGTTCGTCTTACGTTTTGTTCGTCTAAATTGTCCCCGGTCCCTTGAGATACGAACCACAGAGAGATTACTGTATATTATTTACACTTTCAATCTTATGACCTGGACTATCTTGTACCAACAGAGAGGCCTTGTCACACTCAATACACAATAATCAAGATAATGAATCAAAAGTTATAGCCTATGCAAGTTTTTAGCTAACATAAAGCTTACAAACATTTACCCTCCTTTTTTCCATGACATAAAAATATATATGGTCAAGGGAATTGAATTGATTCTCAAACATAGAATTTAACATTAAGGCCAAATTTTACAAAATTAAGCCCCAATTTCAGAACATCAAAAGGGTGTTTAGGAGCATCCTTGGAAAGCTTTTCCGAAATTTCATGTAATTTGGCCAAATCTGTGTCGAGATAAATCTTTAGAAGAACAGGCATGCGAATAAGCAGGCTTCTATATGCTTCCCCCGATTTTTTTAACAGCAAAACCCATTTTCCCGAATTAAGTAAAATAAATTTCTTGCAGTGATGGAAAACCTCCTTGGGGGACAGTTTTTACCTTTTACCGGAGAAAATATATACCTTGCTGTAGGGATTTTTTATCAAGCTGCGTGAAAAATAAGCACGATGTTACTTACAAACTGTCCTCAACCGAAGTATAGCTGAAAAATATCCGACGTGAAACGGTGTTGAACCCATGTGGACAACAATAACAATTAGTGGTTTACAAGTCCAATGCGCTAACCACTGAGCCAAAAAAGATCTTCGCAGGACGCAGGATTCAAACTTGCAGCGATGGGAAATTATAACCTTGCTGCAGGAAAATCTTTACCAAGTTGTGATTTTACCTAGCTGCTGAATCTTCTATGAAACTGCGGATAACTATTTTGCAACACTTTGGAGGAAATATTTTTCCACACAGAGGGAATTTTGGCTACCTAACTACGGGGAGGTTTCTTTTTCCTAGAGGTTTGGACATCTTTTTACCTTGCAATGGAGGAAATTTAGTTTCATGGCGTTGGAAATTTTTACATCTTTTAAATTTAGCTAGAGGCAAAATGTTCACCTATAGGTAAACCACACTATTCGAATGTATGTAAACAGAAATTCGACGAGTTAATAAAGATAAATTGGGTCCAACGAATTTTTTGTTGTCACGGACTCAAACTATACTGAAAGATCACAAAAACTCAAAGCTACTGGCATTTTACCATCCTTTAAATTAAATCTGTAAACTTAATGTGTAATGGCGTAAAAGTAACATGCTTTCGAAACCGACTGCATCATAAAGAAACTATAATTGAAACGACAACAAGCATTGAATATTGATAGAGATAAAAAAGTTTTTTTCTGGATGAGTTTTTTTACTCTATCGGTATATAGGTGATTACATTTGTTAGTAAGTACCGTTATCTAACGCTTGTTTAATTTTAGTTCAATCCACCCCTACTCCTGGCTATATACTACATTTTCCAGCGTTTTTTTGAATACCGCGGTTGGACTATAGCTACTGGTAAATTTCTATTTCCTCGCTGCAAGGCAAAATATTTTCTTGCAGAGGGAAAATATTTTTCTATACTACAGAAAAATATTTTTTCCCTTGCTGCAGGTAAATCCTTGACGATGCAGGGATTTTTTTTAACATAACCATGCTGCGAAGAAATCATTTTTACATCTCTTAAAAGAAGTTATTCCTTCTTGCTGAAATGATAGTTTTTAATCTTGCTGTTTGGAAATGATTTTTACTTTAATGTAAGCATAATTCATTATCAACTTGCAGTGGGGAAATGTTTTAACCTTGCTGCAGGAAAATCTTTTTACCGTTCTGAATGGACTTTTTTCCCTAGCTGCTGGATTTTTTTTTGTATGTGTGAAACTGTGGATAAAAAAATCCAAAAAACTTCGGGGAAGATATTTTTCCACAAAGGGTTTTTTTTTTTCAAACCTACCCAGGGGTAAGATTTTAACTCCAGTTGGGAAAACTTTTCTTTACCTTACAGTGGAGAACATTTTGTTCTACACTGTTGGAATTATTTACATACATGTGGGCAAAATTTTTCACCTATCTACAGGATTATTTTAATGTCAGCGCAAGGAAAAATATACTTAAGGACAAAAGGTATATCCGGTTTTGTTTTCTTCAATAAAGCTTTTAATTTGAAAGCAAATGTTTTGAAAATATTGCTTAGCAATATCGACACTGTCTTCAATACATAGGGACTAATTTCATTGGCACTGTACACAAATGACGTTGATAAAGTGCCAATAACGTTAATGCACTCGACATAGCATAGTAAAGTTTTTCATAAGAGAATTTAAGTATTGGTAATCCAATAGGATTTCGGCCATTTTTAGATTTACTAAGTACGCATTTAATAAATTAGGCAGTTTATGAAGCATTACATTTTTCCTCTACAGTTTCAGGGTTAATCAGGCCGCGTTTTAACGGCCTTAGTCAGAGCAGTTGAAACGACGTTATGTTGACTCCTTTCATTTTTTTAAGAATAATCTATGCGCGATTTCATTGAGATGGATACTGTGTACAAGTATGCAAAATGTTCGCTCATTAAATTTTACCCTCGCTTGAATTACACCGAGTTTTAATTAGACAATCTAACGTGCTTGTTTTTACTTCTTTTTATTCTTAGCCAATAGATTAAAGTTTTACAAACCCCACTAGATTGGAAGGTTTAACAGTCTACTTAGCAATAATACTACATTCATTCATGCTCTATTTCTCATTAAAAAGATTTTGCCTTAATTGCATATTAGCGAAACCGGACAAGGCTTTAGTCCTGTAGTACATTTTCTTGCTTTTGAGAAAAAAATAAATGCTACAGGAATGAACTTTTTCCTTGATGCACGGAAAATCCTTTACCTTTAATGGATTTAATGCTACAGGTAAATAATACCACACTTCGGGGAATTCGATTACCATGTTGGGTGGATTTTTTTTATTGGTCGATGTTGTATAAATTTTAGCTTGCTTCGGAAGTATTTTTACCAGCTGCCTGAATTTTTTTTATCTAGCTGATGATATTTTTTATGAAAGTGCGGAATAAATTTTAAGAGCACTTCGTGGATTTTTTTACTTTCTTTATCTCTGTTCCTAAATGTGGACCTGGTCATATTTACCATGCTACAAGGAATTGTACTCTTTGGGGAAATATTATTCCACAGGGAGGATTTTTCTGTCCTACCTTTGGGGAAGATTTTAACTTTCCGTTTTGAAACTTTTTAACCTTGCAGTGGGGGAGATTTTGCTCCATGAAGCGGAATTGTTTTTTTGTTTTGTTTTTTTTATTTCATTCCGTGCAAATTTTTTCTTGTAGCTTCAGGCATTTTTGTACCTCACTCCAGGGAACAATTTTTTTATAACTGTGGGAAAATATTTTTCCTTGTTGCAGGTAAGTTTTTTATCTTGGTACAGGGAAAAAACCTTGAATAAGCCACAGAAAATTCTTTTTACCACACTGCGGGGGAACCTTTTCCTATGCTGAATGGAATTGTTTTCTTTGTTCGGAAAAGAGGTTTTACCTTGCTTCGGTTTTAGCTCACCTGAGCACAAAGTGCTCAAGGTGAGCTATTGTGATCACTCTCCGTCCATAGTCAGTCCGTCGTCCGACTGTCTGTCCGTCCGTCCGTCAACAATTTCTTTAAACATCTTCTCCTTCTAAACCACTGGGCCAATCAAGCTTAAACGTGGCAGGGATGTTCCTTGGGTGAATCTCTTTAAAAGATATCAAAATAATTTTATACTATAAAAAAAACTCTGGTTGCCACGATATCAGAAAGCCCAAAATTTGCCGAAAATCTTAGAAAATATTCTTCTCCTCCTTAACCACCAGGCCAATCAAGCTTAAACTTCGCAGGGATGTTCCTTGGGTGAAGCCTTTCAAAAGTTGTTCAAAGAATTCAATTTCATAAAAAAACTCTGGTTTCCATGGAAATAGAGAGGCTGAATATTGCTGAAAATCTTTGAAAAAAAAACAAAATCGTTTTACGTCGCTGCAGGAAATAAATTAACCTAAGAGTAAGGAACTAATCTTTATAACGCTGTGAGGATATTCTATTTTTCTTTAATGCTTTTCGATGGTTTATCGAGAAATAACGGGAGATTATCACCGCAAAGGCAGTGGAATTATCTTAATTATATACCCTGCTTTTGTGCATTTCACCCTATCTGCCGTCATCTATTCGGGGCGAAATAAGTGACGTCACAATGAACGTTGCATAGCAATCACGCGCAAAATGACGCGCTTTACGAAAATATGTCCTGGAAAGTTCACATTTTGACTCATGTTTGCAATAAAGAAATAGAATAATCGTTTGTTTTTCGAGTAAGATCGATTAATATTTCATTTCGTGAACAACAAAAGCTCCGCCACTCGTGAAAATATAGCCTTTGTTGGTCACTCAATGAAATATAGATCGATCTTACACTTAAACAAACGATTATCCTCTATACGTTGCGATTGCAAAAACATTTACCTCGCTGTATAAATATTTCTTAGCTTACTGCTTGAGAATTCTTTACATTGCTACAGGAAAATTTTTCACCTCCCTAGTTTAAAATTCTTTTTCCACATGTGTGGGTGTGTGTGTGTGGGGGGGGGGGGCATAATTACATGTACCATGCTGCAGAGAGTTTTGTACCGTGATGCGTGGAGAAAATAAGGACCCTACAAGATTTTTACAAAGATGTGAGAAAGAAATATTTGTGTTATTTTTTCACCTCTCAGTGGGGAAAATTTTAGCACATTGAAAGAAATCTTTTTAAACCGATTGGTGAAAAACTTTTTTACCTCAAAGCAGGCCCAATTCATAACCTTGCTGTGGGGAAAATCTATAGGCTTGCAGTGGGGTTTTCTAACTTTGCTTCGGGAAAATCCTTTTACCAAGCTGCATGAAGTTTTTTTTTACCTAGCTAGGTTTTTTATGAAACTGCGGATGAAATTTACCAAAACTTCCGGGAAATATTTTTCCGCTCACAGGGTTGTTTTTCTACCTACCTTGGTGGAGTACTTTTATTATTTATCTAAAATGACCTGGCACTCATTAACTTCCGTCAGTGCTCGAGTATTCCCGCAGCGTACCTCAATTTCATTTCACCGTTGTACTAATTTGGTTATATTATTTCACATCACCATTTAAAATTCGCGGTAGTACAGTGGTTACAGACGCCTTCCCGAACAGCAAAAACTTTTTTGGATCGAGTTCAATTCCCGACAGAGTCACATGTTTTAATTATTGTGATTATCATTAATATATTGATTTTTCGTTTTCTTTCTTTTTTTAATTACATTCCTTATTTTTATTTTGTAATTGGTATTTTCTAGTCAGTTACGATTAATATTTTCTATTCTTCATTTAACTTTTGTTGTTTGCACCAACCAAGATTATTGTATTCGGATCGAGAGCAAGATTTGCTTCATACCTCAATGAAAAAAAACCCCAACATTATAAGTTGTTTGTAAGCTTGTACTAAATAGAAGTTCTAATAAAGATCTCATTTGTTTCATGATATTGAATTATAAGATATGAAGAGAATAGAGTTTTTGACGTTAATAACTTAATCACACTTAAATAGGAATTCGAGTAACGTGTTCAAACCCTGTATATGTTTTAATTTCATACCGTCATAACTTAAAAAAAAGTGACTCCCCATCTCTTAAATAAAGATCTAGATATATTTCAAAATTTATATTCATTTTCAGTAATTAACAAAGATTGATAGACAGGACTTTGCAATGGTCAAATTGAGTCTGGCGGAAAAAACTGTGGTGAATATTAATAGTCTTATGCAACACTGTTTAAAATATCAAAGGTATCAAAATAGGTACTTACAAAGTGTAATCCTAAAAAGAAATAGAAATATTTCTGGTCATTGTCCGGCTTGAACTCGTGACCTCCCGATTATTGGAAAGCATCCTTACCACCACCGCTAAATTTCCGTATGCACTCTGACTTGTGTTACATATTTTTCATTCACTTCGCGAGTGTAAGTCTATATTAAGAAACATATTTATCGACTATCAAAAGAGGTCAAAAGGAATATTTAATGAGTGCCAGGTCATTGTAGATAAATAATACTATGATGTTCGGACAACTTTTTACCTGGAAGTAGCGGATATTTGTTCTATGGTTTTGGGATTTTTTCTTACGTTCCCCCAAGTATTTTTTTCACCTACCTACAGCATTTTTTATCATTTTCTTGCTGTGGGAAAAATATTTTTCTATGCTTACGAAAGAAAATTTCCGTCAGTGCAAGAAAATTCTTTGTCGTGCTACAGGGAAAATTTTTCTACCACCCTGCGGAAAAATATTTTTTTTCTACGCGGGGTAGATTTTTCTTTCGTCTATCTGTATGGAAAAATGGTTTTACCTTGTTTCGGGGATTTTTTTTTATCTTGCTGAAGGAAAATATTAATCTCGCTGCAGGGATTTTTCAACCTTTCCAGGGAAATACTTTGGCACACAGAGGGTTTTTTTCTACCTACCTAAAGGGAAGATGCTGCTTGGAAAACTGTTTGCCTCGCAGTGAAGGAAATTCGTTCCATGCTGTGGATTTTTTTTACATCCATGCAGCATGGAAAGAAAAAAATTCTTTTCTATAGCATGGAAAAAATATTTTTCTACTGTTAGAAAATATTTTTCATTGCAGTGAGGTATAAGAAAAATATCTGTAGCTAGGTGAAAAAATTTGCACACAAGGGTGTTAAAAATCCCACAGCATGGGACTTAATTTTCTTCACTGCAAGGTAATAAGTTTTCCAATAGAGACATCAAAAAAATTCTAGCACTTGGGCAAAGTTTTTCACCTAGCTACATATATTTTAAGCTCACCTGAGCACATCGTGCTCAAGGTGAGCTTTTGTGATCATTGAATGTCCGTCGTCCGTCGTGTGTCGTCTGTCGTCCGGCGTCAACAATCTTAGTGTTTACACTCTAGAGGCCACAAATATTACACAAACTTTATGAAACTTGGTCAGATTGTTAGCAAGGTCACAAGGATGAACCCTATTGAAAATGGGAAGAATCCATGCCATATCAAGGGAAAAGGGGCCTTAAAGACAATTTTCTTGTTAACACTCTAGAGGCCACAAATATGACCCAATTTTCATGAAACTTGGTCAGATTGTTGGCCAGGTCACAAGCTTGAAGCCTATTGAAAATTGAAAGGATCCAGGCCATATCAAGGGAAAAGGGGCCTTAATGCCAATTTTCTTGTTTACACTTTAGAGGCCACAAATATCATCCAATCTTCATGAAACTTGGTCAGATTGTTGGCCAGGTCACAAGGATGAACGCTATTGAAAATGGAAAGGATCCATGCCATATCAAGGGAAAAGGGGCCTAAAAGACAATTTTCTTGTTTACACTTTAGAGGCCTCAAATATGGCCCAATCTTCATGAAACTTGATCAGAATGTTTGTCAGGTTATCAGGAGGAACCCTTTTGAAAATGGAAAGGATCCATGCCATATCAAGGGAAAAGGGACCTTAAAGACAATTTTCTTGTTAACACTCTAGAGGCGACAAATATTGCCCAATCTTCATGAAACTTGATCAAAATGTTGGCCAGGTCACAAGGATAAAGCCTATTGAAAAGGGGAAAGATCCATGCCATATCAAGGGAAAAGGGGCCTTAATGCCAATTTTCTTGTTTACACTGTAGAGGCCACAAATATGGCCCAATCTTCATGAAACTTGATCAGAACGGTTGCCAGGTTATCAGGAGGAAACATTTTGAAAATGGGCAGGATCCATGCCATATCACAGGAAAAGGGGCCTTAATGCCAATTTTCTTGTTTACACCCTTGAGGCCACTAATATGGCCCAATCTTCTTGAAACTTGGTCAGAATGTTGGTCAGGATACAAGAATGAACCCTATTGAATATGGGAAGGATCCATGCCATATCACGGTAAAAAGGATCTTAATAACATTTTTCTTGTTCACACTCTAGAGGCCACAAATATGATCCAATCTCCAAGGAACTTGATCAGAATGTTGGCCATGTCTCGAGGATGAATTCTTTTGAAAAAGGGAAGGATACATGCAGTATTAAGGGAAAAGGGGCCTTACAATTTATGTTTACACTCTAGTCTCTAGTGGACACAAATTTGGTTCAATAGTCGTGAAACTTGGGCAGAATGTTGGCCAGGTCACATGAAACTGGTTTAGAAAAGAAATTTATGCAGGGATCATAGGAATAGAATAATGTCTTTCTCTGAATAATCTAATGGTCATTTAATGATCTTTAAAGCATTTAATTTTGCTAAGGGAGAACTCAAAGAGACGAAGGTGGGCGATATAGGACCATTATGGTCCTCTTGTTTCTTTACCTTACTTGCTAAAGAAAATATTTTTCCATTCTACAGGAAAGAAATCTTTCATTGCCACAGGGAAAACTCTTTACCATGCTACATGGGATTTTTTTAATAATCCTGTGGATAATTATTTTTACTCTGCTGGGTGGACTTCTTTTCTTTAGTCTGTGCGGAAAACAAGTTTTGACCTTGTTTTGGAGATTTTTTTTATCTTTCTTTATATTATCTGGATTGCAATTGAAAATCACCTCCTTGGTGAAGAATTCTTTTAACAGCTGTGGTTACATTTTAACCAGGTTGCAGGCATTTTTTTTCAATGACGCATTGAAAAAAATTAGCACGCTGCAACATTCTTTTTAAGCCTGTGGAGCGACTCAAGCCATTCATGACTTTCTAGTTAATGACTTTCTAGTTAATGAATTTATATTTTAGTTTTGATTTTTCAGTAAACAGTCTTGTTTGGTGAAATATGGAAAATATTTTTCACATTTTCTTTTCTAGCTACATACGGGGAAGACTTTTTCCCTCGTTTTTTTTTTTGAAACTTTTTACCTTGTAGTAGGGAAAATTTTGTTCCATGTTGTGGATTTTTTTTACTTCCCTCTAGGCAAAAATTTTCACCTTGCTACAGGTAATTTTTTTTTACCACTTTGCAATAATTTCTTGCTGTGTAAAATATTTTACTCATGCTAGAAAAAAAATTTCTTTTACTATGTCATGTGGACTTTTTTATTTGTAACAGTGATAAAAAGCTTTTTCTTTGCTTAACAGATTTTTTTTATTTCGTTGCTGTAGCACCCTTGATTTAAGACAGATTTCAATTATACTACTCAAAATTTGATACGCATCAAAATTTTGACTGAATTCATTTTCTATCTGAGAATTAGAGCCCAAATTTCTATGTAGTTTTGTGTAAAGTTGCCACTGTAGTGGAGATATTTTCCGAAATCTCCTATTCGGATTCATAGTGTGATTAGGTTTTTAGATTCATATCTATGAAATCACGGACCCTAAATATTCATATTTCCCTGATGACTTCAATAAATACTCTCCTTATCTCTTAACAAAATGAGTCTCCGACGTTATGCAGACAGGTCATCTCGGTTTCCGGGCTGCTGCAGGCAACATCGGACCGGTCTGCTTAAATCTCATAATGACATTATTTTATCTTGTAAGTCACCCAGAAAAGTGACAAGAGGTAGGATTCTGCTAAAATGGCAAATTACTTTCAAAATTAAGCAAAACTACCGGGAAAGTAGCTAGTCTTGATTTTACCATCTTCTCGAGTCAAGGGGTATCGAATCAGTCAAGGGGTATCGAATAGATAGCTTCTTCTCGAATACCGTAAAATAAGATAAGTAAAATGTCCCCAACCCTTGGTTAGACAAGATGTGATTTTACAAAAGCGTTCTCTTTCCTACCATTCCATGAAATGTCTGAATATTGCTCCTAACTAGTTTTCACCGCAGCTACATTTCAAGTTTACTAGTATATATATCAGTGTGTTTTTGAAAAAAATATTTGCAAATAAACCACGTTCCAGAATAAAAACAAATTTTGTTGATTTCCAAATCTCGAACAAGAAATGGACTCATTATAAAAAGTGATGCGTATCAGATTTTGAGAAGTTTTTATGTCAAAAAGTGGAATTCAATTATTCAAACAATTTAAGTAAAACTTCTCCCAAAGGAATAGCCCTGCCAAGTTTTATCAAGATTGGCTCACTGATTTAAGAAAAGAAGACATTTAAAAGAAATAGTGGACATTGGACAATCACAAAAGAGCTAAAAACCCATTCCTGCTGGTCATCCTCCGAAACCATTGGCTGGATTACAATGATAAAAGGACACATTTTTTACTCAAATTATGTCCCCTTCTAGGCTGATATTTCATCCACTTTTTAGCCCTAACTATCTGGCGTAGGCATGCATATGCTTTACTCTTTTTTATATTTGATATATGAGCCTGTATGTGACATTTCTAACAATTTGACTTCTGCATGAGGTGCAAACATTCAGCAGCCCAGAAAGTTACATAGTGTAATAAGAAAATTGCCTAACTGTTTACAGACACTTTTAGACATTATAATTCTACACATTGCATAGTGAAGGCTCTGGCCTGACTGTGCGGATGCACAGACTGGCCATAGTATTTGCTATGCACACATTTGAAATTATTGGAAATTTCGCGCACAGGTTCATATTCTTTGACAAGATGAAAAAGAATCAATTTTTAACTTTTTATTCATTATATTTTTTTTTCAATACATATTTTCTACTTTAACATGAAAGACAGTCGTTAATTTTTCAGAATAATCTGATTATAGCAAATTAGCAAATGTCATTTCAAACTATTTCACAAAAGCAGCAAGAAAAGACTTCAATAAGACTGCGGAAACCCGCAGTCTATATACCCATTGTATTTAGTCTTTACTGTTAGCTTTGCAGATAGCTTCTGAAAGAAAATTTTCGTGAGACCGTTTGGTAGAGTTAGACCCTTACTTCTCTGAATAAGATGTTCAGAAGTCTTACAATTCATGTCCAAGCTAAAAGTTAAGGATTCTAATTCTATTCTGGGAAGAAAATTGTGGACAAGAAGAAATTGCTCGTGACAAGCAATTTCTTCTTGTTCACAAAAATCTCCCCAATTAGATGTTCATATATTTTCAGATTCCATGAAGCTGTATTTTCAAATTCTGAACAGAACATGTTTTGATTTTGAATAGGATTGAAACACAATCTTGTCTTGATCATAACTAAACGGAAATCAACTTTATAATCTTGTTTTATCAATAGTCATGTATTATCAATGGGCTCTTGTGTTATCAATGAGTCCATTGGAATCCTATGATACAATATTTTCTGAGTTTCTCTTGGCAAATATGGGGTCTTGGACTCCGGTGATTTAGACCATGAACGGGTTTAGAAAAAATAGAAAATGTTAATTTTTTGCATAAGTTTCACAGAGGTTTGACATTCATATATGACCTTGACTTTACAATAGTCAAGTCTTTGGTAAAGCTTTGCAGACAGACAGTCAGCAGTAAAACAAAATACCCCAAACTATTGATGCTAGTACATAAAATTACTGGATCATGAAAATATACATGGAATGAAGATAAAATGTATTACTTTAACAAAATAATTTGTAACATAATAAAGTATCAACTAGAACTGTTGCAGAGCAGACTAATACCCCCCCCCCCCCCCCACAAGCGCTTTGTCAGAATGCAAGTGCTATCAGTGCAGGATGTGTTTGTAACTAATATTGAGGTCAAATGTAGCATTTGCATGAAGTTTCATGATTCTAGGTCGCTTGGTTTTTTAGTTAAGAGTCCAGAAATGAAAATTGAACAAAAAATGACTGTAACCTTGACCTTTGACCTATAAGACCCAAAAACAATAGGGCACTTCCTTGGATCATAAGCAACATTTGTATAAAGTTTCATGCTTGTAGGTCTCTTGGTTCTCCAGTTCAAGTCTGAAACAAAAATTGAACAAAAATTTACTGTGACCTTGACCTTTGACCTATGTGACCCAAAAACAATAGGGCACTTCCTTGGGTCATAAGGAACATTTTTATAAAGTTTCATGATTGTAGGCCACTTGGTTCTTGAGTAGAGTCCGGAAACGAAAATTGAACAAAGGCTGACTGTGACCTAGACCTTTGACCTATATGACCCCGAAACGATAGGGCACTTCCTTGGATCATAAGCAACATTTGCATAAAGTTTCAAGCTTGTAGGTCTCTTGGTTCTCGAGTTAGAGTCCGGAAACGAAAATTGAACAAAAATTTACTGTGACCTTGGCCTTTGACCTTGATGACCAAAAAACAATAGGGCACTTGCTTGGGTCATAAGGAACATTTGTATAAAGTTTCATGATTGTAGGCCACTTGGTTCTTGAGTTAGAGTCTGGAAACGAAAATTGAAAAAGGCTGACTGTGACCTTGACCTGTGACCTACATGACTCAACAAGAGGGGTCAGAAACGGATTATGCTCCCCGAATAAGGTATTGTCACAAAAACAAGAGCCACGTTGGACATGGACATCCCCCGCCAAGAAAGCTTGATAGTAAACTGAAGCCTAATAGATAAAAGATTCTATGTACTGTCAAAGATTTGCCTCCTATAAAATCTAAGTAATAAAAATAACAAAGGGCAATAACTCAAAAATTATGCAAGCAAGAGTTGTAGTTCAGGTGTATTGCACTTATCCTCCATGAGATCTATCCACCCATAAAGATTCAAGTTGATAGCTATTATACTTTAGGAGATATACTCCAGACAAAATCTAAGTATCAAAAATAACAAAGGGCAATAACTCCAAAATCATGTAAGCAAGAGTTGCAGTTCTTGTACACTGCACTTCTCCTCTTTGAGATCTATCCACCCATAAAGTTTCAAGTTGATAGCTATTATACTTTAGGAGATATGCTCCAGACATAATCGAAGTATCAAAAATAACAAAGGGCAATAACTCCAAAATTATGCAAGCAAGAGTTGTAGTTCTTGTGCAATGCACTTCTCCTCCATAAGATCTATCCTCCCATTAGGTTTCAAGTTGATAGCTATTATACTTTAGGAGATATACTCTGTGGTCAGATTGCAAGGACTCAAATAAGGTGTTATCTTATACAGCAAACATACAGGTAACAAACATAAATCCCCTTTTTGCTTGACATATTTTAAGACACAAATTTCAAATACTTTATGGTAAAGGGAATCTGATTTGCTACTGAAATTTCATCAAATTCTGAGCATGAGACTAGGAGAAATGAAAGAATAACTGTATTTTACGCGCTAGTGTAAAGGTAACAAACATTTAGCCCCCTTTTTCCATGATATTTTTTTTTACGTTAATTTAAAATTGTTTATAGTAAAGAGCATCTGATTTGCTACTCAAATATGAAATTTCACTAAATTCTGACTGTTAGACTAGGAGAAATTTGGGAAAAACCGTTTTTTACCCTAAGTCCCCTTTTCCCGTGCCGAGGCCCCAAATCCAAAAATCGTCACAGATGCATCAACACTATATCATAGGAAGTTCACAAGGTAGGTTTCATTTGATTTGGCCCAAGGGTTATGGAGAAATAGGTGGGGACGGACGGACGGACGGAATTACTATTTTACATGCTAACGTAAGGTAACAAACATTTAGCCCCCTTTTTCCATAATATATTTTTTTTACGTTAATTTCAAATTATTTTAACCAAGGGTTATGGGGAAATAGGTGGGGACGGACGGATGGACGGACAGACGGATGGACGGACGGAAGAATGGACGGATGAAGCGGCGGCTATATGCTCTCCCTTCGGGGAGCATAAAAACAATAGGGCACTTCCTTGGGTCATAAGGAACATTTTTATAAAGTTTCATGATTGTAGGTCATTTAGTTCTTGAGTTAGAGTCCGGAAATGAAAAGGTCTACCGACGGACAGATGGACAGACAGATGGACAGACAGACAGACATGGTGAAACCAATATACCCCCCTCTATTTCGTAGGTGGGGGGTATAATAAACCAAGAAGAGTAATTATTGATGGTAACAAGTACTGTTTTTCCCAACAATATATCAAGGGCTTAGATAAAAAACATAGTATGTGTCTATACATACTAATCTTTTGCTCTAAGCCTTTTATATACCTTTTTCTCTGGCTTTAACTTTCTATTGAATGATTCATGTTTAAACCAGGATCGAGGTAAGTTTTAGCAGTATTTCAGTCATATATCAGAGGCCAGAGAGCTTACCATAAATTTCTGGTATTTCCAATGCCAGATCAACTATACATTGTTCTCAAGCCTCCAGCTGTTAATCTGACAAAGGTTTAAGATTATTTTCTTATTGGTAGAAGACAAATGTCTGAAAAGAAGGGATATTGCCACAGCTGGGAATCAGATGATGGTACACATGATTGTGGGTTCAAGGGACTTCCAACTGCCTATGACATACTTTTGAAGCCTCTAGCTGTTCATCCAACATAGATTTACAAATGAGCCTGTGCCTAACATTTCCAACAATTTCAAATATGTGCAAAGCAAAGACTGTGACCAGCCTGTGATTCTGAGTTTATTAAATCCTCGACAAGTAGAAAATCATCTTGTCCAGGGAAAGTGGAGAAAATCTGTATTACACCTATGCATCGGAAATCAAACAAGTGATCCCATGATTGTATCTGAGATAAATCAACTCTAGTCCAGCAGTTTCCACCAAGTATAGCATACTGTACATATTCACATACACAAACATAATACACATAAATGTAAATCTACATCTATCCCAAATAACTTAAAATTAGCTCAAATTAAAATCATAATTAAATAATCTTAACTTGATATATCTTTACACATGGTGGCAAATTGTCACAAGATACACCCCTAGATTGCTGAATCTCCAAGAATGGAAAATAAAAAGGGAAATGACTAAAAATTTGAGCAAGCTAGAGTGACAGTTCTCATGCAATGTACTCTGTAATCATAAGAGGAACATAACTGCCAAGTTACAATTCAATGTGTTGATTGATTTAATGGAGTTTAATGCCACTTCAACATTTTTTCATTTTTATATTGCGGCTGCAGCACCTAACAATGGTTTCCTGGTATTTTTGTCACCAGTACAATCACCACATTCTTTCCTAGCCTCCAGCTGCTATCTCACATAGGTCCATGATTATCAACCCATTGGTGAGAGACGAATGAAAGAATGAGTGCCGCTGTTGAGGTTCAATTCAATGGAACTTAAGATGACAAAGTTATGCTCTAGACAAAGTGGTGAATGCAGCCCACCAGCTCAGACACCAGAAGCCTCGATGCAAAGGGAGATCACATAATACATCCAGTCTTTCAAGGGGTGTATAAAAATTATGTAGGACTCAAATTTTTTAATGTTCCGGAATCCCAGACTCTTTCTCCTCCAATATATGTAGCCAATACATTCAAATGTTCATCAAGAAGAATAAAATCTGCGTCAGTGCCGTAGTCTAATGTTCCCTTTTGGTCTGTAATACCTAATACTTGAGCAGGGTGCAGAGTGGCACACTCCAGGGCCTGAACAATACCACAGTCTGCAGGAAAGAAAAAAACTACTGTATTTCTCCAAATAAACATTCCTGGGAACTATACGTAACAAGGTCGGGGAGCTTTTATTTAGTATTAATTTATGATTAAAAAGAATCATTAAATTGGTGTCTTTTAGTCCTTTTTCCCTTTAATTTGAGTCGGAATTTCCTCTAAACTATCATATAAATGATAGTTTAGAGGAAATTTGCCTCAAATTAGAGAAGAAGTCTCAAAAAAGTTCTTAAAACTTAGGCTTTTGAAGTTGATTTTCCTAGTAATAAATGTAGGTGTGCTACTATTAGGGAGAGCACTTTTACTGGAACAAATACAGTAATCTAACAGCACAGTCTCAGGATGTTACATCCCAGCAATTTCACACTTTGGAAAATAATGTGGAAATCAGAGCTTCAGATAAAGTGGGTATTTTGAATTCAAATTTGAAATATTTAAATGATACTTGAACAAATCCTACATTGTGGATACTCATTGGAATAGTCTCACCAAGATAATTCAAATGGGTACCCACAACAAAGGATTTCATTCAAAAACAAGAGGACCCTGAGGGCCCTAAATCGCTCACCTGATATTTCAAGTAAATTATTATTAAGACTCCATTTCCTATGATATGGCATGAACCTTCCCATTTTCAACAGAGTTCATTCTTGTGACCTGGCAAACATTTTGATCAAGTTTCATGAAGATTGGACTATATTTGTGGCCTTTGGAGCTCTCACGAGAAAATTGTCATTAAGGCCCCTTTTCCTGTGATATGGCACAGATACTTCCCATTTTCAAATGAGTTCATCCTCATGACCTAACAAACATTCTGAAAAAGTTTCATGATGATTGGACCATATTTGTGGCTTCTAGAGAGTAAACAAAAAAATTGTCATTAAGACGCCTTTTCCCTTGATATGGCACTGATTCTTCCCATTTTCAATAGACTTCATCCTCATGACCTAACAAACATTCTCACCAAGTTTCATGAAAATTGGACGATATTTGTGGCTTCTAGAGTGTAAAAAAGAAACTTGTTATTAAGGCCCCTTTTCCCGTGATATGGCACGGATCCTTTCCATTTGAGCAATTTTCATAAGGGACCAACCAAGGAATATTTCTGCCAAGTTTGGTTGATTTTGACTCATAAGTTTAGGAGGAGATGTCATTTAAAGATATTGTTGACAAAATTGTCATTAACGCCCCTTTCTCCGTGATATGGCACTGATTCTTCCCATATTCAATAGAAATTCATCCTCATGACCTAACAAACATTCTGACCAATTCTCATGAAGATTGTAACCATATTTGTGGCTTCTAGAGTGAAAACAAGAAATTTGTCATTAAGGCCCCTTTTCCCATGATATGGCACGGATCCTTTCCATTTGAGCAATTTTCTTAAGGGACCAACCAAGGAATATTTCTGCCAAGTTTGGTTGATTTTGACTCATAAGTTTAGGAGGAGATGTCGTTTAAAGATATCGTTGACAAAATTGTCATTAAGGCCTCTTTTTCCGCGATATAGCACGGATCCTTCCCATTTTCAATAGAGTTCATCCTCATGACCTAACAAACATTCTCACCAAGTTTCATGAAGATTGGACCATATTTGTGGCTTCTAGAGTGTGAACAAGAAAATTGTCATTAAGGCCCCTTTTCCCGTGATATGGCACGGATCCTTTCCATTTGAGCAATTTTCAAAAGGGACCACCAAAGGAATATTTCTGCCAAGTTTGATTGATTTTGACCCATATGTTTAGGAGGAGATGTCGTTTAAAGAAAAAGTGTCCATGACGTGACGGACAGATGGACAGATGGACAGACAGACAGACGGACGCCGGACAAAGATTGTTCACAATAGCTCCCTTGAGCACTTAGTGCTCAGGTGAGCTAATAAAAAAAAATCAGATTTGAATTACTACCCCTTCTTATCTGTTCCTCTGAATGGCTCCTCTGGCTTTCAAATATCTATCAATGAGAAACTCAGTCAAATATGGAAGTTGACAAGGAAATTTGTGAAGAGGCCCCTTTTTCCAAGACACAGTATCATAATGCCAAATACAAAGAATTCTGAAAGAGGTCCATCTGAAGACCAGTCCTGACAAAAATCATTCGGAATAACTTGAATCCATAAATTTCTGGAATCTTTGATTTATTGAATAAAATCTGGTCATATTACCAAAAGAACATCAAATTTGTGCTCACAAAATATTGAATATATCAAACTCGTCATCTTAAACAAATAAAAACTCAGAAACGCCTCGTTTTAATCTGTTTATAGATGACTCGCTTAATAGATTCAGTATTGAATGACCCATCAATCAATATTCTCTATTTAATGAATACCTGAAATGGCCTAAATATTAGCAGCAAAATTAGAGTAATTACTTCATTCATAGGTAATAGTCATTCACTCACCTGCATTTTTCAGCAAATTTCTCACACAATAATCCATTCTAGCTATACTGTAATAAAAGGAAGAATTTCTCTCATTTACTAGATGGTTGAAAAAACTAAATCCATCTAACATGAAAAACAAAGGATATTTCTATTTCTCTAAAGCAAAAATAAGACAAATTCTCAAATAGGAAGAAATAATGAATGAAACCTGGGTATATAATATTTTGGTAACTTTACTGGTTTGGCAAAGACATAATCTACTAATATTTCTCTATTATTAATCGGAAAGCATTAAAGAAATATATCTGTCAACAGTCGCACGAAAAAGGATTGTCTGGGAACTCCATAACATAAATATTTGAAATAGAGATTGGTTCCAGTGCAGGTCTTCTGCAGGTCGCATTTCAAAATATCTGTGGTCTAGAGGTAGAGCAACGGCCTCTTGACTTAAAGGTCCCGAGTTTGATTCCCTGGAGCAGCTATCAATCTTGGTTCTTTCATTGGCCCACACATTAGGTGTGAGAACTGGTGAATTTTTCAGGAAGCAGAATCAAGAGGGATTATCCTAAGTTGCCAGAACTTGTTTCCTAATCGATTTGAAATAAATAGGTTTAAACCATTTCAAAAATTCATTTACAGGAAGGTAGATTGATCATTCTTGATTCTGAAAATCAGCAATGTGTGATAAGCTTAGACCAAAGTCTGTCTGTATAGTATGCACAGTCTAATTGGTAGGGGTGTGGAAATAGAGATTCTCTCCACTTTTCCATGGAAAAGTAAAGTTTTATTTTCTATTTTTCCTTGTTTAAAAAGAACTTGTCTGCAAAAATAGAATAGAAAAATTTTGAGAAAAACATTGTTTTTAAAGAATATGACAAACCCCGACATTTTCTTCATTAAAAACAGTGTTTTCTACTCTCTGATACAAACAGTGTTTTCTACTCTCTGATACAAACAATCAGCATACTAATCTCTTCGATTTATATAGTGCCATACAAAGCTTTTCCCTAGTTTTAAATTGTCCACTGACAAACTGGCCTTGCAAAATGTACTTGTCCACAGGTAGAAAAGCCTATGTAAGACAAGTTGGGAGTAAGAATCCCACACCCCTTGTTTAGGTGTAGCACTTTACCCACTAACCAAACTGTCCCTTTTCACCTGACAGATCACATTTCGTACCTCCCACAGAGTGTATCTGTTCCGGCTATAACAACCCGTTTACCCATTATCTCCACCTTCATGGATCCTAGGTGATGTTCCCCGGAGGATAGGCCCATAGCTGACATGGCATCGGTTACTAATACTAAACCTAGATAACAAGGTAAAGTCACGTAATATTAATCAAATATATATATAAACCATTTGAAATTTACAAATAATATTTTATTTTTACACTAGCTTTCAGCGGCACAGTACAGACACCCTTCATCAGGTCAATCCATTTAATTGAACTTTTCTTATCTTCTACTTCTACATATGAATATTCATATAAACGAATAAAAAGTTCTTTTCTTGATATCAATACTTTTATAAATAAAAGTATTTATCTCAAGAAGAGAACTTTTTATTTGTGAAATTTACAAAATATAAACATTTACATAATTTGACCTTTACAGCTGTAATTGAATTTGGAATTGGATCAAGAATTCTTCCATATAGGGGCATGCATGTAATAATTTCTTCAAGCATTTCACAGACAATGTACCAAATTTTTCTGGGTTTTCGAAGTTTTTCAAGACATCACTTTCACCACCCATTATTAATTAAATAGAGGATAATTGTTTGTTTCAGTGTAAGATCAATTTATATTTCATTGAGTGAACAACAAAAGCTAGATTTTCACGAGTGGTGGAGCCATAAGTTATATATCTAAGCTTTTGTTGTTCACTAAATGAAATATAAATAGATCTTACTTGAGAAAAAAAAAATTCTTAATTGTAAAAATGAAAAAAACAAGAGCTGTCACTGTAAGATGACAATGCCCCCTACACCGCTTTGATTTTAAATTATGGCCAATCTATGTTGAAGGTCAAGGTCATCCAGGGGTCAAGGTCACCAAAGTATGTGCCTACAGAAAGGTAATGTACCAAGGAATGTTGTGGTAAAGTATGATGCGAATATGTTAAGTAATAAGGAAGTTATGGCCAATGTTAAAGTTTTTGGACGGAATGACGGACGGACGGACGGACGGACGGACGGACAGACGGACAAGTCAAATTTATGATGCCTCCCTATCGGGGGCATAAAAATTGAAAATTTTGGGACAAATTTTCTTAAAACGCTTCAATTTGTATGTGGCTGCTCAGATGATGAGTCTAATTGTGCTCTGCTTAGTTAACATAAGATAGGGTGAATTGACCGAAAGTAGGGTGTAAGTTTTTGATAATTTCACTGGTTACGCAGTCACTGATTTTATCAAATGATATACTACCCTTATTTCTTGATTAACCACATGAAATCATTTAAGACAGACAATTTTTCTGCCACTGAAGAGTCTATTTAATCTAAATATCTAGGTGTGCAATACATCCATTATCTGTAAGATTATATCTTGTTTTTTAGAAAGTTTTACATACAGTCATTGTGCATGACAATAATGAAAAAATCAAAATGTACAATATCTAATTACAATTGGATAGAGCTAAGAAATAGGAGTATCCAATATATCATCACAACAAACCAGGGCCAACTGGGGGGCGGAAAAAGTGTTGTTCAGGCTGACAAGGAATTATACTTTCCCTTCTTTCCCCCTTTTCTTCATAGTCATTCTACTTTTTATAATTTTCTATGGCGTTACTTTGGATTCCATCCACCTCTTTTATTTCTGATTTCTGTTTGAAAGAAGTTACCCTATGGCTCTTTTTCATATATTAAATTCAATTCAATTTCCTGTTTGAAAGAAGTCACCCTACAGCTCTTTTTCATATATTGAATTCAATTCAATTTTCTGTTTGACAGAAGTCACCCTATGGCTCTTTTTCATATATTGAATTCAATTCAATTTTCAGTTTGAAAGAAGTTACCCAATGGATTTTTTTTAATATTAATTGCTCAGCGTAAAACGGTGGTAACTGCCTATAACCATATAGGCAGTTACAACTGTTTTGTACGGAGCCATTGATGGCGTTTTAGTTATTTGATGTGAGAATAAGGATCTACAAACCTTTCGGATGAACTCTGTGGGCAACTCTCAATGCTGCAGGATGTGTATGAATTCCATCAGCAATCAAACCAAAAAATAACTTTTTGTTGTCTGGCACAAAATTACTGGTTAAAACACCCATTAGATGAGGATCTCTATGATGGAACTGGAAAAAATGTAACCCGTCACTCAAAAAGGGACAACCTAGGAAGTGTGTAAAGTGTCAACCCTGGCACAAAATTACTGGTCAAAACACCCATTAGATGGGGATCTCTGTGATGAAACTGGAAAATATATGTGACCCGTTACTAAACAAGAGCTTCGCAGAGCGGCGCATATACGCCCGAAGGGGCTTGTCAGTAACCTTGGCTTGTCAGTAACGTGAGCTTGAATGATAGCTAAAGATATTGCAAACAGACAGACAGACAAATGGTACCATAACATTTAAATATGAAAATATATTTAGTCCTAAGCACAAAAAGACAACCTACAGAGTCATTATGGCAAGTTTCCTTTCATTCCCATCCATGATGTAGGAGAAAATGAGCTGACAAGAAATTTTGTTTTTTCCATCAACTCAAGGGCTGATAATCCAAGATAACTCTAGAATAACTGGAGCATTTTGAATTGAAAAGTCTTATGTAAAAATAGACATTATAGAGAGTAATTGTGTCTAGTTTCAGCTCATTTCAATTGATAGTTAAGGAGGAGTTGCACACAAAATACAGTGATTTTCGTTTAATTCAAGGGCAGATAATTCAAGATTTCTCAGGATTGACTGGAGCAATTTGAATTTCAAAGGTCTTATGCACAACTAGACATCATAGGGAGTAAATGTGTCTAGTTTCAGCTCATTCCCATTGATAGTTTAGGAGGAGTTGCGTACACAAAAAATAGTGATTTTCGTTAAATTCAAGGGCAGATAATTCAAGATTTCTCAGGAATGACTGGAGCGATTTGAATTTCAAAGGTCTTATGCACAACTAGAGATCATAGGGAGTAATTGTGTGTAGTTTCAGCTTATTCCAATTGATAGTTTAGGAGGTGTTGGGCACACAAAAAACAGTGATTTTGGTTATATTAAAGGGCAGATAATTCAAGATTTCTCAGGAATTACTGGAGCGATTTGAATTTCAAAGGTCTTATGCACAACAAGACATCATAGGGAGTAATTGTGTGTAGTTTCAGCTTAATCCCCCTGATAGTTCAGGAGGAGTCGCGCACACAAAAAATTGCTAACGGACGGACAGACGGACGGACGGACGGACGGACAGACAGACGGACGGACAGACGGACGGACGACCGAGGCCATAACATAATACGACCCTTTGGGCGTATAAAAAGGGACAACCTAGGAAGTGTGTAAAGTGTCAACCCTGGCACAAAATTACTGGTCAAAACACCCATTAGATGGGGATCTCTGTGATGGAACTGGAAAATATATGTGACCCGTTACTCAAAAAGGGACAACCTGGGAAGTGTGTAAAGTGTCAACCCTGGCACAAAATTACTGGTCAAAACACCCATTAGATGGGGATCTCTGTGATGGAACTGCAAAATATATTACCCATTACTCAAAAAGGGACAACCTAGGAAGTGTGTAAAGTGTCAACCCTGGCACAAAATTACTGGTTAAAACACCAATTAGATGGGGATCTCTGTGATGGAACTGGAAAATATGTGTGACCCGTTACTCAAAAAGGAACAACCTTGGAAGTGTGTAAAGTGTCAACCCTGGCACAAAATTACTGGTCAAAACACCCATTAGATGGGGATCTCTGTGATGGAACTGGAAAATATATGTGACCCGTTACTCAAAAAGGGACAACCTAGGAAAAAATGTAAAGTGTCAACCCTGGCACAAAATTACTGGTTAAAACACCCATTAGATGGGGATCTCTGTGATGGAACTGGAAAATATATGTGACCCATTACTCAAAAAGGAACAACCTAGGAAGTGTGTAAAGTGTCAACCCTGGCACAAAATTACTGGTTAAAACACCCATTAGATGGGGATCTCTGTGATGGATCTGGAAAATATGTAACCTTTCACTCAAAAAGGGACAACCTGGGAAGTGTGTAAAGTGTCAACCCTGGCACAAAATTACTGGTCAAAACACCCATTAGATGGGGATCTCTGTGATGGAACTGGAAAATATATTACCCATTACTCAAAAAGGGACAACCTAGGAAGTGTGTAAAGTGTCAACCCTGGCACAAAATTACTGGTTAAAACACCAATTAGATGGGGATCTCTGTGATGGAACTGGAAAATATGTGTGACCCGTTACTCAAAAAGGAACAACCTTGGAAGTGTGTAAAGTGTCAACCCTGGCACAAAATTACTGGTCAAAACACCCATTAGATGGGGATCTCTGTGATGGAACTGGAAAATATATGTGACCCGTTACTCAAAAAGGGACAACCTAGGAAAAAATGTAAAGTGTCAACCCTGGCACAAAATTACTGGTTAAAACACCCATTAGATGGGGATCTCTGTGATGGAACTGGAAAATATATGTGACCCATTACTCAAAAAGGAACAACCTAGGAAGTGTGTAAAGTGTCAACCCTGGCACAAAATTACTGGTTAAAACACCCATTAGATGGGGATCTCTGTGATGGATCTGGAAAATATGTAACCTTTCACTCAAAAAGGGACAACCTAGGAAGTGTGTAAAGTGTCAACCCTGGCACAAAATTACTGGTCAAAACACCAATTAGATGGGGATCTCTGTGATGGAACTAAAAATATATGTGACCCGTTACTCAAAAAGGGACAACCTAGGAAGTGTGTTAAGTGTCAACCCTGGCACAAAATTACTGGTCAAAACACCCATTAGATGGGGATCTCTGTGATGGAACTGGAAAATATATGTGGCCCGTAACCTCAAAAAGGAACAACCTTGGAAGTGTGTAAAGTGTCAACCCTGGCACAAAATTACTGGTTAAAACACCCATTAGATGGGGATCTCTGTGATGGATCTGGAAAATATGTAACCTTTCACTCAAAAAGGGACAACCTAGGAAGTGTGTAAAGTGTCAACCCTGGCACAAAATTACTGGTCAAAACACCAATTAGATGGGGATCTCTGTGATGGAACTAAAAATATATGTGACCCGTTACTCAAAAAGGGACAACCTAGGAAGTGTGTTAAGTGTCAACCCTGGCACAAAATTACTGGTCAAAACACCCATTAGATGGGGATCTTTGTGATGGAACTGGAAAATATATGTGGCCCGTAACCTCAAAAAGGAACAACCTTGGAAGTGTGTAAAGTGTCAACCCTGGCACAAAATTACTGGTCAAAACACCCATTAGATGGGGATCTCTGTGATGGAACTGGAAAATATATGTGACCCGTTACTCAAAAAGGGACAACCTGGGAAGTGTGTAAAGTGTCAACCCTGGCACAAAATTACTGGTCAAAACACCCCTTAGATGGGGATCTCTGTGATGGAACTGGAAAAAAAGTGTCACTCAAAAAGGGACAACCTGGGAAGTGTGTAAAGTGTCAACCCTGGTACAAAATTACTGGTTAAAACACCCATCAGATGGGGATCTCTGTGATGAAACTGGAAAATATATGTGACCCGTTACTCAAAAAGGGACAATCTAGGAAGTGTGTAAAGTGTCAACCCTGGCACAAAATTACTGGTTAAAACACTCATTAGATGGGGATCTCTGTGATGGAACTGCAAAATATATGTGGCCCGTCACTCAAAAAGGGACAACCTAGGAAGTGTGTAAAGTGTCAACCCTGGCACAAAATTACTGTTTAAAACACCCCTCAGATGGGGATCTCTGTGATGAAACTGGAAAATATATGTGACCCGTCACTCAAAAAGGGACAACCTAGGAAGAGTGTAAAGTGTCAACCCTGACACAAAATTACTGGTTAAAACACCCATTAGAATGGGATCTCTGTGATGGAACTGGAAAATATATGTGACCCGTTACTCAAAAAGGGACAACCTAGGAAGTGTGTAAAGTGTCAACCCTGGCACAAAATTACTGGTTAAAACACCCATTAGATGGGGATCTCTGTGATGAAACTGGAAAATATATGTGGCCCGTAACCTCAAAAATAGACAATCTAGGAAGTGTGTAAAGTGTCAACCCTGGCACAAAATTACTGGTTAAAACACCCATCAGATGGGGATCTCTGTGATGGAACTGGAAAATATGTAAGACCAGTCACTTAACCCTTTCCTGTTTTACAAATTTTTGGACCTGTCCAAATTCAAAGGTTTTGCGACGAAAATTTAAAGTGGATTTAATTTGAAAAATAACCATTCAGTAGGGTAGAAAATAGTGTGGAAAAACATTGTGAAAAAAGAAGAAATTACTTCTGACAAGCAATTTCTTCTTTTTTCACAATGTTTTCTCAATCATAAAATCACAGACACGTAAAAAGCAGGGATTAAACAGCAAAGGGTTAAAAAGGGACAACCTGGGAAGTGATTCATTTTGAAATATGAAAGAAGGACTCTCTAGGACTCACATAATTTGGAAAAACAAGTCCAAGACATGGGCATAAAGCCTGTCGGAATATCGCATATGATAAATTCAGAACTCTCATAATCTATTCTTTGAGTTATCTTATGTAATATAACTTTTGTATCACAGGTGTATAGATAACATGTTTGGCTGGTGTAGTAGTAAACAATAGTTTAGTCATTTTTTATGGTTCAATATGAAGGATACAAAAAATATTGTTTTTTGCATCCTAGGGACTGACATATTCCGAAGATATGAGTCCTTTGTGAAATATGTGCATCTTCGATACAAGAGGCACAGCAAAATGAATCACTGCCTGGGGAAGTATGTAAAAATGTCTCCCTTGGTCAGACTGCGCGTATTGCGCAGCCTGACTAGGGTCAAACTTTTCACACTTTGCTAATTTTCTGAATAAAAAAAGATCTCTCTTCCTCCCAAACAAAGAATGTTTGCAATGCAACCTTTTGTTTGCCTTTATTAGGAACAATCTTTTTTTTTTCAAATATTTACATCACAGAGTTCCAAGATGGTCCCTTTTTGTTAAAAAGGACCATCTAAGTACTCCGTAGAGTAAATATTTGAAAAAAAAATTGTTAAAAGAATAGGTCAATTGGAGGTCATATTTCATAGATTATTAAACAAGAAAATCGGCCAAACGCATAAAGTTTCGGCCCTAGTACACCAACAAAGACTTTACCCTCAGACGGAGTTTGACACTTTTCACACTACCCAAATAGTTCCTTTTTGGGTCCCATGCATTTTAACACAGATTTCATTACAAGTGAAGCAGATTCATTCATAGGTGTGATCAGGTTTTTTAGTTTCATACCTCTCAAAAACAATTATCTTAATATCTGATTATTCAATATCACAAAGAAATTAATTTCCCATCACACAACTTATTTCAATTGTACTACAGTCAATGTTGCTTAAGGGACCACATTTATACAGTGACCATTTTCATTAAGCGACGATAATGAGAAGTCCCTTCATCATAAGCAAAATCTCTAAAAAAGTGCACATTCTTCAATGAAAAATTGGCCATTATTGATCTTATGATGTTGGAACCTATTAGAATTGTCTTAATGAGACTATTCTAACAGATTCCAACACCATTGGGTTCAGAAAGAATTGCAACAAACTATATTATGGTATCAAAATAACCTTTATATTTATCCTGAACTATTGTTTTGAGTGACCATTTCTATAAGCGACCATTTTTGAGTGGTCCCCTTTGTGGTCGCTTATTACAAGTTTTACTGTACTTTGTTCTCAAGGTGAATAATTAGCTTTGTTCTCAAAAACTGAGGAATAACACAAATTTCTGTTATCAAAATGCATGAGTTTCCATGGAAAACAGCTAAAATCAAATTAAAAGGATAAAGGTCTAAATGGTTTAAAAGTGTGAACTTCTATATACCTACTGCTTTCATGGCATTGTACATGTGTGTAATCATTGAAGCACCATTTCTAATGGCAGTTTCCCCTTGGACTAGATTTGCAGCACTGTGACCTAAAAGATGTAAAATTTCATCAGGGTTGTGGAATTCCCATGCCTGACTTGTCCAACATGAGCTTTTCCACTTGTGAGCAAGTACATTTTTCTAGGCTACTTGCCTTTGGACAAGTAAATAACTGAGCAAATTTTGGAAGAGTACTACATAGATCTAGGACATAAGCCCTCCTAATTTGTTTCAAAGGGTAGAAAATATTGTTTTTGATGAAGAAAATGCTGAGTTACAGCATTTTCTTCATAAGAAACAGTGTTTACTCAATATTTACCATTCCATTTTTTTGCAGACAACTTCATTTTAGTCCGTGACAAGTTATAAATCGACTTTTGCTTGTCTGTAGACAATGGAGAAAATTCATATTTCAACAATCCTGATCATTAACCATTTAAGCACCTAACCAGTCTGCAGTTTCTTCTTGGACTTGATTTGCAGCACCATGACTATAATATATGGAGTGAAATGATATCTTTGTATTTAACATGATTGTATTAAATCTTTCTTGAACCCTTGCTCATTGATCTTGAAATGGAGTTAAAGGCCACTTTTAACAAATCTTTCAGTTATGTAATGACATTATTCATTTAAATTAGCTCTTTGAGGGTAACACTTGTACTAGCCTTGTGCTCTGAAATATCTCAGTCAAGAGTACTACATGACTAGTGGTGTTGCCTGGATTTGAACCGACTACCTTTCATATCTCATATCTCTCAACACAGGAGACAGATCCATACTAACCACTGTGCCATGCAGGACCCCTCCATTTCATTCTAAAAATTCGTTTTTGTACTAGATGTGTTGTACTTTGACATTAGAAATTTGAGCTGATTCCTTGAGAGTGTTTTATCATTGCCATTCTTAAAACAGCAATACTTTATTTGTACAAAATGTTTACAATGGTATTCTTTCTTTACAGTTTGTGAAATAAAAACAAAATTTACCAATACAAACTTTAATTCCTCTTGAACACAATTCTTTAATCACCTCCTCAGAGTTGTCATGTTCTGGTGCCAGCGTTACCATGGAGACATTGTCAAGACAACCATACATGTTTATAACGTCTTTAAACCCATTCGGAAATGTACAGACATATTCTTCATTATGAGCTCCCTTCTTCTCAACATTAATGAAAGGTCCCTCTAGATGCAAACCTGAAAAAGAATGCTGATTATGAAACTAGAGCATTGCTATTCTGTAGGTTTAATGGTTTAAGGTAGTGGACCTGTAAATGTTCTGCAATATTTCAGAAGTAATGAGCTTTAATGGTGTAAACCAATGTTTCTTAATGAAAATCATTAGGAAACCTTGATTAACACTGTTAAAGTTCAATACCTACTAAACACTGTGGATCTATTACAGGTCTACTACCTTAAATCCAAAATTAAGTAAAGTGTGTATTTCTTTTTAAACACAGCACTAACCTGAAATATTTCTGCTGAATTCTTATTTCACTACTGTGAATATTTTTTGAGGACTGATTGTCTCTTACTTGTTGATAAGTGGCTTTTAATTTTTCTATCAATTTTATATATCCAGAGATCCAGATAAGAGGGCAAAGCCAGTCTAAAATCTTTATTTCACTATGAAAACCTATGTTGTGGGTAATAATTTGAATCGTCTGATGAGACGTTTCAAATGATTACCAGCAACATAGGGTTTAAGTAAGGACTAATAAAATAATAAAATTTGATATCCAAAATACCTCCTCTACTACAGCTCTGATATTGTTGAAAAAATAAGCTGTGCATGCAGCAAGTGATTTCTCCTTTTCCCGAATTTTTTCTACTATGATGATTTCTTTTCAAATTAAATACCCTTTTAAACTTTTTCTGTTTTTCTTTGGATTTGACTTGGACAAGTCTTAAACTTCACAAAATAACAAAAAGGGTAACATACTTGTTTATACAAGAGGCCAAAGTGGCCCTGTATCGTTCCTATGGCTTAAATATCTCAAGATTTGAAAGAGAGATATCGTATATAGAAGGTAATGAAAGTCACCAGAAGGAATTCTGAATTTTTTTCCAATTGATACTAAGCTATCACAAGTGAACTCGTATAACTAATATGTAAAATTACATGGAAGAAAACTATGATGTCACTTTAAAACAAGAGGCCCTTAACTGCTCACCTGAATTTTATTGATCCAGTGGATCTCATCAAAGTAACTTTCTGGAAAAGCTTCATTCACATTTGCCTAATTGAGGAAGAGGAGATGTAAATCCAAGGATTTAAATTGATAATAGACACTGCCCACCCATTGGGCCCTGCCAGGCCGATATTAATTGGCCAATCAAAATGGTGCAAATAATTTTTCAAAAGGGTCTAGAAAGGAACATTTCATTGAAATCAGCCCAGTGGTACAGGAGATACCGGCTCAAAAGAAGCCCAACCCTGCCCTGCCTATATTTATTGTCCAATGAAAATTTCCTGAACTATTTTTGAAAAGGGTCATCCAAGGAACATTCTGGTAAAGTTTCATTGAAATC
Organism: Fragum whitleyi; assembly: GCA_948146395.1. NCBI lineage: Eukaryota > Metazoa > Mollusca > Bivalvia > Cardiida > Cardiidae > Fragum > Fragum whitleyi. Next base: position 27,842,553 of record OX411549.1, on the reverse strand, counting down.
AGCCCAATGGTTCAGGAGGAGATGTCCTTCAAAGATTTTGGGCTAAAATTAAGCCCCGCCCTGTCACACCCATATTTGGGGGGGGGGGGGGGTCAATCCAAATTTCTTGAACAACATAAGAAAAGGGTCACCCAAGGAACATTCTGGTTAAGTTTTATTGAAATAAGCCTAATTGTTCAGGGGGGATATTGTTCAAAGATTTCGGGCTCAAAAAAAGCCCCACCCTGCAACACCCATATTTGGGGGTCTTTCCAAATTTCTTGAACATTTTTAGAAAAGGGTCACCCAGGAAACATTTTGGTAAAGTTTTGTTGAAAACAGCCCCATTGTTCAAGAGGAGATGTCCTTCAAAGATTGCAGGCTCAAAATAAGCCCCATCCTACCATGCTCATATTTGGGAGTCAATCCGAATCTCTAAAACAACTTTAGAAGAGGGTCACCCAAGCAACATTCTGGTAAAGTGTCATTGAAGTTGGCCCAATGGTTCAGGAGGAGATGTTGTTCAAAGATTTCTGGCTAAAAATAAGACCCACCCCGGCGCCCTGCCACACCCATATCTAGGGGTCAATCCAAATTTCTTGAGCAACTTTAGAATAGCGTCACCAAAGGATCATTTCTGCCAATTTTGGTCAAAATCCACTTATTGGTTGAGGAGGAGAAGATTTTTAAAGGAAAGTTTACGCACACACAAATGCATGATGGACACCCCACCATGACAATAGCTCGCTGCCATCTGCCAGTGGAGCTAAAAATGACCTACATCATAAGAGTGAAATAACCTTGTTTAATATTTCTGATATTACACAGGTGTTATTATACTAGTGGAAAAACAATGCAAATGAGATTAGAGCATAATGCAATGTTATTTTGAACTGTGAAAATGATGTCATAAAAAACTTGCTGATGTCATTTCTGAAGGTGGTTATAATGTTACACAGGATGAAATAAATTTTGATGAAAAACTTGGGTCATATTATGAATAGAAATTCAAAATTATGGCAAAAAAATATGTATATTATTACACTCAGCCTTGCTTTTTATCTGCTTTAGATTAATTATATTACATGACCAGTCATTGAATATCCTTTATATGAAAATTGTTCTGTGACCCAATATAAAGGAAAGAATACAAAAATTCTCTCACCTAATATACCTGCACCTTCCTTACTGCCATTTTGTTTTCTGAAATGTTTTAAGACCTGCAAAATAAACAAACAAATAGGTTGATTCATTGAATGGAATTTTACGCCACTTTCAACATTTTTCAGTTATATCACAGCCGCTGGAGCACCTAACAATGGTTTCCTGGAGTTTCTCTCACCAGTACAACCACCACATCCTTTCCAAGCCTCCAGCTGTTATCTCACATAAGCCTACGATTATCAACCCATTGGTGAGAGACAAATAGTCGGAAAGAATGAGTGCCTCCATCAGGGATCGAACCAGATTATCAGTCCGATGCGCTACCAACTGCACTATGGCGGCGGCTACACAAACAAATAGGTATCAGAAAACAAAATGTATCTATCCCAATTTATTCTTTCCTATTGGTATCTTTATTACATCAGAATTGTCAAACTTTCTATGAAACCAATAAATGGCAAAATTTGTAAAAGCCTTTCAACTTTGATTACAATGCTTTCCTTATGGCTAGGTTAACAAATTTAGTGTTATGATTTTACAAAGCTACAAATAGAAGTGGCATTCTGTGTTATGGACATTCAAAGGATTTGTCTAATGAAGTTGAGCCTGTGTGTATGATTTCCAACAATTTCTAATATGCGCAATGCAAATACTCTGACCAGCCAGTGCATTAGCACAGTCTGACCAGAGTCTTCACTATGTGCTTAGTAGATAGAAAAGGTCTCAAAGTATCTGTAGACCATCAGGTAACTAAATATTTACAGTTTGTGGCTGTCTACACCTCCCATTGTTTTTACTTCACAAACATTTCAAATTGTTGGAAAAGTCTCGCACAGGCTCAAATAATTCAAATGAATTTCCAAAATGATAGGCTTTCACTGACAAAATGGAAGGTTTTACAGTGGTGCTACTCTCTGAAATCTGTGCCAGTTGAATTAGCCAATGACTGTTTTCATTTGTTGTGGTGATTTTTTTTTTTCAAATGACTGGAATACATATCAAAGGAGTTACCCCAAAACTACTGTAAGTGCTTAAGATTTATAATCACTAACAATAGTTTTGTTCTGACCCCTCAAAATACCTTGTTGTACATTTAGTAATGTCGTGAAATTGATATTCATCTGAATCAAAAACATTCTCAATCACTCACTCAGCGCTCCATTCATTCATTCCAAACACTCACTCAAACCATTCAAAACACTCCAAAATCACTAAAAATGATAAGATCAGCAACTGCATTCAAAGCGAATATAAGCTAGACGAAATCGGGAATTCACTGACATAGTTGAAATTATAAGTGTCTGATTGGTTTTTGAAGAAGTGGGAAGCTATTTATAGAATGTCTATGCATAATCTATTAAAGGGAGGGAATTAACATCGCTAATTTTGTTCATCCTGAACAAACGTAGCCATATTGAATTACCTTCCTCTATTTTCAATCAAAACTCACTCAAAGCACTCATTCAATTTCATTCCAAAATCTTTTACCATGTCAATTTCATGATGTTGTTAACTGTAAGAAAATTATTTCACTGAGTCCCAACAGCAATGGGTTTGAAAGACATACATTTATAATAAAATATTTTGATTTGCAATTGAAATCATGGTTAAGTGTAACCTTTACATACTTTTACTGCCAATTCAATTTTAACTCTGCACAGTCTTATATCCATCTTACCTTGGTATAATTTTCTCTTGGACTGGTAATTACAGTAGGGCAGAATGATGTCACACCTTGTTCTAAAAGTATGTGAGCAACCTTCTTAATATCATCATCAAAGTTTGGGGTTTCACAGGAAAAATCTACACCAACCCCACCTAAATAAAACATCAAATAATGTAGAAAATGTTTTATCAATGAAAGTTTACTTTTTTTAATTGAATAATTGAGTTTGATATGGAATATTTACCCTTGTCATGCTAAACCCACAATATTCCTGCTTTGGCAGGAGCTATAGACAAACATCAGCCTGCACATATGTGCAGTCTGATGTTAGGCTACACCACCTGTTTCTCATTTTCAAACCAGAATTGTCAATAGATTTAGTTTTTCAGATATAAAAATTGATCTACAGTTGGTACTTTCGGTGCTTTTTGTCCTTTGATTTTGATGCAAATCTTTAGCAAAAATCTAATCAGCATGACAAGGGCTAAGAATATTGCTTAGTATTAGAATGCTTTAAAGAGCAATTAGCAAACAATTGCTTAAATATGAACTTGCAAACACTTCTGTTGGTCCCAAAGACACAGAAATAAACTGACACTAAAATTACCTGATCAAAAATACATGTAATTCAACAATTTTTTTAATGGTGACCATAGGAACATTTTTGCCAATTTCAAAATTGGCTAACTTGTTTGAGAGCAGAAGACTTATAATGATTCCAAGGAAATAATAAGCCCTGCTCTACAACACACATTTTAATGAGTCAATAATAAATGTTCGAAGAAATTTTTTGGGAAAACCAAGAAACATTCATTCCAAATATGGTAGAATCTGTATTTGGTGTAGACAATTATAAAAAATAAGGTCCCTTTGAGTTTATCCATGTTAAGGCATGGAAAGCAGGGGTGTGGAAATACCAAGATTTATCAAATTTCCTTGGATAAGTTGGCAGTAAAAATTCACTTGTTCAACATGAGAATTTAGTTGTCCAAATTTTCTATTACAGTAAGTATATCTGGAGACAAAAGATTACAGAAAACATTCAGAAAAAAGGAGAAATTGATTTCCAAAAGCAATTTCTTCTTTTCTCTAATGTTTTCTATACCTTTTTAACCCTTGTTTTGCTGAATAAATCCCTGGCAAATGTTGAAGTTACTCCAATGTTTTTATTGTGAGACAGTATTATATTTTTGAAAATATAATTTTCCAATACTTCTGGTTTAAAAAGGAAAATCAGATAGTATAGACTTAGATCAGACTGTACATGTGCAGACTGATCTTTGTCTATAGCTCCTGCTAAAGGAGGAATATTCCAAGACTAAGTTCAGCATGACAAGGGTTGATACAAATATTGAATTTCAAAAAGTACTTTGAGCTGTTTCTTCAAATCTTTCTCTTTAAGTTTTTTTACCTGCAATTTTGTTACTGAAAAGCCTGAGTCGAAACATTTGGGCTTGGGAATTCCACACACATGATGAAAAGAATTACATTATTTTTACCATTTATCTGGAGATCGATATAACCAGGAGCTATGATACAGCCTTCACAGTCAATCTGGACATCTGCGTATGCTTTCTCCACAAAGAACAACTTCTCTGGATTTAAGATTTTCCCATTTCTCACCCAAAGGTCTTCTTTGATTATTTGGTGTTCCCATAGTATAGAGCAGTTCCGAAATTGGTAGATTGTCCCTTGCACTGTTTTGGAAGGCATCCTGTTTGTAGATCTAAACACAAAAATGAATGGTTACAGCAGGGGATTAATCTGATGCAAACAATCATGGGTCAAAGGACTCATTAGGCTATAAGGCAAAAGGGCCCTAGTAGTGTTTGGCAATCATTTTTTAGTTGGAAGAGTAAATCGACTTATGTTCGATTTTACAATCTTTTTCTTAGAAATTAATACAGCACTCCTAGTATCATCCTTTGAAGTAAAGATTGTGAAGGTTTAGTTAAAACTCATGTTCTAAAGACTCTTTCTGTAGATTTTTCTACCAACTTCATGGCTCTGCCTGAAACAGTTGTAACTGCCTATAAACATATAGGCAGTTACAACTGTTTCACAATGAGCCATCAGACTGATGTCAGTTTCAAAAACAAATTCAATTTATGATGACTTTTATTTATTTGTTAGAAACTGATTAATCAAATAAGAAATTTCTTAGTCGAATATCACAATTGAAAGCCCAAGACAACTGAGAATAGATTATAATCGATTTATCTGCCCATCACTAGGTCCTAGTAAAAAGATCTTTAAGCCTTTTTATTGTGTAATATGACAAGACAACAGAACGCCATACATGTGGCAATGTGAGGCTGTAGGTGCTGGTTAAATCCAGATATCTAATTTTATAATTGATCTATTAAATGTGGTTTTACGCTGTTTTAACATTATTTCAGTCATATCATGGCGGCTAGTGCACCTAGCAATGGATCCCTTGGTATTTCCCACACCAGTACTACCATAATATCCT